>JAODJW010000043.1:2127128-2152607 GCA_026777045.1 Hyperopisus bebe
CACCCCCGCACCCCCGCCCGGCAACAGAACCCCTCATCACTGTCCTTAATGGGTTATGCCAACTAATGTACACCACACGTCATAATATCTCATGTCAGGTCAAGGGCCGAAAAGGCCCTTTCAGCTCTTAGGAAGGGCGCGAGTGAGACACCCATCAAACATTGATGAAATGTCAGGGGGCCTCAGCGATGGGACCTGGAAATGGCGAAAAATTCATCCGAGCACGTCTCCTGCAGCGGCAGACATTAAGGCAGGTTAAGGTCATTAATGTCACCGAGGTCCACTTCCTGATAGGCCCTAAATGAAATAATTCATTAAGACAATATAGGGTTGCAGGTTCAGGGGGGCGGCTTATGGATTCAAATGCAATTCCGCGTTAGCTCTCTGTGCCCACACACTATCGATCCGGCCCGCCGCTCATGACAGATGCGGGGGGGGGGGGCACATCATCACGTTACCTGTCCAGCTGAAGCTAAATCGGCAAGCATCAGCGGACCCCGGTGGGACTGGCTGACCCCGCTGGCAGCTGGCCCGTCCTGCGAATATGGCAGAGACCACCCCATTCTCCCTGGCACGCCCAAACCAGGCACCACACCATCAGACACCGTGGGGGGTCCAGCAGGGAAACGGTTAAAGCCATAAAGACGTTTCTCAACCCTGACCCTCGTGCTCCAAGGTACCCCCCCCCCCTCCCGTGCAGAATTCACATTCAACTCCAAACTGACAAAGTGTTTTTAATCTTTTCTTTCCTTCTCTCCTGGAGATTGGGAAACAAAAATCAATACACGCTGGCAGGCGATCTAGCAGCCGGTGAATTACAGGAGTGGGGCACAGCGCCGTGCTCGGCAGCCTTGAGCAAGGGACCTTGGGAGCGCCATTTCAGATGGGGGGGGGTCACAGGTTCAGCCCAGGACCACAGTCTGAGGAGCAGGGAATTTACTGCCAGTATGCGGTGATGAAAAATAACCTCAGCGCTGAGAGAGAGAGAGAGAGAGAGAGAGAGAGACACACACGTGGGGGGGCGTTGTCCCTCTGCCACCCTCTACCCCCCACTCTCCGTCTCGCCCTTCGCTTCTCCTCCGACCCTGGGTACCTGCCGGGTGATACATCAGCAGGGAGGCCTGGCAGACCTGCCCGTGCCACAGAGCCCTGGCACACAGCACCGTCGTTATCCGTTAATCACGGCGAGGATGAGCCTCTGGTCACGGGTGAGCTCGGTCCGGCCCGGCCCACAGCATTTCTAGATGAATCCACCTGTGTATGCGCCTCCCCGGCCAGCGAGCAGCCCTGCCACACCGCGCTCCCCCTCAGACCCAATCAGCGGCTTCCCAAGGAAAAACAAAGGGCTCCTTGTCAGGCGTGCAGCAAACTCCTGTGGAAAATGACCCACTTAGCAGCCATTGCGGAGCAAACGTATGAGACTTATTAAGCATGCCCCCCGACGGGTGTATAACTAAATGCGTACTTGTGTTTTTGAGTTATGGTAAATCCACTGCTCACCAAACATCGTGCCCTGCTCTGCCTGGCCCCGTAACAAGCCTCAACATCAGTGACAGGGAGCTCCATTAACACGTGAGACAGCACGGTGAAAAAGCCGCCGATTTAGTATCGACACTCTCCTTTAAGTACGGAAATACAAAGAGTACCCGCTCAAAGAAGAAAAAATCCCATTGCAAACTGAATGTTTACTGAATACAGATCTGGGTCGACGACTCTGGATTTCCGAACCATGTCTCGATTCCGATCTTCCGTGTCGGAGGGAAAAGTCATCGCACAAACACGGGAGATTGACAGAAGTTTCTGAAGAAACCGATAAGGGCCAGAAGACGATTACGCCTGAGGGACCCGGCACATCGTCACGTCACTTCCAGGAAGAAGTGGGACCCTGTCATAGCAACATTCCGCCTTAAGTTAACAATCAAATCAATGAGTTACAGGCTGCGGGTTCAAGACCCCATAACAGAAGCCATACAAAATTTGCACTAACCATGAAATATAGACCCTAGCATTTCTAGACCCTTCCATTTACCTCGGAGGTCGGAAGTCGGAGTTGGGAAAGACGTCAAACCCAAGAAAGCCATTTAGCAAAACCAGGGACCTATTTCAAAAAGCAGGATTTCTTGATTAGCTGGACAAATTGTCTGATTTAAGATACCCCATTCTTTCTTTGTTTACTTACACTTAGCCAAAACTACCTTAAATCCCACACGTTATCCGTCTAAGCAAGAAATCCTGCCCCAGTGCTTGCCATGTTCATTGTTAGCAATGTCAGTCGATATCAACATATTATGCGGTATTTTCCACATACAGATATCATGGCAACATGTCCACAAATAGGGCTGAGCAGTACTGTGTGTATGACGGACTTAATGAAACACAAATAAGACGTAAGTGCTAGTAAACAGTGCAACAGTGCTTTCATTTCTGTTGACGACGGGCTATCGTGAATTCTACGGTTGGGGGTGCAGAGGTTCCTCCGACCTTCCGAGTCAGAATTCCGACTTCAGGGGCCGTTCCAGTTGAAATTTCTGACTAGGAACTCAGAATTTCCGACTCCGGAGTTCAAACAGAAGCCCACCAAACAGTAGAAGCTGAATGTCCGAGCGAAGAAAAGAGGCAGAAACGCTAAACCAGGCCTCTGCCCGGGCTGAGGTGCGCCTCCACTGAGGGAGCAACGAATGATTAATTTGTGTTTGAGATGCAAAAAGTGGACGGAGCGTGCGAATCGATATTCATGCGGTCACCTGTCAATACCGGCCTTCTTTATGCAATTAGCTGATGTGTACTGGTCATCCCACACAGCAAATGGGGAGTGAAATAAAATCACGCCGATTAGAGCTGCCGGCAGATGCCACAGCAGCCCTTATTCTCATTCAAATTACCATGAAAGGCCCCAGTGACCATCACCCGCCCGACCTGGACCACACTGCATACACACTGCGCACACTGCGCACACTGCACGTCACAGGAGGCGGCCATTTTTATGCCGGTTCGTCAGTGAAAACCAGCCACCGCAACCATTGCCCCCACAAGGCTGTGGAAGGTTGTCCCTCGGCGAATTAAACAGGACATGCATTCCGCATCAGCCTGCATTTCAACGGGCAGTTATCGTTATCGTACTGCTGAAAAAAATACAGTTAATTACAACTGAATTTATTCTGCGGCTTTGGCAAATACACGCTAATGAAGTGTAGCATCTAATGAGCAGGAGCCGCACGATTCCTCAGCCCGAAGACGTGGCTCCGGGAGCGAGCAGCCATTTATCAGGAGAGCAGCAGATATGCAGAATTGGTGAATGGCAGGCCGTCACTCGCTTAGGTAAACGAGCCGCTCGTCGTTGGAGTGCGATTGTTTTGGGCTGATGTCTTGTGATGTCAGATTACTCAATTATCAAAACTCTCGACAGCTGGCTGCCAAACGATTAGGCTTGCAAAGATGATAATGATGATGATGATGAACTGAATCCATGATCGTTTTTTAAATAAGCAGGAAAATTTGCACCGGAGCATGTCAGCCTGACACCCCCCACCCTGCCCCCGACCTGGTTGAGAACACTATAAACCTCTATAAGCCTCTGCATTTTTCCAACTGCAAGCTGGTCAGCTTGCTTCAAAGAGAGAATATTATAAAACTGCATTTATGATTCCAACGCAGGAAACCAAGCGTCAGTATGGAAGCTTCTTCCTGTAGTGGCGACATTGCAAGCAAAGAGAGATAAAATAAGAAACAAAGAAAAATAAAGAACTGATGTCACTCTCTGCAGAAAAACCCAATAGAACCTTCGAACACACCTGCAGACATTAATTAGCATAGTGCTAAATAGACACATATCCATGAAAGTCTCATCTAATTTTCATGACTGAATAATGTAGAGAAGCAGCTCAAGTTCAGCAGAATGCTACAGTGCAGAACCCGAAGGTCAGAAGCCCATGCAGTGAAGTACCAGCTGAAGCACAGTGAAGTCGCCAGCTCTGTCACATCTCCTGTTTCAGAGCATTTTTAAAATAGGTTTGCATGAAAATTCAGTGACAATCTCTTCACTGCCAGTCACACTGCAAATGGCTGCTCCGGGGAGAACCGGCGCAGGTCACACAAAAGGCAACTTCTAAGAGAGACTCGATAAAAGCAATTCTGAGCAGTCAATATAATAATTGTGCACCCTTGAAGAATCCAATAGGTATTATGGACAGAAGGCACACTCATTTAACATGGTTACTTGTAGGTGACTCTGAAGACCTTGCCTGGATCTCACAGGTACCCAGGAAATAAAAAAAAAAAAGAAACAGAAGAGCTTTGAGGTTATTCGACACATATTTCATCACAACGAATCACAATGTTACTGGAGTTACTGGAATGCTCCAGAGCTGAATGCAGACGTAAGGATGGGAAGCGCCATGAGAGGAGAGACGATCACTGGCAAAGGCTCTAATCTAGTCCACCGGTGGCCTTTGTGAAGTTCAGGAACACAGCAGGCTTGGGAGGGGAGTCACGTCCTCACTCAGCGAAGGTGGGGCACGGCCCCCACCAGTGCTGAAATTCTTTGTGTCCCTAATTTCATCCACAAAGGCCTAATTGAACCTTTATTACGATGTTTTACTGCTTGATTTGATGCTGCCTTTTTTCCATTGTCACAAAATCAATGCACCTGCTCGTCTGGCCTCCGACTGGAAGGGATCCTCTGTGAAGGCGACCGTCGACGGGGGATCGATGGGGTCAAGCGATCTGTTTATAATGTCGGCGTGGTGCATCGGTGGACGAGGGGCCATCATCTCATCGCCCATCGACGTGTCTTCCTCAAACGATGTGACAGAAGGAGTCGGAGATGGGGAGAGTGTAACTGAGAGATGATCAAAACAGCCTCATTAAAGAAGACAGCCAATGGAGAGGCCTCGTTCATCGTCCAATCAAAGTAAAAGGATTGTTCTTTTAACAGGACATCACTGACTGGCTGCCAGCTTCGCCATGATCTGGTTTCACCAAATCCCAAGGAAGCCATCCAAGGTGCCCTGATCTGAGATGGCGGGAAGGTCTCCGTGCCCATAGGTGCCCATAGGTGCCCGTAGGTGCCCGTTCCCCTGGCAGCCCCAGCACTGATGTGTGTACCAGCAGCCTCATGAATATAAATATGAAAAGAGTAAAAGGTAAATGAGCATGACATAAAGTGGCAGTGAAAAAGGGCAAGTCTGCCGGGGAGGGGGCTGCTGTGGGGGAATTAGACCCCAGAGCTGTGAAACTCAAAGCACGAACCGAACGAGTCTACATTCCACATTAATGCACTTAAGCAAATAGGGAAAGCTCAGGCCATTTAAGTAAGTAGAGAAGTGAATCACATGACTGTGATTTAGAGAGCCCTGTCACGAAGGGGGGGGGGGGGGGGGCAAGGACCTCTTAGGAAAAAAAAAAAATGGTTTCTGTAATGGGACTGGTGACAGTGTGACCAGTTTGGACCAGGGAACTATTATGGCTTGTCAAAACAGAAAAGGAAAAGATCAAAGATATGAGGATCATAATTACAGTGAAGGACCGGAAACAGGGTAGCTGATGTGGAACTGAAGGGTGCATTATGGGTAAAGCATCACGGGTAGAGCATTATGGGTAAAGCATTATGGTGAAGGACTTTCAAACAGGTGCTTAGTGCTGGAGATTTATGAATGTTTTTTTTTTTTTTCCAAGCGGTGCACTGCATAAATTACATATATTAGTAACAGCATTAATCATTTTAATTACTGTGAATTCGAAGAGCAAAGTAATAAAAACGTGCAGGTCAGAGTGCTGGTGTGAGGGGGGGGGGGGGGTTACCGGGCACTAATTCCGTCTATCAGAACCCTGCGATCCAAAGAGCCACGGGCAGCCGGACCGGGCCGCCGTGTTCAGGTGGAATCTGGCTGCAGCTCTCTCCCGATAAGAACCTGTAACTGGAGAACCGGGCCTCATCTGAGTTTCTCTCTCCCTGCAGCTCCGGCGTCTGGATCAGATAGTACCATCGCTGTAATGAGTCCCCCCCCCCAGAAGCAGAGGTGATGGCTCTTCCCCCTCCCCCAGTGCCTATCGGCTGCTCTCTGCGACCTGTGCTTCAGAGGAGAGAAGCCCGAGCCGGTCAGACTGCCCCGCCCCCCCTGCGTCGCATTCTGGGAGAGGCAGCGAGTCAGTGCACGAGTCAATGTGGGAGTCAATATGGGCCAGGCAGACTTATGAGCCGGGGCAGCGAGGGCCAGGAGTGAAGTGCGTGAGACTGATTTCCCACATCCCTGTTTATTAGTCTCGACGTACACGCAGCGCAGATGAAAATAAAGAGCTCTGAACTCTAGCTATCCCACTGCAGGGTTTTGCCGTTCATTTGCATCTGAATATTAAAGTGTTTTCTGGAAATGAGCTATTGGAATTAATGCGGGATTAATTGATGCCTTTATCTCATTAGGACAATCTAATTTGTGGATGATGAAATTGTTTCGACTCCCGTTTGCATAATTGGATTGCCGCGATTCGCTGTCATTATTGGCTCTTTAGCGTCGTCTGCGGGCCCCCACCGCGGCCTCGGCCCCGTAAAGAAGCATCGCAAGATGTGCTGCTGTTTCGCCAGCCTCTGCACAGAGCGAGCCCCACCTCGTGTTTGTGGTGGGGGCCGGGAAGGTGCATGTGGCTAACGACTTGCCGGTAATTAACGCCTAACTGTTAGTGGGTTGTCCCACAGCGGCCCCCTCTGCGTCACAGTCCCCGTAAAAGCCTCAGTCACCCCCCAGAGGACAGCCGCACAGGGCCCGTAAAGCCTTCCCAGCTCAGACGGTTCTCGCCACGGCACCAGCTTTGGGTTTTTCGCCACCTGACCGGCTGATCAGCAGGACCCAGAGGACAGAAATTAATGGGCCGGGAAGGTCAGCAACTAACAGGAAGGGGGCCGCATGGTGACCGGGCGCTGCAGCGCAGTGACAGAGTGTCCAGGTCCACAGTGGCAGTGACATGCAGCTCGAGGCCTCAGGCCATATCTTAAAGACTGTTACCCGGGTAACACACGGTTACGTCTGTGACAGCTGTCCTTATCCGCGCTGACTTATAGGGAACTGGGGAGCGGAAAGTCAGAGCGTCAAAAAAAAAATAAAGCACGGTAGGTTTGTGGATTCTGTCGAACCCGTCACTGTAAGAACCTATAGCAGCATCGGGCAAAGTATATGTAGAAGGATAAAAAAAAAAAAATGGTTCAGTCAAAGCGTAATAGTGCGATGTCAGACATGACCAATTTAGATCACTTAGACAATGCGTCTGACACAATCCGCGAAGGCAGTTTTCCAGAACACACCCCAAATGAAAATCAGGCTGTAGAAGAGCTGCTGCGAAACGAAGGGAAATGAACGCAGCAAGAAAAAATGAGCAAAAAGACCTTTTCTGAAGGAGACAGAAATAAAGAGGGGCTGCTTTAAACCACCTTACGGAGGCAAAATTAGAATAAGCCTCTTCAGGCGGTGAAATCCCAGCAGAAACAGCTCGCCTCCCGGCCCAGGCGCGATCGCAGGGGTCCAGTAACGCTGCATGCTACAATTCCTGCTCAATATTTCATCAGACAGGGGATCAAACGACAAGAAGATGACCAGGAAGTTTCATGGGGCTTCATTAGCAAGATTCGGTCTGTGGGTTATAAGATCTGGGAGCTAAACCTTCCTCAAGGTTTCGCTGAAATGTTTCCTTAATGAAAAGAAGACTACAAGGAAAATAACCACGGAAGCTACTTAAAGGAAACCATAACACAATACATCCTAAGAGTACGGTACCACAAATAAGGCTGCGGCCCCACCCTGGATTTCCCACAATCCTTTTCCGAGCCTGTATACGGTTGAGCCAGGTGATGACTGGGGAGGCAATATGGCTCCCCCCCCCCCATGCCTATACATCAGAAACACTACAAACCCCACCCCAGGTGTGGGGCGAGTTTAGCGATGGCCAAAAGCGGGTAAGGGAAGCATACCGGGTGGAGTAGGGAGACGACAGACAGCAGGGAATTCGTTCACACAAGCCGGACACAGCCCTGGGGGGCATTTACAGTATTACAAGCATGTAATTACCTCCCCCCCCCCGCCCCCCGCAGTGTGTGTTAAAAAAGAAGATTTGCACAAAGCACTGGAGCCTCTCACTTGTTTTCACTCGCCTTCCTATCTGACATATCAATATTAAAAAATCACTGCGATACAAAAAAAGCATCATGATCGATGCTGAAATACAGCATGCAATCTTATTATCCTGAGAGCCGCTATCTTCGGCAAACAGCAGGGAGCAGGCACATACTTAGGGTTTTAATATACGCTGTCGATGTAGCAGGTCCCTAAAGGAGAAGGTGACCCACCTGGACATAAACTCAAGAGGTCACCTCGACGTTGCACAGAAACCATGCATCCAGCCAGACTGGACTCGTCATGTCTTAAAGGAGAAAGGACAAAGATGAAGATAACCATTTAAGACTACAACTTAAAACTTTGTGCTACGAGGGTAGTGTTTATCTCACGGGTTTAGGGATCTGAGCCTACACCCAGGTGGTTGTGGGTTCAAATCCCATTATAATCACAGTTCGCCCCATCACTCCAGCGGCTAAAGGGGTGCTGGATGCAATCTGACCCTGATCTCTCAGCCCAGCGGTCACTCTCTTGATGTTACCGTGGACTAAAACATCCACTAAACATCCTCTGGGCTGTTAGGAAGAGCGGCGTTATATGTCCAGAGATTAAGCTGTAGGGGATTCGTGGGGGCCGTCCCGTAACCAAGGGGGGGGGAGCCCTGCTGCCCTGCTGAATGTACCTTCAGCTGCCGGTGCCTCCTGTCTCACTCAGTCGCAGCTTGCGCGCGATGCTAATGTCGTGTGCGAAACATGATCTTTTCCACAATTTACAAACAGTTATAAGTATTCAAGCTTATTCGTTCATTCATTCATTTTTTTTCCACCTGCCGGGGGGCGTAATGGATGCCATTTTGGATGCTTTTGGTGGCGCCGGCGGTCCACGGAACGAGCGGAGCGCTCTCTCCTGTGTCAGCCGTGCTTGGAGCCATCAAGATGACAGACGGATCATTCATACATGTAAACATATATACGAGAGCGTGTTCGGGGGCCCGGCAATAGCTGTTGCTAGGCTACATGGCATGGCGAGGCAGCTGTCTGTGCGCATTTCGCTTGCATGATCTCTGCTGTGTTTTATTAAGATTTCCCCGTATCGTAGAGACTGGCTGGATGTAGCTTAACTTTGCTCTCTGCCGCTTCACTGCACAAAGCTTTTCCTCACAAGGCATGAGAAACTCTCCTCTTTTGCCTTCCTATTTCTAGGAACACGGTGTATATCTGGATGTAAACTTGACTTATATTTGAATGAAAGCATCCACGATGCAGACAGGAGGGGCCTTTCTTTGATGATCATAGCCGGTTATTAGACAGAGGATGCCTCACCATCTCCCAGGGAGTGCAGCAGATGACAGAAACAGAATCATGATTTACTCTCTCCACATTTATTTGGAAGTGCAGAAGTCGTGTTTGTGAACCCCATAGGGGCAGCTTGAGCTGTGCTACATGAAATAAAAACTAAAATTAAACATGCACCAGGTTACGAGCGACGATTAATCTCCCAAAGCACAGTTTCACTTAGCAATCCGCCATGCCAATACTTTCACTTTTGCACAAGTCATTGGTCGATACTGAAAATAAGATCAGCCCATTACAGCCTCAGGCCTCTGCTTTCCAACATAACAATTCCATATTTGACAAGAATTGAGTGTGAGGCATATCATTTTTCTTATGCCCCGCGATCGCCCTTGCAATTTATTTGAGCCTAGCACCTTTAACAGCTGATGGCCAGCCTGGTCAATCCCCCCCACTGTCAATAAACAGGGGCACCAAGGAATGCACTGTCTCCCGTAATCTGTTTTATAAAGGCAGGTTCACGCTGTAGAGTGAAACGCAGTGTGGTGACTACACAAACAGAGCTGGGTCTACACTGTACAGTAAAATGCAGCATGACGACTGCACAAACAGGGCCAGGTCTACTCTGTACAGTGAAATGCAGTGTGGCGACTGCACAAACAGGGTCATATTTGTACAGTGAAACGTAGCATGGCGACTGCATAAACAGGGTCATATTTGTACAGTGAGATGCAACATGGCGACTGCACAAATAAGGTCATGTTTATACAGTGAAATGCAGCATGGCAGCTGTACAAATGGGGGCAGGTTAACACCGCACAGTGAAACGCAGCATGATAGCCGCATAAACAGGGTCAGGTCTGTACAGTGAAATGCAGTGTGGCAGCTGCACAAGCGGGAGCAGATTAACAATGTACACTGAAATGCAACGAAGTGCGGCAACTGCTCAAACAGGGCCAGGTCTGTGCAGTGAAACGGAGCACAGTGGCTGCACAAACGGGGCCAGGACTGTACAGTGCAACGCAGTGTGGTGGCTGCACAAATGGGGGCAGGTTCACCCTGCACAGTCAAAAGCACTGTGGACACTGTGGTGCCACATCCACACACATCAGGATCAGTATCACTGTCATCCGTCCTCTGTTCAAAAGCTGAAATTAAAGATGACAAAAAAAACTACAAGCTTGCTGAAGTTAGAGACTAAAAAGGCAGGAACCAATTACGAGACACTTCGAAGGAGTGACAAGTTGTTGTAGGGCTGGCTCAAATCCTGCCTGGAATCAGTGTGACGCTCTCTCTCTCTCACACACTCCAACTGTCTCCATCTGCTGTCAGCGTGGAAAGCGGCGCTCACCTGCACGTGCAGCTCTGCTAATTCCGGAGCAGTTCTCCACACTGGCAGAACTGGAAGCGCGCAGCCTTCCGCTGCCGCTCGGCCGAGAAGAGCCGCCCTCTCCGGGACGTACGGTTGCTCGGGCTTGACGATGCAATCAGATGACATCACCGCGGAATCGGCTCGGGTGACGTTTCAGATAGCCCTGTCTGCTGGATTTCTCATCATGTTCGGCAAACTCCCGACATCAGCCGGGGAACGCGGGGAACACGGAGAACACGCAGCGACCGGCTCCGCGAGGATCGGCACCGAAGATGGCCAGGCCTCAGGAGTGGCATGTGGAAAATGAAATAAAGATGGGAACTGCCCTGTACTTTCTGGAGTCTTTGAAGTGTTACCTCCGCGCTCACACACACACATACCTCCTTAATCTACCCCTCGCCCCTTTCATCTCACACACCACCAGCCGCCCTCGGGTCGCTGCCCCAGCACCACTGCGCTCGGGTCGGCTTTCCAGCTCTTTAATGTCCCCCCGGTACCAGATCAAGCCCGCACTCTGGGTCGCCCCCTGCCCCCAAAGCAGGAGCGGCCTGGCACAGCTGAAAACCTCGAATCAGTCAGCTCCGTGTAACGAACGGTGGCAGTGGCGGCGGCGGTGGCAGAGAGGCTTATTAAGGCCCTTCTTCCAAGCGCCTGCGATCTCAAAAGCGGCTAGACAGCAAAGGCAAGAAACACTTTGATAAATCGCAACGTCTGTTATACGAAACGCTCTGGAAACGAGACTCGGCTCCGTGGAAGCCGAAAGTTCCCATCTAGGTGTTTGGTGAATTTAAGCGACGCTGCAGGGAGATGAAAAAGCCCAAAAGTCCCTGTAAGCGACGGTGCGTGTCGGTCCAGATAGCTGGGTGAGCGTGTGCGTGTTCGTCTAAAAGCTGATCGACTCCGCCTCCCCAGCCTGACACGCGTCAGCATGCACCAGGAGCGCCTCCCGTGCGCGGTTCACGTGGAGAACCTGCGTGATCTACGCTCAGAGACGCACAGAACAAACAGCAGCTGTCTGAGCTCCTTAGTGACGCTCCCAGCTGCCAGTGGTCAAACTTTCCCAGCCTGAAAGGACTCCGTTAATGAACGGGCTGACGTTTGGAAACGGCAAGTGAGTCCAACTGAACATGTTACGTGTGACGTGTGACGTGTGACACGTGGGACACAGGACACACACTCCCCTAGACACCATGTGCCACACAGTGTACTCGACACCCCCGGCAGGGGACTGGCTGATACGCATAGGCCGAGACTATCGTTTATTCACAGTACAACTCTTAATATTTATGGTTTCTGATAAACTTTTATGAAGCTAACCAACATGATATTTAAGGTAATATTAAAGGTGATTTGTGTTATTTCTCGCGTTTCTATATAATGCTATATAGCTAAATTTAATCCTTAAACAAACCACTGCCATACTGGTACCCCCTTAACAATCCCTCACAGGGCCCCCTTAACAATCATCTTCGCAGGGCCAGACCGGAGCACATTAACTAAACGGCATTAGCGACGGAGTGACATTTAAATACAGCAGAAAGCACATACGAAAAGCGCCACGCCGTACCCGGAGCTGAGATCGGACGGTGTATTCTGTGGTTTGTGGGCGCATGCATGAGCGAGCGGGGGGGTGGCCCGGGAAGCCATTAGAAGGAGCCGTCACGCCATGTTAAGTACCGCGTTAAGTGCCGTGATGTGTTCAACACACACACCGATGCATGGGCCAATGAGAAACGGACCGACGGCAAAAACTGCTCCCAGCCCAGGGGTGTGACAGTCTCTCTTCATTCTGCTTCCCGCCATGACATTATACTGACACTCTTCCATGGTGACAGGGGTAACAGGCGGACCTCCCCCCCCCTCTTGGTTACAGCAGCCTGCCCCGGTCCCCCCCCACCAAAGTGAATATATCTGAGGTTAGGAGAGCCAGCGTGTGTATCAGACAGACCTCCCAGCGCTTACCCCCACCTCCCAAAGAGCTGCCAGAAGAGGTTACTGTAACTGGCTATAGATTCTATCGCGAGGACCGTCACCTGACTCACGACCGCGAGCACCAGCTGGGGGGGGGTAACCCAGCGCCCCCAGGGAGCAGTGCCATGGATGGTCAGGGTCCGCGGGAGTCAAGGGCTTCTGAGGATTCAGAGCTTTAAACCTCAGAGAGCCATCTGAGGAACAGCTGGTGGGTACAACCCCCGCACAGCCAGATAAAGGTTACCACATTTTCTGCTTTTTTGCTTAAAATGCTCTCCTTCTATTTCAGTACTGGACAGAACTAACTTTTCAAAACGACTTTCATGAAAAAAAGGTGTGTGTTTGCCCTTAAGGGGGAATGATACATATGAAAAGAATACATGTGAAAAGTCACATTTAAAATATACTTTCTTTTACGCTGATACAATAATGGTATTTTGCAATGTTACATGTGAGGCCGACAACATACATTTTATCAACATATTTTTAAATGACAACAGCAGGTTGTGCAGCAGGGTGGCATGTACTGAGGCTGACGGAGGCCACGTGAGGCAGGGAGGCATGTACTGAGGCTGACGGAGGCCGCGTGGGGCAGGGAGGCATGTACTGAGGCTGACGGAGGCCACATGGAGCAGGGAACCTCATACTGAAGCTGAAGCAAAAGCGCTCCCCTTTGGGAATCAGTGCCGTCAGTCCAGGCCGTAGCAGCTGTTCCAGCCACAGGCTTTGCACTGCTCCTGCTGTCTCTGCGCCTCTCCTTCCCCCCTGGCTCTGTTTGCCCTCTGTGCAGGTGCATCTGCCCTGTTTGTGCTCCCTTTTCTGTCTCCCTGTTTTTTGAGACGTGGTTTGTTTTCTGGTAGCAATAAGCCGGTCTGGCAAAGGCTGCTGTTTGCCAGGTGTCCACCTGCCCGGGGGGAGGGGCCCTGGTCCTCTGTTGACACAGCAGAGATGCAGTGGTGCAGATGGGTTGGACTTCCCCTCTCCCTCCGGCCTTTCTGTTCCCACCCTGGGCTTTCTGCCTATCTGAGCGGTTTCATGTGCTGGGGGACACTAACGTTCATATCAGGGCGGGAGAATTTCCACCTAGTTGTCTTTAAGGCAAATACACAAGAGCCCAGGTTTCAGAGGGGTCCGGATTTGAGTCTCAAGGACGTGCTGCCGTTTGGAGCGCTGGGCTATGATATTCCCAGGACAGGGCTAGCCCTTATCGTTTGGCGAATATGCTCCCAGTTCACTTTGCATATCTCCGCTACCGAAAGCCCGAGAGAAAGGAATTATAAGAGGCGTGTCTCACACTCTGCAGAGACGTGTTTTAAATTGTGTTCAAGTATCCTTTTCAATTAACTTCCCACAGCAAAGGTACGCCACATTCCTTGTGGGTGTTTTTTATTACTTGTAGATGTATTACTTACCATATTCATTTCTTGGTTTATATCGCTCTCATTCTCTCTCCCAGCAGATGAGTATTTAGTGGTGGGGGGGGGGGGTGGTTGGGAATGCCCAGCAATCACCGACGGCTCCAAAACGGCTGTCAATAATATCTTAAGCTAATGTTCCTGCGATTCTCATTTAGGGCCCAGTGCGCTAACCTCCTTAGCGCACCCCCTTGAGGATGGGGGGATATGATTAGGAATTCGTTAGCACGCTGCTATTTTTGTGCTGATGACACACTTTCCGTCCCGTCTCCCAATGTTGCTGGCTCTTGACTTTCTCACCGTCTTTTTTAAACTGGATCAGCTCTTTCTGGGCCTACCTGAATGTGACACCTCGCCGCAGAGGCACTGCCTGAGATATGAAGCCCTTCAGAGGGCTTCCTTAACGTTGGATTCATCTAAACCATCGATGGGAATCACTGTCCGTTACAAACCGCCCCCCCCCCCCAACATTTGTATTTGCGGCCCTCTTCCCCAATTGCAATGAACTGCAGATGAAATACTGAAAGTGTAGAGTGCTAGCAGACACAGAGCGATCAAGGGCTTAGGTGGGTGTGAGTGTGTTAAGGCCACAGAGCTGACTTGCGGGGGGGGGGGGCTTGCGACCATATTGTGCCCCCCCCTGCTTTAAATATCTCCGTACGCGTTTCTCCACAGAAACTCCCGAGAGGAAAACAGGCTTCCACGGTGGCGGCCTGCCCTCGTCATATCCCAGAGCCCTCGTACCGCTCTCCGGAGAGATCCCACCTCTCCCGGATTAAATTTAACACACTACTGAGCCCCATAAACAGCAAAGGCAGAGGAGACGTGGGTTTTTTTCTGAGTTAATAAACCCCAAAAGGCACCGTTTCTTTTTTTTTTGCAGACTGGAAAGAGGCCTGCCCATCCGGCAGGGAGCGAGAAGCACGCGGAACCTCGCAGAGTGGCGGCGGCACCCAGAGCACGTGGACATTTCTACTGTCACCGAGTTTGTTTTCCAGTGAAAAGGATTAGGGACCCTGACACTTGTGATTAATCACCACGTGCCAGACATCAGAACACGGCTCCACGAAGGTTCCACTTTTAATTCATTCCACACACAATCTATTCAAACCAGCTGCTGGCTTCCCTAATTTTCCCCGCTTTACTTAATGACCACTGGCGTCCTCCTCCGCTCTCCGTTTTTATGACTTACAAAGTGGTACAGAGACAGATGCATGGTGCTGTGCCTTCATGAGCCTTGGACGCATCGTGCTTCCCCTGAGCGGGGTCACCAAAACCAGGAAGGCCTGCCGTGACCCGCTGCGAGGAAGGCCTGCCGTGACCCGCTGAAAGCCGCCTTCGTGTGCCGCACACAAAGTCCATCCGAATCACCGGCATTTGATCTGGAATTGATTCCTGCTGCCACAACCCATGGATTTCATGCCTTTGGATGTGAAATATTGCCTGACCGGCCAATCTCACATTAAAGCGCTTAGCCGAAGCGCGGATGCTGGCCCGTTCCTCCCGCTGGCCCCCAGACTGTAGCGACGCACGAGCCCTGGCAGGAAAATCAAACTTCTCGATGGCGACCAGAAGTGTCTCATCCAACGAACTCGATCCGCGACAGATTGTCAGCGAGCGGAGCGAGGCACTCTTCACAGTGTACGCCAGTGCTATCCCAACAGATGGGCCGGCGATGGATGTGTCTCGCAAATCTGGAGCTCTTAATAATTCAGCAACTTCCTGTGTGACACTGACTGTAGTTCACTCGCTCAGACTGGGCACAGATGGAAAGGCAGGACTGTATTTTGCAGAGAAAGCTAAACAAACAGGAGAACTCTCCAAGGAAGCGGGCTGGGGGGGGGGGGGCTGGGGGGCGGAATAGCTAGAGACAGACTCCCCCAAGGCCTGGGAAGAGTTCTCTCTTTCTGGAAACAGCTGGAAATGCTTGCTGGCTCACGCCCTCTCGAAGGCCATCTCCTGCTTGCCACGGCAATATCTAAGTGTGTGTTTTTGCTTCACAATGCAGATAAATAAAAATTTAAAGAATGATAAGCTCAGTGAAAACTTTGGGTGGGGTACTTCTACGTGCCTAGAATTCACCGCCACTGCCAAAGCCCTATCTAGCCTGCAGAAAAAGCAGCCAATCAACAGCTGTATTGATTCAGATAAGCGCACTTAGCCAGCACGCTTAGTGGAATGACCTCCTGCACGCCTGTATTGGCAGCTCATATCTGGGTAACAAGACAACTGGTAGCTTTCCAACCCGCCGTGTAGTGTCTCGAGAAGGAGTAGACATCTTCCTCAACATCTCAAAGCGGTAATTACTGCTGTCCGGCAGAACCACACAGCGCCATGTGTTTAAACAGTCCGTTCACAGAAGAGCCTGAGATTTACACCATTCTGGGCCTTGCGACTGTCCTGGGATGACCTGCCCCGGGACAGAGACGCACCGTGCCCCTTTCACATAAACACAGCCCTCAGCCACTTGCCTTCTGAAAATAAACATTAAATACCATTAAACTGAAAGGATTCCCTGGTATTAATTATCTGCTGGTTTCTCTCTTTAACTCACTGTGCTTAAGACAAACCCCATCTTGAGCAGAAGACATTCCATTACCCCTCCTGCAGCTCCTTCCCCAGAAAATATCCTTAAGAAACGAAAAATGTAGATAAACGTATTGCCACTTCTTCTCAGGGGATACTGAGCCAAACATGGCCGCCTGCCTTTTGGTTGTACTGCTTGAGGCTGTTGCCCTTTGAATGAATGACCAATAGCATTAAACGCACTGAGGAAGAGCCAACACTAAAATATTACTGGTTGCACTTCTGGTTGGGGAAACTCCTGTGGACCTGCTGACCTCCTCCACTAAAGACCTCAACACGAAGCCCTGGAAAGGGAGCCATCATTTACAATCAAGCAGTCTCCTTTGACAGGGGAACATCCATTCCGGACTTTATATACATTTGAAGCTATATTAAATTTCTGAGAAAACAGTTCCTCCTGTTCAACATTACGGCCGGCCAGCAAGGTCTTCATAAGCTCCATTTTGTTGATCAAGCTGAAATTTTTAAAATGGGTTTCACTGCTCACCTATATTTCAGAGTCTTGCTTCAGGCCCACGTGACTAGAACATAATCTATACCCCAGTGAAGGCCTGACATTTAAAATCCCGTATGAGCAATGTGTCTGGCAAGGAAGGAAAAAAAAATACCCATAGCGGTGTTTAAATGTAGAGCAGTGTTTCAACTAGCTGACTGCGCCATTAACTGGATAAAGACCCACAGCAAACAAACCGTGCACTTTGGGCACGACTCTCGTGTCACACGGTCACAAATCCGTGCTCATAGTGCATCAGTGCATTTTCGTTTTTTTTTTTTTTTTTTGTGACCACTGGGAAGGGTAGGGGGCTTCACACTCTTGAGAAACTGCACCCGCCCCCCCGACCTTGAGAGATCACACAGAGGACGTGCTCCTCCTTTGCTGCCTTATTTATAGCCCCCGCCTCCAGTGCCGGCCCGAACGGGCCTTTGGGGGGGGAGGCCGGCCTGCCGCGGCTGCCAGGTTAGGCCGCGCCGCTCTCCTCGCAGTGACGACCGATAAATTATGGCAAAAAAAATAAATAAGTGAATTGCGGGGGGAAGAAAGTGATGGACACGCCCACGTCGGAGGGGTGCCAAACGTAAACGGACTGCGCTAAAAGCTCGAGAAAGGAGAAAGGAGGCCTTGAAATATGAGCGGATGTTGAGCAGGAAGGTACGGCGCGGAACGCAGGCGATGGCGCTCCCTCGCTCTTCCATTTTGGGGCCTCCTCTGCTCCTCACCAGCTCCTGGCAGTGAGCTGGACCTCCACACGACTTGGCAAAGATCCCTGTAATCCGCTACTAAGGTTCTGGCTGAGGTTCTGGCTGAGGTTCTGGCTGCTTATGACTCATGCACTTTAGAAGCACATCTTACAGTTCAGCTAGTCAGTCAGGGCTGGCTCCAATCCCCTGGCCTCCAAGTCCACCAGATCGCACAAACTTCGGCACCAGAGCTCACACGCTCACGCTGGGCTCTGTTCACGGAGGTAAATGACACCTAGTGTTGCTGAAGTACCATGTGGCAGCACGAAACGGGCAGCGTGAGAAACGCGAGGAGATTAAACGGCTTTTACAGGAGCCAGATTACCTCCCTCACATCACGTCACACCTGCTGAAGCCGCTTCTTTCGCTGAATCCATTTGCATCGATTAATCCACAGAGATAGCAGGAGCTGAGCTGGGGAGTGGCAGGGGGTGGGGGGGCGGGGGCTGGAGAATTCGGCGTGGGTCACGCAGCAGATACACAAAACTGCAGCGGGGTGTGGGGTGTCACTGCAGGTATCGCAGACAGAATCTGCGGCAGATAAGACCTCAGCCTCTCCGTGACCACATCCCGACTGACGGCTGAGACGGAATCCACACGCAAAGCTGATACCCAGCGTGTCCAGCGTGGCGGCCTTAATACCGGGTGACTGGGAACTAAAACGGCAGCCGATAACAACCTCCCTTCCGCCGGCTGCCATCAAAGACGACCTGTTTGATCGAGGAGTGTGTACCGCATTACAGCCTGGTGCAAAAGGCAAATTAATATTTCATACGCTTAAATAAATAACACAGGCCCACTGACTGTTAATTACTACGGTGAAGTTCAGTTATGAATGTCTGTCACATTCTGTATGAGGCACGAGCTTAAGGTAGCTTAGCGTTAGCTTAGCGTTAGCTCATTTTATTATATGTTCAAGCTACATTATATTATTCACAGAATGCAGCGAAGGGCATCCCTGTAAATCTGACACGAGCCCGCAGCAGCACAGAGGTGCGAGTGTGCAGAACCTAATCGAGGTCAGGCTGCGTGGTGCTGCTGTTTAGCATCCCTAATGGCTCTGGCTACGTGGAAATCCGGGCCCGCATGGTTCTGGCGGTGCCCGCCCCTGCCGGATGCCAGCCCATGCACACTTGTGTCGCTGGCACTTTTGGCTTCGGAATCAGCGCTGCGCATTCCGGCAGCCAAGCCTCCCCCGTTCATTAGCGGGATGCTGATTGCACGGTAATTATAACCATTGTGCGAGGCTTGTTCTCCAGGCGGATGCCAGCGTCGCCGCGTACCTGGTTCCGGTGCTGCCGTGGATGCTTCTTTCCCCCGGATTCTGCTGCGACGCGGACCCAGTGCTGTAATCTGGGCTAGACGCCTTCCCAATATGTTCCGAGCGTCTACCCGGCAGCCCGGCCCACACGCTTCGCCTGTCATGGTATCAGTTTCAGTTGGAATGCACCAAAGTCCCAGGGCGCCGTGCGGCACCTGTCTGGAATACAGAGACGTGGGCATTAACACGGGGAGGAAAATCGGGAAGATATTGAATGAAGACGTCAGTGAAAATCGGATAAAAGGGACGGCTTTACTGTGGCTAATCGCCGTCATGCACTTCTCAAGGAAACGACGCATTAATGACTCACTGCTTTAGGTGGCAAAGAAAGGTTGACTGAGAGAAAGATGCCCATTAAGGCTCAAAGCGGGAAGAGATATGAAGCCGTTTACTCCTTGCAGGAGCGACTGGAGGGTATTGAGAAAGTCAGCCATGGGGTCCACTATATTGCAGTGTCGTCCGGACCTTTAGTGACGACCCAGTCAGACAGAGGGGCATCTTCTGCAAGCCCTGGCATTGGGTTCACAGTGACGACAGTGTAAACACCGACTGGCTCGGAGATGAGAGGATCTGAGCCTGAGAGAGGACCGCAAAGTGCTGTAGCTTCCTTTGGGCGAATATTACCCGATACACTAGAAATGCAGCAACCCAGCAGGGGGCGCTGCTGACACTCAAGCTATTTGCTTCCTTCTGTGTAAAAACCACAGATGCTCACAGGTCAGGGTTACAGGGGCCTGGAGATGTGGGCCATGACTTTAGAAACATTTACAGGGCATAACCAATGATGAAGAGACACGTTCTGAAAGTCTGGTGAGAAACATGGACAATGGTGCGAGAGCAGTACGATTTGGGTGTTGGCCTGGATGCAGTCAGAGATGTGAGATCTTGAACTTTCCTACACTCCTTCTCCTGCTCCTGGAGGTTGTGAAGCTCTCCTGCACAGAGCTATTAAAAGTGTATCTTCTCCAAGTCTGGCCTGAGCTGACCAAGGTGCCTAATGAACAGGGTTAGATCCTTATCCACATAGCTAACATTCCCTACTGGGAAGGGGCCATTTGATCTTAAAGTAATGTGAGATCAGAAAAAAAGGAAAACGCAATCAAACAAACTCAGCCAATGACGGTAAAGGTCCTCATATT
Source organism: Hyperopisus bebe (assembly GCA_026777045.1). Classification (NCBI taxonomy): domain Eukaryota; kingdom Metazoa; phylum Chordata; class Actinopteri; order Osteoglossiformes; family Mormyridae; genus Hyperopisus; species Hyperopisus bebe. Next base: position 2,147,563 of record JAODJW010000043.1, read on the forward strand.
GGATAATGGAGTCCTGGAGTTTGAGATGAATGGACTTCTAACAGACAAAATTACTGGACTTTTAGCAAAGCAAAGGCCGGCTGCAGTTGTGTGCCATTGGGGGGGGGGGGGGGCAGCAGACAGCCAGGCCTGGGATCTCCCCGCCTCCGTGGTGATCGAGGAAAGCTCATTTCACTGGGCCGTCTCGCCATCTCTCTGAGGACACTCGGCAAAGCAGGATGTGACACCTCACAGGAGCTCTCTCATCTGAATCATAAGCCCGGAGAACATCAATATCCCATTTTGTTGTAAACTGTAGCTTTTGAACTGCAGTATTTGTTCCTTAAATGTGACACGCGGGGGTGTAGCTCTCATCAGAGAGCTGGGGATTGTGGGAGCGGGCTCCGAGAACGAGGAAGAGAGACAGAGGGAGGGAACGAGATGCAGAGAGAAGGAGAGAGAGGGGGGAGAGGGAGAGGGATTTCTGATCTCCTGCTTGGGGCCATATGGTGGCTGTTTGATCATGGGACCAATGTTTATCGGCAGAGTTGGTTGGAAAGCTGTCTGCCAGAGCCTCCCGCGTGCAGGGGCACTCCAGCCTCCCGTTACCACGGCGAAAAGCAGAGGAATGCCAATACCGCATCCGTGCAGGGCTACCGTGAGCCCAGAGCCCGCTTAGCTGCAATGCGTCCCGGCGGGCCCCATCCAGAGCTACGCTGGGTTCCGTAGATGAGCGTGTTTGGGGCAGGGAGGCAGTGAGTGTACGCTAAAGGCTTTGGCATCTCATCATGGGTAGAAAGGAGAGCAGTAAGGAATGGGATGGTGTTTCTCCATTTACTGTGGCGGGGGGGGGCACGTTTGGGTTAATCGCTGTGTAATGAAGTATCCCGAAATCAAAGCCTGACTCTGTTAGCTACACCAACTCACCAGTCGTATCTAAAAGCATTGGGATGTATATGGTGGGATAATCCTTAATAGCTGGATTCTGTGTTTTTTTTTTTCATCACATGCTGATGTCCCCATAAGAAATAAGAAAGCTATTTTTGGCACTTCACCGCTTTCACAGACCTGCTGTTCCTTGAGCGACAAGAAGCATCCATTAAGTCGCCAGGAGCCCAGAGCTATTTGCTTTGCTTATCCCCGGATTTGTTCATCCTCCTCGAGATGGTGCAGCAAAATGCCGGTTGGTCATTTTCAAATTTCATGCTGGAAATGTAGCGAAAAGGTTACGTGAATCCGTCTCTGCACTCGCCCACCATGACCGACCGCTAAATCCTCACTCCAGTAATTTCCTCTGGGCTTCGGGGGAAGGGACTGTGTACTTCCTGCTCTAATTTTGATAATATGAGAGCTTATAAACAAAAGAAATAACAAATTACTACCCGTTGTGGAAAGAATGAAACTTTCTAACAAATGGGAGCATTAGCTAACAGTCTGGTACGTGACGTTCACACTGCGGCACAAAACGTCGTGGGATCAGAGCATCACAACAGACAAGGCGAATAAATAAACACAACAGGCCTACAAGGCATGAAGTTCAATCAGTGCAGGCCGGGATGCATAGCACAGTGAGGGCACGGGGGCCACAGAGGGAAAGATGAGCCGTGTGGAACAAGGGGGGGCCTTGTTGCAGAGGGCGTTGTGTTTTATCTTATCGTTACCATGCTTGGGGGTAGGGTTGGGGGGGGGGGGGTTGGACTGTCTTTCACCAGTGATTTTCACTCACCGATGAGTAACTCTCCATCAGTGGATCCAAGCCAGGCAGAGTGACCTCGTTCAGGCACAAACTGGGGAGAGTCATCAAGGGAAGGGGAGATGGAGCGATGACTAGGGTGGGGGTGGGGGGGGCGTGTGGGTGCGTTCGGTGAGGCCTGGAGGAGAGGAGCCGTCGCGTTTATGGTTGCTTGGGGTGGGGGTCTTCTTAAACCAGCTCAATATGTCCGGCACAGCCCACGGCTTGTTTTGCCGCCCTCACAAGCAGGACAGCAGGATCACGGGGTGAAAAGTCGGAGGGAGGACACCGTGACGGATAGGAGCGGGGTGACTGGGTCACAGAGAGCCGTCTGCCTCAGACGCAGCCTGGGCGATTTCCTCACAGATTATTATCTCTGTCTGTTAACACAATGCACCACCTGGACACACACACACACCCACACATTCTTACGCACACACACACATGCTCACACACACACACACACACACATACACATACACATTTTTGCAAAACCATTAATAGTGAAGGTGGGGGGATTTACAGCTAGATCCAATCCGACGCTGATTGGATTCCCAGCAAATTCAACATTAATGAACACAAACAAGACATATTGTAAAAATCGTATAACAGCACTAACAATCTCTCTTTTTTAGACGGACCTCAGATCACAACATCTCGATATGGGGAGGGGGCAGTAAAATGGACTCCCACCCCTCCCATAACCCCCCTTTTTAAGTTTGCAAAGCAGATGACTTTCGTTCTCCTGACAACATTGCTCAACGCTGGATCGCAATAAAAAAGACACATATGCGCACACACACACGCACACACACACACACACACACACACACGCATACACACATACACACACACACACACGCATACACACATACACACATACACACACACACACAGTCATCTTCAGCTTTTGAAAGCTAGGAGTTGAAAAAAAGTGTTAGAAACAAAACAGTCATTCTTCCATCTGTTAAGACTTAAAATGTCTTTTTGATGGTATAAAATAGGTCTTGAAAGCAAATACCACAACTGCAAAGTCAATATACAACACACATTTTCATATGAAGCGTTTTCAAAAAAAAACTGAGAGAAAAGGAGAAAAAAAAATCAAGACAATTACAATCTTATTATGGGGTTTTATGTAACTCATTGGCACTATATTGAATTCCAGTCATGGGGAAATGTTCACTAGTGTTTGAAGGAAGTTAATCTAAAATACAATAACAAATTGCGGAGACCCTCCCTTTAATCAGCCATTTATTCATATCGGCCTTTTCAATTCGCTCCAACACCTGAACTAACAATATCTGGCCGCTAATTCCAGTGAAGCACTCCTGGTATAACAATTTGCATTGTTAATGGGCGAGATTGACTCCACTTTTTCGCCGTTTTTTTGTATCTGAGCCAGCATGGATTTTTCTCCCTCCTATTGTTGGCTTTTTGAATTAAAGAGTTTGAATTTGATTACGAGGTGAAATGGAAATTTCTTTCGTTAGCAGTATTTCCCTCCGGACAGCCAGCGTTGCCCCTGTATATTATTGTCTGGATTATCAGCAGCACCATCCTGGAAAAAGCAATTAGCGGCCGTCCCCTCTGGAGCGCCGGCCCGGCAGCATGCGCGCATTGCGGCGGGGGTGGCGTTGGGGGCGCTCCCCCCCCGCCTGTCCGTGCCACACACACGGCCCACTTGTTGATTGCATCTAATGTTATTTATTTTGCAGCACAAACCCTTTCCCATTAACAATATTACATGCAATCTCAATTAATAAACCGCTAATATTGAGTCTGTTGGGACGTCCATGAGAATTACATCCATCACACGTGAAATCCGCACACACTCTCACAACGATGCATTTTCATAATAATATGATTTGGTTAGAAAAGTGTAACAAGTATCATTGCAAAAAAAAAAAAAAAAAAGGATTGCAACAGGGAAGTGAGAATGACAACACGCAGAGTGACATTATCTGAAGCCAGTAAACTCAGGGGGCTGACAGAACGATAACGGAATTACTGCAGGATGAATACAAGGCAATGAGAGACAACTGTGCTTTTTCAGGCTCTCTGTCACTACTAGTAAACCGGATGATAAACAGGCACAATTCAGACAATACTACAAAAAACGGAAATCATATTTATTTGCGAGATGAAATTTTACGCGTTTCTACAGATTTCGTGTGGAGGTGGCGCGCTTTACGTTTAGAGCTGCTGTCAGCGGTGGAAAAAAAAATAAATTTAAACATCTGGTTCAGAATAGAAACCAACAGACCTCAATACAGTCAATCGCCACCTTGATTGCTGGTCAGCGTCAACGGCAGCACGATCAGGCAGAGAGACACAGGACTGGCACAAAGTGAACCGTCGGCTTTGGCTGCTCCAGTTTATGGGTCTGGGGGCTTTCGCCAGCTATCAGGTGGGGTTCAGACGTGACGTCCAGCTTCTCACTCTACAGCACGACGGAATAACCAGTACATAAATCTCCTGCAGCAGACGTAATGAAGGTCTACGTTACAGGCAGAGGAGCCCTTGCAAATTTACATACCAGTTATGAAACTCCAGATCCTTGCTGGAGCCACGATTTCCCCCGGCATCTTGGAGAAATCCCTCCTGGCACACAAGGATGCCTTCTAATCACATCAGAGGCCGGTATTAATGCTAAGTGGTGCCTCGGGGAGCCTCGCACAGCGCTTCCCACTCCGGTCTTTGGGGACCCACAGCCAGTCCAGGTTTTTGCTCCCTCCCAGCTCGGAGGGAGTAAAAACATGGTGCGGCTATGGGTCCCCGAGGACCGGATTGGGAAGCGCCGGCCTAGCGACTTTGGGCCAGCGATGGTAACCCAAAGCTGGGGAGCAGATCCTGAGGGCCGCTCCAGTCACTTCAGAGGTCTTGAAGTCCTATCCTCCGTCAAGGTGCCTCACCTGAACTCCATGAAAATATCTAGCAATCGCAAGCGGTCTGGAAGGCCCTCAACCAAGCACGGCAACGTCACGCCTCAGCACCTCGTGTTTTGTACAGACCTTTTCACGCCATGCTCTTGCAGCGGAAACGTTAGACACAAGGAGTAACAGTTGGTCTTACACCCAGCAGCAAGGCGATAATGAACTACCGCACGCGTTATTGTACGCGGTGGTTAAGGGGGGTACAGGACACCTCCCATTTCTTAAGCCAGGCATTGATTCTCAGCATGGTACAGTAGCACTGTCTGTTGTTGCTGGTAAATGGAGAATCATGAGGTTAATTCCCCCCCCCACCCCAAAATGTGCTGTGAGTAACCGTAGTGACAGTGAGTTGCGGCCCTACTCGACTTGATTATACGCTACTTCTACACCATCCTTAA
>JAODJW010000043.1:2152670-2187737 GCA_026777045.1 Hyperopisus bebe
CTGACAGGCGTCTGGTGCGTCAGCGGGCAGTAGAGCGTGGCGTTCCCAGGAAGCCGCTTCTGCACTGGGAGGGGGGGCAGGGGGGGGTCCATGTTTGCCATCACCTGCTCAGGAGAGCAAAGCTCTACAAGATTGATGATACCGTTCCAAAGTAACAAAGGATCTCCTGACTGTGGGAGTCTGCTTATGAGACCTGATAGACTTGTCATCTCTTAATAAACATCGCTGATGTGTCACTGACAGCAACCGCTGCCGAGAGTACGGCGAAAATCGCTGGCGAAAATCACGGACCCACCTCCGTCCCGGATGCCGGCGTGATGCGGGAGTCTGGACCGCTTCCTCTCACCAGACTCTTGGTGTGACGGCCCTGGGCTAAACATTTCCACCTCCTGCGCCAAACTCCTAAGTGATAAAATTCACAACACTAGCTAGCAGCCTTAATACCCGCATCCCAGCGAGGAAAAGGCGTGTTTTACGCTCCTATTTACGCAGAAGAAATATTACAGCTTCCCCGCAATTAAAACGGGTGAGTATCAGGGATGGAGAAGGTTCCATATTGACAGGAATATTTTCATCATCTGCAAAATCAATGGAGGTATTTTTAAGAAGCACAGTCCAATCCAAAGTAATAAACCGCTCACGATCGCATAAGCATTAGCCCACACAAACAAACCATCCATAAAAATATCGGGGAGCAGTGTACAGTGCATTTGGGGCTGCGAATCGAGAATTAAAATGTAAACATAGTGCATTTGACAGGCAGGTTGGCTACAAGCCCCCTTCTGTATTATCTGTGTGTTCCTACAGCTCCGTTATTCTCCATCTAAAGTCTCTCCTCTTTAGTGTGAGCCGATCATTTCATTACTTCATCTGTCAGTCCTTCCCGGGCTGTTCGCCGCCTTGACTGCAGTTTAATTGGCCTCGCCGGATGAAAATCGCCCGTGACGCAACACGCTAGACACGGGGAACGGGCCACGCACAGAATTACTGAGACGTCAGCTGCTCAAAGGAGTCGCATGTCTGACTGCAGTGAAAGGGGAGTGTGGTGTGCGCGCGTGTGTGTGCGCGTGTGTGTGCGCGTGTGTGCGCGTGTGTGTGTGCACGCGCATCCTCGGTACAGAGATGATTTCTCTGAGAACCGGAATAACCTCCCCCTTCCCCCCCCACCACACCCCCCTGCCGCCCGACATCAAACAGGGGACATTGAATACTGTTTCAACAGTCAGAGTAGTGCTGGAGACCAAGTTGCAAATACAGAAAAAAAACATGATCAGGAAGGAAAAAAAAAACTATGATAGTGAGCTCTGCCGCCTTTACGGGGTCTGCCGTTTACAATATTCTGTATTTTCAGTGGGAAAAGCGTTGTTTCTGTCACAATTCAATCTCCCAAACTCTCCCTGAACACTGTATAATACCTAGTTAAAGCCAGCAGGGTGTGAAATGGTATTTTAAAATAAATGAAACCGACTAGGAAGCGGAGAAGTGGTGGGATATTGCAATGTCAGGCTGACAGACAGGCCCCGAAATGCGGCAAGAGTTATCATCTTAAAGAAAACGGGATTAAATAAAAACTCACACCCACCGGTGCATTTCCAGCTCTGATATTGACACGCCAGTGGCGGGGGCCATTTTTCATTGTCTCATCAAGACAGAGCATTATGGGATATCAATCCTGCCCTCGCCATCTGATGGCCCTAGTGCAAAGTGCTGGATATATACATTTCATTATGCTACCCCCTGTCAGTGTCCAGAAATCAAGCGCGTGGTGGTCCATCCAAGCGCAGCCTGCTAAGGGAACCTTAAAGGAGCATTGCATGGGTGACCACTCAACCCAGCTACAGGCGCAGTCTGCTACTCGTGGTCTGTGGAAAAACGCATCTCCAACTACCGGGACCTTCCCATTACCGCCGTGGTCCCGACAGTCTCCTTGGCGCGCGATCCACTGACCTGCGCGTCGTTAATTAGTCTCATTAGCAGACATGACGGAGATGCGATTAGTCTCTGCTCCTGTATTTCCGTGGCAGCTCCGTAATAGCAGACTCAAGCATCCCCTAACCATACTTAGCACGACGCCGGCAAACCTCACCAATCCGGACATGCAACTGCTAGCTCCCTGTGACTCTCGGTCACACGTGGGATCTCCTCGGTTAGCAAACAGCGGGGAGGCTTTTTTTCACAGCAGCTCATCGTGTCTTTAAGCCCGAGTTCTTCGCCGAAAAAGCAGTGAGGTCAGCATGACGGATGTCCCACGAGGTCCTTCGGTGACATCGATCTAAGTGTCGCACACGGCCTTCTGCAGAAACACCGCGAAACGCCGTCACGGGATGATTTATTTTGCCCAGTGCAGTGAGAGTAGCTTCCCACAATTACCGTTAAAACACAAAAGCGCATGTCGCACTTTTAACCTTGGGAACAGGTGAATCGCCGGGGATCGTTAATTCGGGGAGCCGGCTGCATTAACCTGGGGTTACACTGGGAGGGGGGTCCTGTGACACGTTTATGCGTAAACAGATGGTGGGTGTGTGGACCCGGGGGGGCGGGGTGCTCGCATGTGGGTATTCCCGCAAAAACAGGGACCGGATGATCTGTGCATCCTGGCCAGAGTGGGCAAAATGCAGTATGTGTCCGGAAGGCATGTTATGTTTGTGTCGGCTCTAGGGGGCGCCCCTCTCAGGTTCCAGGAGGAAAATCCGATATCCCCGATGGGAGTTCGACGCGGGGTTGTCCGTGCTGCTTGCTTCCCCATGGAACTTTCCAGAACATGCCTCAGGCCCCCACAGCAAGCATCACAGGCACATGGGGCTGCGATCAGAAAACCTGTCGTCAGTATCCAAGGACGCAAACCTACAAAACTTTCTTTACTTAAAATTAAACTTTAAAAAAAATAAAACAAGGGGCTAAATTTTTTATGTCCACCTAAATTCATTTTTAACACATAGAGTTTTTAATAGATTTTTATTTTTATCTTTGAAAAGACTCTTGAAGAGATCTACATTCATGCACTGTCGTCCACTGCTGAAGAAACCAATGTGAGCTGGACAGCAAATAAAGGCCCCACAAAAATGGACACACATTCAGGGGGAATGGCAGCATCCTCTTTGTCCCTCTCTTACCGCTGCAGAGAGAGAAAACCGGCCACGTTCCCAGTCCTGTCTCTCTCCTCTCCTCTCCTCCTTCATCTCAAGTATTTGCTTAGTCAAGCAAAAATCAAAACGGGACTTCACCGGGGTGAGACCTCCCTTTTATGGTTGAATAAACTGGAGATATCAAAGCCAAAACACGAGCCACTTCTCCTTCCTTTGTTATTTAATTTTCTATTATGCTTCTGCCTGTAATGAACAGTTCCCCCAATAATTATCCTGAATTATATTACCCTCTTGCCCTTGCTGAAATGCAGTGTTACCGTAATTATGTGCAAAATTGCATACGGTTAGCCTTCTAGCACATTCCGACTTGACCAAGAGCAGAGGAGCCGTTTCCTCATGATTTTTATATTAAAGGAAGGCCCCGTTAAGCATGAATTTATGGGACTTTGACAAATCTAGCCTGAAATGAAAACAGCCTTGGAAATTGGGGGTTAGCATGATTACACTTGCTGTTAACAAGCAAATTTACTTACTTTTGTGGTGTAGTATTTTTCTATAACACATACATGCAAATATATATGCAGATGCACACTTTTAAAAACTGGTTTTTAAATGCATTTTGCAAAAGCAACAATAAAAATATTAACTATTCACACACTATTCGAACAACGAATATAAATCAGTCAAACCCCCCCAAAAGTTGGTATCGAAAGCCAACAGGATTAACAGGGTTTGGCTGTAGGGCCATCAACTGAACAAGCACACAAATAAAGCGCCTGCTGCCCCCCCCCCACAAGTCGCTTCCCTCCACACAGCCCACCGGGAGGCGCCAACAGGAGGGCATTAATCACGGCGAGAGCAGGGTCCCTTAGCGGGGCCACAATAACAGCCCCACTGCCCGCTGCCTTCTACAGCCACATGAAGAGTTAATCCTCTTCAACTGTTGAACTCTGGCAGGCTTCCTGCCCCGAGGGCTCTGCAAGACAAGGGCGCCTTTGTCCGAGCTGTATGTGCTTAGATGACACATACCTGGGGGGGCACGGGCTTCAGACCCTCGGGGCGGGGGCTTCGCTACGGGCAGGATTAGGCGCCTTACAGCCAGAGCGCCAGGACCTAATGTTTTGGCATTGGGGCCCCAGCTCTCCTGCCCCCACGCTGGGGTATCGCTCCCCTCCAGCCCAGCACCGAGGTCAGAGCCATCCCTCGCAGGCCACCCTCACTGCGCACGAGGCTCCTCAAAGCCACACGCGTCCGGGCAGCTTCCTGGAGCTCTGGCTTACAGCGATTCAGTGCTGCAGACCTGGTACTCTGGCCTCTGACGTGTTTCCGGGTACCTCAGCACGACCCTTGTGATCGGGGAGACCTCGTTCTGTGTAATGAAATGAGACAGGAAGGGAGCTTGAGGGACCGGACCCTACGAAGTGTGCGGCGGTCAGGACCCCAGACCCTACGGGGACCCTATGAGATGTACGGCGGTCAGTTACAGTATCGTGGTAGCAATGGCAGTAGAGCGCTGTCATCTTCCACAATGTTTAATTAGTTTTCAGTCCTATAATTTCCACAATATTGTAGTTGCTTTATGCACAAACCAAGTATGTCTTGGTCATTTTGTAATTTACACCACAAAGTACACATTCTAAAAAAAATATAGTATAGTATAATACATATTCATTATCTCGGTTTGAAATAAATCTTTACCAAAACGGCAAAATAAATTACCAATGTTTACGGCTGCCAACCGTCTTTCACAAGCTCTGCTCAACGGGGCCCAAATGAAAACATGAATTTCAAGGGGGGAATGAAACATATTTAGAGAGATGATTGGCTGGAGGGAATTTAAGACTTGACTGTACAAATATTAAATCACCTTGTTGCTTTTGATATCTAGCCGCTTGCCTGTGTCTTATCATTCCTGCTAGATCACCAGATCTTTTTTCTTTTTTTTTGGTCACTGAAACCACGGGCCCATGCTGGCTCCCCAGAGCCGAACATCCTCATGCCAGTGCCATAGGCCCTTTCGCATGTTTACGCGCTCACTAATTGCGACCGCATTCATGCGACTTCGCGTTCATTAACAAACACTCTCTGTCCTCGTTCTAATACCATTTCCAGTATAAATCTGAAAAGCACAATAACTGTCTCCTTAGACTGGTCACCACTGCAAGTAATTATGTTCGTCGAAAGTGTTTCGTTTGGCAGCATTTAAGTGGAGTCCAGCTTCAAGGGAAGCCCGTTTCTGTGCAGAATAATGCAGCTCACAGGCTTACAGTATGTGGTTACAAACACCACAGTGGCCAAAAACCCAAAACCAAAGCATTCCTTTCAAATTTTTGAAGCAGATTCTCAATATTTAAGGTTTGAATATTAAAAATATAAAAAACGTCAGGTAAAATTAAATCTGCTTATTTTTTCAATTAAAAAAGACAATAATAATAATAATAATAATAACACAATTTATTAAATTCTCATCGGACAAAAGGTGTCAAAAAAGTCGAATGAATCCAGCACGCCTTTGTGCGGTGAGCGGGGGAGGTCTTGTGTGTGTTAGGTGAGCGTGCGGACAAACACTGCGCACCCAGGGCAGGGCGCTGCACACAAACAACCTCCATGGGCAATATGCCCACGCCCGGCAATCCCTCTACGGGGGGGGGGGGGGGGGGGGGCAACTTATCTTCTCAACATTTCTCGCTCCCACTGTAATGTTTGAGTGGGTGTTACAAATATTCCATCCAAACAGGAACTGGAGCCCAGCACAGTTCTGGATGCATATTTTTACAGCATTGGGTTTCACAGAAACATTAACAGCTCCTTTAAATGCCCTATAATTACAAAGCCATAATAAAAAGTATTTCTAACATACCCCTTAATTACAGGGTGAATACAATTACCTTTGGCTCTCAGCTATTCTGTTCAGAATGTGTCACGCAGTCACTCCACAGCATGTCCACATAGTTTTTAATCCCATCATCCAAATGACATGACATTTAATGCTTTTAAACGGATTCTGACAAGCGGGAAACTCTTCCTTTACCTTCATAATTAGAAACCGAGAGACATTTTACGAAAACTTTATAAAACTATTAATTAGTTCAATCAGAAAAGCATAATACCAACATCAGAATCAGGTTTATTTGGCCAAGAAACACATGGCATTTGTCTCTGGGGGTCAGTACAGCAGAGACAGACAGTTAATACAGCCCAACGGTCACATACAGTTGTGGTGATTTATACAGTGTGGAATTGCTACTGATAAATACATTAAGAGTGCAGGAGTGCATGTCAGTGCAGGGACTGCAGGAATAAACACAGGCAGTACAAAACAATACAAAAACGCTTTTTCTTTACTGTCAGCCACTGCTCTGTGGTGACACCACGCCTACGTACCCATCGGATTATGAACGTTGCTTGCTGAGATTAAACCCGGTTTAACATTTCGGTTCCCGGTACAGGAACAGCACTCCACTGTAACTTCAGCAGCTGGGTCTGTTAATTATTCATTAACGGGATCATTGAAAGACCCCATTGTTAAGAAAATTTACTGTAACCTCAGACATGTCTGCTGCTAAGAAGCAGAATTCGGCAAGAGTAGCTAAATAACGAAATGACGCGCTTTACGGGAGCCACCTATCGGAGCTGCAGGGGCCAGCCCTCCGGGTGCGAAGGGCCCCCCCTGAAAAGGCCGCCGATCCCGCGTCAAGAATCTGACACGAAGTACTAAACGCTAGCGCAGAATTCCTGGCCCGCCAGAACAATCCGTGGCTCCCGTTAATCCAATTTGCTCAAGGCCAAATGTCTGATGTTTCACAGCAATTTGTAAGAAACCACTTAAGAAACCAACTTTTTTTTTCCTTGGGTGTGGTAGCGAGCAGGTGTGCCCACATGCAGAAGCCCCCCCCCCCCCGCGCGCGAAAATTAACTGATTAAAAAAAAATGCAAGGAGCAAACAAGCGACCAGTCAGGAGGAGGACAGCAGTTCATATCGCAGATCTAAACCTGCTCTGAGAGTCCAGTGCCACGATGACCACGAGGCCCAAGCCACGGGAGTGGGGGGGAGGCGAATCCCGATTAAGTACAGCGGCTTGCATTGCAAACACAAAGCCACAGCGAGGAGAAGGATCGGGAACGCGCGGCGGGAGGAGTGACGGACGGCTAGTCTATAGCATTTTCCAGAGGCCTCCCAGGGCTGATCTGTTAACATGTTTGCATAGACTCTGCATGAACAAAGGAAAGGCCCCGTCTGCTTGGGCTCCACGCACCTCCCGTGACCCTGCGCGTTACCGCCGGACGTTACCGCCGGACGTTATTACCCGACGGGGAGTTTTACGCATTTCAGTTGATTGGCAGGGCACCGTGAGCATTAGAAGACGCACACATGCGTGGAACAAGAAAGATGTCGTTAATGTAAGGAGGTTAAGAGGCCCAGTGATTGCCTCCCGCTTTGTGCTTTGTTTGTGTCTTGGGGACGAGCGAAACCCTTGTTTGAGCAACACTGCCCTCTGCTGGGCCTTCTGCAGAATGCCACTGCGACAGGAGGCAGTTCTATGAAGAGCGCCGCCCACTAGGCCGCAGGTGGATGTGTCCATATCCTGGGCAGACTGTGGAGCGGCTTTCTGCAGCTGTGAAAGTAGAGCCGTGTTAGAGCTATAAACTGTGCTCTTAGATATTAGGAATTCACATCAAAACACGTGTAGATTCGATTAAACTAGTCAGCCACTTCGAATAACATCAGGGTATATTTGATGCCAATAATCTTTAGATTTATTAGGCGAATGCAAAACGCAAAGCTAATGTTGATTCCATGTCCCTTTCGGACACGACAATGATTAATTATGTGATACATTATTTACGGCAACAGGAGGCGTGGTGGTTAAGGACACAGATTGACTGGATCGAGGCCCATTGTAGAGACTTAACCTGAAGCATTCCTGTAAATATCCCACCAAATACATAGTCCATCGCTCCAACAAAGGAAGAGAAGCTCCCTGACCATAAATAATCAAATCATCCTGGTTCAAACGGAAATTTCTGGGGGAAAAAAACCCACCGGCTACACAGCGACGGATCTGAAACGGCACGGGGCACCACGGAGCAGGAATCGAGAACCAAACGTTATTAAAGCATTTCCTTAAAAATAAATTCTGGCTTTATTCAAATGATCATGCCTGTTCCCCTCTCCCCCAAATATCTAGGTGTCATCAAGGCCCTAAAATTAATCAGGTGATGTTCCGTTCTTCAACACCCACCTAGAGTAAAAAATATAAAAACATATAATTCCAGAATCTTGTCCCTGGTAGGCTTCATACCTATTAAGCTCTAACAATGTTTTTAATGCAAAATTCCCAATATATGTCCCAAAAGACCAGGAGCACAAAAGGGGCCACTCCGCAGGCTTGGTCCCCCCCCCGGCCCAAAGGGGAATACTGTGCAGCCGTTGCAAATGGTCGAGTCCCTGACAATATTTTCTGAGCCTGGAGGAAAAGTCAGAACAAAAGAGCTCGCCGTCCCGAGAGAGGGATCAGAGTCACCGTCAGATGTCACAGGAATTGGTATCGTGTTAAATCTCTAAATAGGCTTGGTTATTACTGAAATGTTTTCAGCATTGACAACTCAGTTCCAATAAAACATTTCATGCTTTCTATAATGCTACATGAGCACTTCAGTGTTCTGGTGAATATTAACATGGATATTTCTCACAGGCTATTGTTTTATTTTAAGCATGTTTAAGGTTTGAGGGCCAGTTAGATTTTATGACCTAGAAACAGTGATAAATGTCTAGAAGAACACTTACAGTAAATGCATTAATTAGTCGACCGGCTCAGTCTATTATCCTATTTTATCATTAAGATCGCCTGTAAAAAGTGCTTAAAAGTAATTGATAGTGCAAAAGGACATCATAAAATCTACCTAAATCGCACAGAGGGGGAAAAAAAGTTAATTAGCAGACGTATTACATTTTCCGAATCCACAATAAAGAATTACATTCTGAGAAACCTCCTATTCTCATTATTTTCTGAGGGCTAATTGGATTTATAATAGATAAGTAATTAGAAAATCAAAAACGTTAAGTTTCCAGAAAATAGTCTTCTTTAATCATTTCATTTTTTTGGAGATTAAAAGTGGAAAACATGGCTGGGACAAGTCAAACCGTACAACTGCGGGCTTTAAAATGAACACATGCATCAGTCACACGTCACTCCCCGGGGGGGTGACACCAAAAGGTGAGACTTCATCTCCTGTGTGTTACACATTCATTGCATTTGCACTCCGCAGCAGATAATTCCCACTTACTGATTAAAAGAAAAAAAAAAAAAAAAAAACGACCAAGGTTTCTCAGAGTCTCTAAATCCTGATGTTGTCAATTCAATCCCAGAAACTTAAGCCAGGGCAGTAGCCGGCACAGCGGTTAAAGAGGTGAAGCTGTAACTGCACATTCCTTGGCGTAAACGGGTGGCTTTTCTGTTGTACCACTGGTTGGCCTGCTTTGTTAAAATACTGAACGGCAGAAAAAGCAGGAGTCACTTTGGTTAAAAACAAATAAATTATCGGTTCACACAAACATAAGTACTTGTGTTTACAGCGACGCCATGGAAACCATCAGGATCTGTTTCACGTTTCCCAGCAATAAGCGGAGCAGCTCAGCCTTTCTGAAGGCCTTTCCATCAGCGGTGTGAACTGCAGTGATGTTTAGGGCCCAGGGCCCGTCTCTGCCAGAGAGACAGAGTAAGATCGCCTCTGCTTCACAGACACACAGCTGCTCTCCACGTAACCTTTGGACAAGGTGGTCTTATTCTCGATTCCCCTCCAGGAAAAGAAAACAGGAGAAGAGGCAAGCTGCCAGGCCGATGCAAAGACGAAAGCATTGAGGAGCCTCACGATAAGAGTCATTACTCTGTCAGGCCAGAAGCCATACTGGCATAATTACAGCCGTCCCTCCGATCAAGCCAATAGTGAAATGAACACCTTTCACTTCACACACACGCACACACACACACACACACACGTGGTTCCTCGGGACTGAATGGCTGAAGCCCCACAGCAAGCTCACGCAGAAATATTCAAATATAAATACAAAAGGACGACAAAAAAACAGCACAGAAAGCCCATTTGGGTGTGTTTTCATCTGCCAAAAGAAACGGGGCCAAATTTCTTTTAAGGGAAAAATGAAGGACTTCCATACGAAGCCTATCAACAGCCACAGCATCTGACAACACGGGGCAGCCTTGGCGGACCGGGCCAGAACAGGCAGATTTATTTGTGCTGCTGTCATATTGTTTCGCCATTTGGCACAGCTCCGTGGAAACCGAAAGCGCTTCCCTTTCTCCCTTCTTATTCCCAGAATAAAGTCAAACATCTGGGGGGGGGGGGGGGCGTGCAGCCTGCGAGCTCTCTGCTCAGAGCGTCGTGCCAATTTCATCAAACCTGGAGAAGGCATCCCATAGGCAGGTAGCCGTGGTAACGAGAGGCCCAGCGCCTGGGGCTCCATTCAGCCTCTCCCCGTGGCTCCCCTCTGGAGTGAGGCCATTTTGTCTGTTCGCCGGCACCGCCCCCCCCCCCCCCGGCGTGCGGCCGCCATCTCGGTGCTCTTCGCTCCCGCCGCTCACCTCCCAACAATGTGGCCTACATATGTTTGGACAGACTCCCGCCTCACTGTGTCCGACACAAAGAAGCCCGGGACTGGCCTGGGACTCAGCACGATTGGCCCCGCCCTCTTGTGGGCAGAGCATAACCGGCACGCCACACTTGTTACTCCGCCTCCGCTGTACGAGTTCGCAGTTCGAGCTACAGGGAGATTATAATCGCCTGCATATTTCATCTAAATGATTAATTAACACTGGCTATCTACGACCGCTCGTTTACCTATCTTTATGTTTTTATATACTGTTATTAAGTCCAGCCTTCTGCATTTTGGGGCACCGGTACCTTGTGTTAAAAGGGTCAGATTTCAGATTGACGATCTCATTAGAAGTAGCCCTGAGAAATCGAAGGCATATAATTAAAGTGATTTCTGTGACACGGGGAGATAAAAAAGCCCCCCCCCCCCCGCTAACGCGCTGCCGCTGTTCCTGTTCCCAGGGTCCTTTGCGTGTGGTGACTGGTCTGGCCTTCTGTGACAGATGATCTATTTCAGGTTAAGCTTGACGCTAACGCGACAGTGCCAAGCCACCGAAAATACATCCGCATCTGCGTAATGGATTGTGCCAGTGGCTTTGATCTGGGGACCTCCACATTAAGTGAGATAGGCCGCCCGGAGAACAAACGTCAACCAAGGGCCTGGGGACCCCAGGACAGTCGCATATATACACCCTGACAGCCACCGACGCTGCCGCGAATCTCCACATACACTCACTTTGTGGAGGAACATTCTGGATTCCACTTCAAAGTGTAGGCTGATTTTTTTTTTGGCCCCAGCGTGGTAATTGTCCGTACCCTCCCTCGCCACCGGTCCCTCATTTACGATACGATGTGACAGGCAGGCCTCTATTCTTAACTTCCCCTCCCGGGGCCACGTTCCGCGGGGCGCCGCGGCTGGTCGTCGCCTCCAGAAGGACCATCTGACTTGACTCGCCCGCTCCGCTCCTAGGCAGCGTCTCAGACGGCTCCAACCATCTGTTAGAGGCCTCCGCTTAGCAGCAAGACGCATCCACAGACAAACAGGCCAATTAGGGGATTTACCGCATTAATTACAGACGCATGCCAGCTTCAGCGGGCTTTTTCGGGATTTTTGTACAGTTTCGAGCGAGCGTAGCATGCTGGCGCTCTGCGTTTTCAATCCCGCTCCCTCCCTGAGACGCTTATTAAGACTGACGGCCCACAGACAGCTGAAACAGTTTCAGGCACTGAGGAGGAGCGTGGAGCAGGGACTGGACTGGATGTCCCGAGAACGCGGCTGAGAACCCGGAGATGTAAACTAGAGGAATTTCGGGAATGCGGTGGCGTGATTCGGGGGAGGAGAGCCCTGCCGCTCTCACGCCGACGGCTTTTGTTCTAAAACAGTGTTAAACTTTAATGTTTGCCCGTAATCTGCCCTCACCGCCGTGCTAAATTCAGCCATTCCCAACTACGCATCCACTATCAATTATTATAGCCTTTTGATGTGAAAGCAAGAACCGAAATTACCGAACGGCCACAAGATGTAATTTCAGTCTCCTAGGCCCACATTTACAAAGTAATGCTAAAAGTCAGTATCAAAGGCAGTATCAAAGGCAGTATCATTACTACCACCATACTATTAAACCTTATTTGAGTCTCTGTTGAGATCATGTGACCTTGCCACTCCCTATGACGACATTGAGGTGGAAGGGTTTTTTACCTCATTTTTATTGTGCCAAACACAATAAATGTTGGATTACACTGAAATGCAGAGAGTTGGCAGTAGGTCGTAAACCCTATGTGCAGATTCCTTTAGCTGTACTCTTTACTCTATGCTGTTCCACACTTCGGATCCCTCAGTACCATCCTCCCAGGACTATCGGAGCGGGGAGCCACTGACTACCAAGATCTGGGGTTGAAGGGGCCCTACAGCTGCCAGAATACATCCAGTTAAAGCAGAACAAAGCCCCCGACTCGGCTCCTAGAGGCTACAAATGGGTTCAGAAAATTCCTGGCCTGTGATTCCCGAAATCGCCAGGCCGTGGATCTTTCACCTATCCTTGGGGAGGGAGGAGGGGGCTGATGAACGATAAGCAGCTCAAGAGTAGAAGATGGACGTGCAGTTACCAGAGGAGAAAGGAGGAGAAGAGCCAGCCAAGAGGGTGCCCCCTACTGGCTGGGAATGCACACACACTGAGGCCGCATCCCGTCCTCAGAGGCCCAAGTCGGGCAGCTTTATGGAGCGTCTGAAGCTGTCCGTCTAATGGGCGCAGTGGCCTTGTCGGAAGGGGCTGTGTTTTATTTGCTCTGAGAGTGACAGATGACTGCAGAATGGGGGGGGGGCGGGTGCACAGGACTCCACCGCGCATTGTGCCCCTATCAGCCCTTCATTAACACCTGCAGCTCTGGCATCTCCACTAGGGCTCTCCTTGGTGGGACACAGAAACACATGCAGGTGGGGGGGGTGAGTTGGAGGGCGGGGAGCAGAGCGTGCACAGCTTTTACAAGCACAGTGCGGGGGCCCCGCGCTTCATCCTTGATTTTAAAAAATATATAGCGCTTTTAACGGGTTTCACAGCGCGCGGCGTTTAGTAAACGCTATAAATCGCTCTGAAAAAAATAGCCCCTGCCAAGCAAATAAATGAAATAGGGTTAGAGATAAACGCAGGAAACATTGCAGCCCAGAGATGAACCATAAAATGACTCCCAAACTCATGACAGGAATGCAGAGAAAACACAGGTCTGGCTGCGATGGAGCCCGTCAACTCAAAAAGATTGCTTAAATGGCCGTGTACATTTAATTTGAAGAATATGGTTCTCAAGGCTGCCGTTTGGTGACCTGATGATTCCCTCTAGTCACCAGGGCACTTTGAAAACATTCTGTTCTCATGTTTCGGTGTCTGTCAGGCCGTCAAACTGTGCAGAAACATCACAGCAGCGATCCAGCAGCGGCAACGCAGGCGGGTAAAGGGTTAATGTCATATGCTGTGCAAAGACGTCACATGAAAAAATTGAACATAACTCTGGATTCTCTAACTAACCAGACTAACACTCTGTCACATAATAAAAACAGAACTTCAGGCAGTTCGGGGGAAAAAAAAAATCAAGGTTTTAGACTCTGCTGACTGTCATATCTAATAACTGTAACACAGTATCACATATACTGATCTTCCCAGGAACAATGACTTGGATAAACAGCATTTCTGTCACAAAGCATTAATAAAATACTTTAGCTATAATCTCCAAATGTATTTTTTCCTCATTCATACGTTTTATTCACCGAGACACCAGTGGAAATAAAGGCATACTGTTGTCAGCCATACATGAACTAGAGCGGACATGTGACTTCGGGAAAGAAAAGGACCCACAGTGAGAGTTTCTGTGAGAACAGAAACACGCCGAGTCTCTTTTTAATTACTTTCCTATATTTTTAACAAAGGGGTAGTCTAACAATGAGAGAGGATTCTCAGCTGGCCTGTCCCAGTTATTTGATGGTGGAAACTGCACTTATTTCAAATTGCTATGTAGATTAATTTTCTGATATGTAAAGCATTGTTCCGCATACTAATTTGACACCGTTCTTATTGTGAAAACCAAACCAATTTATGGACACATAATTAATGGCAGAAAGTTCACTTTTGTAAGCAGCTTGTAACCAGAACGGAGGTAATTATCTCCCTCTCTCTCTCTTTTTAAGGGGGGGAAATTATATAAAAAGCTAAAGCAGCTTACTGCACTCAGACTGGGTTCTTAATTGCTTTCAGCTTCCGGGGGCATTTTACAGGGTAAAGACACTGTACAAAAGAATAAGCAAAGTCAATGCCTGGTAATAATAATCAGCACTGGGCAATGCGATAAAACAGAAGTAAGACTGACGCTTCAAAAACAATACTAGCAGCATAACGATTTGTCTTGGAGTGATTGTGGGTAATCACTAGAAGGGAAAATGTGAAATAGCCCAGTCTTTTTGAAACCAGTGCGTTTATTTGTGAGAAATCGAGCTAATCTTTCCTGATCGCGTCAATCCTCATGACAATTGTTACGCTGTGATCGCTCTCTGGTGGTGACAAGGCGGAACTGCAGATGAGCATGCAACGCTCTGCTTTGGTTGGACACAGACCAACACATTGGGCAGGAGAGGCCACAATGCAGCCAGAACTGAGATTTAGAAATAGTTCCAAAGCTGGGTCTTCTGCTTTTCTAGAAGTCCAAACGAAGCGGTCACTTCTGACAGCCGACAGCTTGTGTGATGGGGCTCATACAGCTGATAGGGGATCACACTGGGACACCAATGGCCAGTGTTTGGGGGTCTCTGGGGTCATTCCAGACCATCAAGCGTTCCAGTTCCGGACCTCCAAAATCCTATAATCTGGGCCTTGACTGCCAGTCTCAGACTTACCCTGCGACTAATTAAGAAACAACACGAAGGACCATCATCATTGATCAACCTGTTACCGATTCGGCAGGTTTATGTTACCGTATCAGATTAAATTTTCCATCCATCTATCCATAACTGCTTTCATTTCTGGACTGGCATCCGGCCGACCAGCCGCGCTATTGACTCATGTTAACGCGCGTCCGCATCACCATGGCGATGGCTGTCCTTGTTTCAACCTGCTCTGCAGGCTGGTGAGCGTGAGCTCAGGAAATTAAAATCTCTAGGAAGCTGCAGGACAGTTCTTATGGGGGAGCTGAGGACACGCTGGGACCAGCCTATTCAAACATATAACACCTCTACTGCATCCCACGGACTCGGGGGCTCAGAATGGGGAGTGTCCACATGCACCCGACTACAGCTGACCCCCAATGAAGCCACGTGTCCCACCAGCCAGCAGAAGCGTCTCTCCCACGCCTCCAACCTCCATCATCCTTCTTGGAACCAAGCACCAGAAAGTGGCCTAGATTCGGACTGTGCGTCCCAGTCATTCAGACCACGTGTCCGTTTCTCTTCAGCACCACCCACTTTCATAGCTCAATCAGCACCCAGGGAACATGCAAGAAAGCCCCCATCATGCACTGCTTCATTCTCCTGACATGGCCCCTGCTTGCCCAAAGGTACACCGGCACAGGACCTGGTCACAGCACAGCGGCTACCGCACCTGGCTGCTCTGTGACCATGTAACACAGAAAAGAGAGAAACAGGGGAAAAATAAGGCTAAATTGCTACTTTGAGGTCATAAATCCATAGCGTGCAAGCTAAGAGAGCCGTAATATGAAACCACAAGTCGGAGCTCAGGCGGATCTTAAAGCAGAGCAGCCCCATGTGACCACGTCTGTCCTGCGAACAATCAGTGTGCATTTCACTGAGAGCAAAACAAAAAGGCCAAGGGGGGGGGGGGCTCACAGGCTGGATGAAAGCTGAAACCACGTCACTGGGCGGCATTTCACACCCGATCGTTATTTACATTATGATTTCACCCATTTAAGCAATTCCGCACTTTTAAATACCGTTTTATGTCTATGCAAATCTGTGCATCTATCCTTTTAATTTTCACTTTATGTAAAATGTAGCATGGGTACAAAAATGTACAAATGTACAATAATAAAAAAGATATTCTATACTTTATTTATCTGTTGTACCACGACCCCGGTCAGCCAGATTCACATTCTATTGTGTGAGCGAACGCGTGTCTCTTTTAGCTGCGAATCACAATAACTTGAACTTTGACTTCGATTTAAACAAATGGATATTTTACTGGGGCAATTTAGGTCAAGTGCTCTGCTCAAGGGTATGACACCAGCGTCTCTTCAGGGAGCGGCAGGCCTCAAATTAGACGTCCGGATCACTTACCGCCACGTTTCCCCTGCGGACCGGTGCTTAAAACAACAGAGAACCACCCCCTCCGCCCCACCCCCCCGCAGTGAAAACGCTAACAATCAAACACGCTGAAAACCTAAATGGTGCATAATTTTTTCGAAACAACATTCAAAACTAAAATAATCATTTTGAAAGGGATAGTGATAAAAAGAGTTTCTCTGGCTTCAAACAGGTCACTAGCGTTGCACCAGTGGTGGAAGCAACCAGAAGGTTATACCATCTTTAAAGTGGAAGGTGCCGTCTTTATGTTCCAAATCCGAGGTCAGCTAATGCAAAAGCCCTTAGCTGAGGACAGCAGTTTTCATGGCCAGACAACTTTTTAATGGATTGCCTACATCAGCTCTTTAAAATCATAACAACGGAGTGAAACGCGCTGCTAGATGCCGCGTCCCGTGCAAAGATCCCGGCCCAATATACCTGCTCTATGGGGTGTATGAAGCCGGCGTTATAGTGTACAGGAAGCTGGAAAACATGGCTTAAAATCGAGAATGATAAAATTTAAGGGCCAATATCATAGATTATAGTGCATTTAAAAACCCTATAAGGACTGTGAAAATTAATCCTCCATGTGCTTTTGAATCAACCCTGTGCAGGTTTAACGCCAGAGAATGATATGGCATGAGCCTAACCGTACAATCTCACATCGCCAGCGAAAGTGGCCCTGTCTATCGCCACTGGCAAACGTTCAAGGGAATCGCTCTGTTTCCACGTCACATTTTTCAGCCTCTGCACTGCTCACATGTGCAGTGCGACACAGTGACCTGCATCCCTCCAGTGGGGGATCCTTAAGAGAAATGCACCATTTTTCCACATATGTTTTTGGGACTCAGTTGGCAGGGATGTGGACCATGTGGGTTTTCTCCCCAGGGACCGTACAGACCGCAGCCGCATCATCTCAGGAGTCTGTAAGAAATACCCTGCATTTCTGTACCATTACGGTGGGGTGACACTTTCTATATGACCAAGATGGAGACTCCCTACCAGACAGGTACCATTCTCACCTGCATTCATTTCAGGTGTGAACAGATACACTCCTCTCTCACCCCAGTATGAACGCTGATTTTCATGCACAAGTGTAATGTGAAGGACAGGACCTATTTGATCATGACTAACGATTAAACTGATTAAAGACTGGCTCTGGACTGTACCCTCTGCTCAGCCTGTCTGTCTCACAATGCAGGAGATAAGCAGCATATATATCCTCCTCAATGTGCCCTAAGCTCACTTCACAGTAGCTACACCAGTAATACCAGTACAGTATATATGTGATGTGCACATGTTTTTCTCTGGTTTTCTCTAATAAAACCTGAACATCAGGCCTAAACTGTGCATGGCCTTTTACTGCAGGCACTGAATTCTGCATAAATGTTTCATGTCGGCCAAACTGACAGAAAAACCGCAAAAGCAGATCAAATACGTAGGATAGAGTTTTTCAATGCATTTCTGATTTATACGTTTTTCTCTGCAGCTCCACCTAGCGGTGTATCCCGTCCTCACAAAAATGAAAAATGGATAAACACCATCTGATATGATATTTGCTCTTGTCTTCAGTGCAACTTGTCATTGGCTGGACAGACCTTACAGGAACACCCAAGAGGGAATCAACCACTCTCTCTACAACAGTTTCATTCATGCTGTCACAACCTAAACTATCTTCCCATGGTCACAGGAGGACTGGCGAAGGCGTTCCTCAGCCTCCTGACCTCCTCACCTGCGTTAATGGCCATTGACCAGCTGGTGGCACCATTTCGCCGACTTTGCACCTTAATGTGAATAAACCCAGAAATCCCAGAAGACTACGGAGCTTAGTGAGGGGAGAATCTGCCAATGGTGTCACGGAACATAAATATCCTGTTATATCGAGCAGTTGGTGCAAGTTACGGTGACCATACGTAGTGTTTGGGAGCTAAAAAAGGTCTGAAATGTACATAATTTCGCTTTGTTTCATGTTGACATTTGCTTTCTACAGTCTGAATAATTACCGTGTGCATATTTGTGTTCCTTCGACGTCTCTATTTTCCCGTTATTCACTTTATTGCAATTAAAATATACACACCCCAGCGCAAATGGCATTTGTAATAGGAGGCACTGCAGGCAGAATTTGGTTTAATCTTACAGCAAGTTTTCCTAACGCTTGCATATACTTGGACCTGGAAAAGCATGAGTTAGTTAAGGTAATTACGATTATGAAATACAATCTTTCATCTTTCAACAAACATATTATTGTTGATTGAAGGGCCGGAGTCAGCTGATCAGCCGCACGGCTGATAAGATGGGAACCTCGGAAATACATCCAAAGAAATTAACAATGGCACAATCCTGCCTGAGCAAAGCAGAAAAGCCAATAATGTGGGCTTTCGGCGCGTCCCCGATAAGAAGCTATTATACAAACCGGGACACTAAAGAATACAGTACTACCGAGATATATATTATACTTAAATACGCAAATAAAACTGCTTTATTTTCCAACAAGATGAAATAACCAATTTTTCTTTTGACGGGTTTTCATTTGGTTACGTGAATACCGTTAAAATAACCTCCCAAAAACTGGCCCTACGGAATATTTCTTGATGTAATTAGAAAATATCAATAGGCCTACATTTTCAGATCAAAATATAAATATATGAATGTTGATCCGCAACATCTCCGCATATCTGAATTGAGAAATACGTTAATTTCTATAAACAGGCCTTGTTTTAGGCGCAAATTGGGAACCAAAAACACTTCATTGCGGTCTGTGGCGACCAGCAAACTGAGCTAAACTTGCATACAACCGGCATGGCCGCTCTTCCCAATTTTAAAATATAATCGAATGTGTGACTAAATTGTAAATTATATTTGCCAGGGATTTTGTTCCACCGGGGGAGGGGGCGTACTCAATTATCATTGCGGTACTTCAGTAGACAGCGCAACTACGCGCCAGAGTGCGCTGCGGTAACGATGGTGGACTGTAGAGGGTGCTATAGGTTTTGAGGTTAAACGTCGCGTGCAGCGAGCGCAAGGACAGTGACGTAATCGTAGACATGAACCAGGTTTCGCTTCCTTCCGGATTTGCTACATTATAACAAGAAATAATGGCCATCTTCACTGTGGATTTTAATATCCTAAGAAAATCGTACCTTTCAGCTTATTTGGATAGTTTAATTGATTAATAGATTCCATTTGAATAAAACCAGACTTCTTAAACTCAAACGGGAACAAAGACTGAATGCCTTAGATTCGAAGATAACGTACGGCCATGAAATCTCACATAGGTCGCAGCCTGGAATTATAAAAAATGCACGTTAGATCCATGTCGTCGTAGTGTAATCTGGAAGATTGCTGTAGTCCATTTTTTAAGTATATGAACCTCTTTCAGCGTGTTTATTTGCCCTGTCTGATGCTTGTTTAGCAGACTGCCACGAGGCCTTCTGGCATGTAATGATGGCTTCTGACAAATCTTGGACTCATACCTGCCCTTCGGAAACGCCGAAATTTCACTGAAGCCCCAGACAGGGAGCCCAGCTCCTGTACATTTCGGAGAGCTACACGTGTTCTATGCAGCACAGGCAGGGAAACCTACATTTCTGGCGATTTTTACCATTACAGATCAGTTTATGGGTTCTGTTTTTTATCAAAAGTTCAGATTTTAAATTGTTGTTTGTAACAAGGCATAAAGTACTTGGAGGTTAATTTTTGGTTTAATTTGTTTACTCCAATGTAGAATAATTGGGTCTTGGATTAATCCTAAGAATCAACTTGAGGACCAAGAGGGAAAAAGGTTTTTCATCTCCAAAAACATATGTAAGTCTTGCTGCAGTGACAAACAAAAAAAGATGTCTATACCTCTGTCTATTCGCGAAATTACACTTCAGGTAAAGTGCAGGAGCAATTTAACGTCCTAGAAATGGCTGCGTTTTTTGATCTAATATCCAGTTGTCCTGGAATTTCGTGATATAACCACTAGGCGGCGTCTGAGGCACCGCAACCCACTATTCTTTTGGAATTATTTTAATTGTGCGTTGTTTAAAGTGTATTTCATCACTGAATAATATTTTGTTCTAATGTCCTTCATTATACATAACGATGATTTACATTTTAGATTTCTATATGTACGTTTTAAGCTCTAATTTGAAAACTACGGACAAACACTGATCAGACAAAGCCGCATGAGACTCGCAGTGTTTTTTGAAAACTGTAGAGGGCGCCAACACCGACATTTCTGCTTATCCAATGGCTCTGCTGCATGTGCTTTCCATCGCCTGAACACGAACAGATCATGTTTCACCCTGACCAATCAGATACGCCGAGATCTACTCGTGGACCTTATAAATAAGAGCGATGTGGTGAGTTTAGGGCTAGAGGATGAGAGAAAAACAAACTAGGCATCTAAGAAAATATCACTGGATTCGCCAGTCTTTCTTCTTCTATTTTAATTTCTACTTGTCTCCAGGTAATGAGTTTACGTCTTTTTCTGCTTATGAACGATAGTTTCAGTTCAATATCTGGCTGTAAATAGTAATACATCATTGTCTTGGCTTTGTTATACAAAGGATTGTTTTATATGACTTTTGATTTAATGTGGGGCGAACCGGATTGTATTAATAGTATTTTTGTATATCATCTGTTGATTTCTGTGTGTCCAGGACACAGGGGGCTCCCAAGGTCTTGTATTTAAACGTAGCAGTCGCATGTTGCAACATTCCTGATTATTGCGATACAGCGAAAGACGAATACACCCGGCTAGGTCACGGCGGTGTTTGCCTTTTTAACGCCTGCCTTCACGGTTGCTCTAGCTTGTTGTCGGTATGGTTACTGCTGTCATCATAAAACCAATGGCGTTAGCGCTCGCGCCGTTGCCGGTAGTCACGCGGAAGCGTTTTTGGTGTCTCGTGCTGATGGGATTGGGCACGTGGAGCAGCGCGTCGCTTTGTTTTAAACAGTGATGTTCCTCGTTACGTGTCCGTTGGGCTATAAGCCTACGTCGCCCTGCTGCTTTCTACAGTCGTGATAACTGGTGGGAGTTTTGTTTAATACGTGCTTTCCTGGTGTTTCTTTAGGTGTTTTATAGTACATAATTAAGATGGCCACCTCTGCCAGCGCCAAACTTAACAAAGCTGTGAAGCAGAAATACATGGAACTCCCCCAGGGAGACCAAGTTCAAGTCATGTACATCTGGATTGACGGAACAGGAGAAGGGCTTCGCTGCAAAACCAGGACTTTGGATTCAGAACCCAAGAGCATTGAAGGTAGTTTTATTGCAAGTACTGATTCTCTACTGGCGTGTGTACAATTGCAGTGCTTCAAAACACTGTCTTTGGGTGTAGCATCCATGTCTGACCCACGATTATCTTGTTCACAGAGCTGCCTGAGTGGAACTTCGATGGCTCCAGCACTTACCAGTCTGAAGGCTCCAACAGTGACATGTACCTGATTCCAGTGTCCATGTTCAGGGATCCCTTTCGTAAAGACCCAAACAAGCTGGTTCTGTGTGAGGTCCTGAAGTACAACTACAAGCCAGCAGGTGAGTGTTTCCCATGGCTCAGTCTCTCTCCCTAAGAAATGTTGCCGATATTAACTGACCGGACTCTCCCCCAACCCCCCGCCAAACCCACAGAAACCAACCTGCGCAAGTCTTGCAAAAAGGTCATGAGCATGGTGGAGGACCAGCACCCCTGGTTTGGCATGGAGCAGGAATACACCCTCCTGGCAACGGACGGGCACCCCTTCGGCTGGCCTTCCAACGGCTTCCCTGGTCCTCAAGGTAGGAGAACTCCAGAAGTCCACTTTGAGGACAGGTACAGCACTCACAGAAACGTCCCCTGAATAGTGAAGCTGAAATCATCCTTGCAGGTCCATATTACTGTGGAGTGGGAGCAGACCGGGCCTATGGCAGGGACATCGTGGAGGCTCACTACAGAGCCTGCCTCTATGCCGGCGTGCAGATCTGCGGCAGCAACGCTGAGGTCATGCCAGCCCAGGTGAGTGTTTGGTCTTCAGTGCACGTGCGTTCTTTGTGTTTTGAAGCTATGTTTGTCATTTTAACCCTTTGGGGTATTTCAGTTCATAACTCGCTGAAATCTTATTATAGAAACATGAAAAAAACGCTAAATCCATAATCCATCTTTTCAAAACATCCATTGTCAGAAGTATTAAAGCTTTTAAAATTAGGTTAAATCGGCAAAAAAGTAAACCATGTCACCTTACTTTGTTTTACCTGCATCAGGGGTGTGTGGTACCGCTGTCACCCGAAGATCGCTATTCACATTCTAAATAGCCGCATTACCGCGTATTCAAATAGCGTTCACATGGTAATTTGATGAACAATGCAATGGTGAAACGCGATCCACATACGTCCCCATCAGCGTCATAAGGGACGTGGTCAGGTGACAATGGCTCATTCATACACATGAAAGTTGCTACATATTCAATGAAAGGAGCCAGAAATAGTGACTTGAGTTAGGTCATTCTGAATATTGCAAGTACACCATTTAGTCATCTTCATGTAGCCAAGACTTTGCTGATCAGATATCTGGGATCAAAACAAACTTCCACCATTGCTTACGATGTACTTTTATAATGTTTCTGCAAGTGTTCCAAACTGCATTTTGCAATATCTATACTTTGATGTCAAATTACAAACTTCAAATAAATCGGACATATCTACAAAGTACACTAAGATTGAGTTTAATGCCAAAACAAATATATAAGAAATAATTTTTTTGCTATGAATTAAGTTTGATATTGAATGAAATGTGTGACCATGCCCCAGTCAGTGAAAGTATGTCCCCTACCCCTAGACCCCAGAGGGTTCATGGTTGTGCATTTCTGTTTCTCAGTGGGAGTTCCAGGTTGGCCCATGTGAAGGCATCAACATGGGGGACCATCTGTGGATAGCCCGCTTCATCCTGCACCGGGTCTGTGAGGACTTCGGCGTGGTGGCGTCTCTTGACCCCAAGCCTATACCTGGGAACTGGAATGGTGCTGGCTGCCATACGAACTTCAGCACAAAGGCGATGCGTGAGGACGGTGGATTGAAGTGAGTGTCCGTTGTACAGTGTCTCGTCTTGCTGCCTCAGGCTCTGCGGCTTGATGTCTGACTCCTCGGTTTTTCCCGACAGGTTCATTGAAGATGCTATCGAAAAGCTCGGCAAGAGGCATGACTACCACATCCGCGCCTATGACCCCAAGGGGGGCCTGGACAACGCGAGGCGTCTGACCGGCCGTCACGAGACCTCAAACATCCACGAGTTCTCCGCCGGCGTGGCCAACCGCGGCGCCAGCATTCGCATCCCGCGCGCCGTGGGCCAAGACAAGAAGGGCTACTTCGAGGATCGCCGTCCTTCTGCCAACTGCGACCCCTACGGCGTCACGGAAGCGCTGATCCGCACGTGTCTGCTTAAGGAAGAGGGCAAGGAGCCTGTGGACTACAACAATTGAGTGTCTTTCTTGGACAAAATCAGATCCCTGCCCCCCCCCTCCCCTGTGATCAATTTCTTAATGGCAATTGGGTCTGCTAGTACTGTATCATTTTTCCCAGAAGGTAAATTTTAAGCTGCCAAT
Source organism: Hyperopisus bebe (assembly GCA_026777045.1). NCBI lineage: Eukaryota > Metazoa > Chordata > Actinopteri > Osteoglossiformes > Mormyridae > Hyperopisus > Hyperopisus bebe. The sequence goes on from JAODJW010000043.1 coordinate 2,176,707, forward strand.
ATAACAAGGACCCTTTAACATTTTCCTAGGACTCACTGGGAACAGTGGCACCTCTGGTCCTGTTTCTTAACAGTGGCTTTTTTTAAAGATCACCCAGTTATGAACTCATTACCTTTGCACAAGTAAGCATGCAGCTGAAGTCTAGGCCAGCCACTGCAGTGTGTCCAGCGGTAGTCCTTTTAATGTATATTGATCTGATTTGAGCATGTAACTTTTAATGTAACTAACACTGCAACCATAAACAACTTGAATTGTTAGTGTCCAGTTTGCACGGTTGACTCGTGCGATTGGTGCACTTGGATTAAGGGTCCAAAATCACATTTGTGTATATGTGGGTCCCTTGTCTACCAGTTGTATAAATGTTATCCATCTCAGAAGTATCTAATTCCTGCTGTCTGTCATTCAGATATGATTCATGTTTGTCAAATTGCTGAACCTGGTGTGTGGGTTTTTTTTTTTTTTTACAAAGCATTAAAGCTTTTATTATATTTTTACCAAAACCTGTTATCTTTCTGACCACAGTATGACCTGAAAGCCAAAATGGCTCTATGTGGCTAAGTAAAGATCTGCCTTTGCAGTGGCAGGACCAGGCTCAGCAGGCCTGCAGACGCATGGTGGACATTGAAATCCCTTTGGCTGATTCAGCCTAACCTCTTTAGCTCCTGAAGGCTGTCAGACGACTAATGGACATCCAGCAAAGATCATAGTGGCCGCAAAAGGGTTTCTTCCAATTGATCTTTGCCTTAAAATCATTCTGCAGATTTAAATAGCCTTCCTGTGCCTGATTTAAGGTCATGCACTACTAAGGGAACAAAGGCCTGCTGTTTAGGAATTTGCACAAACGCTGGGTTAAATGCGAGAGGGTAGGCCTCAGGTCATGTAACATGCTGGATCTGGATTGCTGATGTGGTGAAATCACACTTTAAGGTTCCAAGCCATAGACTCCTAAGTCATACTTCATCTGCCATATTTGTCATGCTGGGTTGTTTTCTTCCCCCCCCCCCCTTTCCTGTGCCTGAGGCAGACTGACTGGCAAGATTCCAAAGTTCGGATATTGTGTTTAAGCCCTTCACGACTGAAGGTTGTAGTATTAACCCAGACTGTAGTGGTGGGAGGTTACTCCCGAAGACTGCCCCACTCATACGGACAAAGCCTCTATGACCGTAACCCTGCAGACTACCTGGGAGATGACAGCCTCACAGAGGGTATACCTGCTGCACTCAGGGTGACATAAGGGAGGGGGACCAGCAGGTTCAAAACACACCAGGGCAACTGCTGTTGTACACTTGACAGTGATCATGGAAAACATAAGGATTTCAACATAAAACATCCACCCAGAAACGTTGACCAAAGTGCCTCTAGCCATGCTGAGAGGACAGTTAGTGCTCAGTGCGTTCCTGTCAATGCACATTACCAGAATTTAACTCACCTGAGACTGCATATCAGCCATTAAAATGTTTTTGTGTGGTTAGCATTTAAGGACACTTAGCAGCTGGCCGAAGCAATGCACATTGGTGAGTGGGTTAAAATGGAGGTTTTACATTTTTTAATGGGAACAATCATTGACGAGATAATCTGTTTCAGTGTTTGTTACGGAGCTGATGCACTCCTCCAAAATACCTTAAGTTTGTGTTTTTTGTCTCTCTACATTATCAGTGTTGCCTTGTGTTTCCAGAGCAGACAAAGGTATTGGCCCTTTTATCAGAGGATTCAATGTGATCTCGCTATGTCACTAATTTGAGACAGGAGACGATCTACTGCACGTTCACAGAGGCCGTGACAGCGCTACAGACGAAGCAGAGATTTCAGGCTGCAGCCAAACTCTTGGCCTTTGCCCTGTGACTCACGACCAAAGCTTGTGTACAAACCCAAGATTGGCACTATGCAGCTTCGCTGCAGCTGCAAAGAAGACAAACATAGCATGAGCCAGCTAAAATCATTCTAGGAGCTCCTGTCTAAAAATAACTCAAGCCTCGATGCATGCCAAAGAGCGTGTTATTAGTCTGAGTGTAAATACCTGCATACCTAATTGAACTGACTCACATCTCTGTAAAACTGAAAAATATATTTACCATTGATTCCACAGCAATAGCAAGCAAGGATCTTTGGGCATATTTATGAAAAACACTATTTAAACTCCGCTGCACCGGGGGAAATGTCCACAAAAACAATTGATATGGACCTCGGCAGTACAAACAGCTGGGTGTGCTGATTACAAGCGAACCTTGGTAACAGCATCAGTATGACACCACAGATTTAACAAATAAACGATTAACAAAGAAGAAGATTAACAGATATTTATGTGGATATGTGCAATGTGACTGTAATTACATCACATTTATTTATTTGTCAGAAACTAGTCAAATAGTGCCGAGTGGCCCTACACATTACAGCAGCCTGTAACAGGGCCTGAAAGCACTTTCGTACAAACAGGCTTTTTGTTGTTCTTTGAATATCTTTGTTTTATTCCCTGCGAAGAACTTTGTGACATTTGTTCTCAATGGCGCTATATAAATAAATGCATTATTTACATTGCAAACATAGCAAGCATCACGCAAGCATCATCGCATTCTAACTCAGGGAAACTACAACTGTTAAATAAAAACGAAAGAAACCCAACACATTCAGGATATTTCCACAAAAAAATATAAAACTTTCATATATTATTTACAAAATTGGTCTCAAAATGTGAAACACTTGTACTGTAAGACTAGCATTTTTAACCTAAAAATACAAATTAGCCAAATTTAGTAAACATATGAATTATACTGCCACATATCCAGCCTAAGGGATTATCAGCAAATGCTTATCTTTACAGCACTGCGAAATCTGAAGAAACAGGCCACGGCCAACATGATAAACATTTACCAAATGTTTCACCAGAAAACTAAAAATGGGTGATATGGTGGCTCGGCGTGTAGCGCTGTTGCTAAGAGACATGACTACCAATCCGTGCCTATGACCCCGGAAAGGGCCTGGACAGAGCGAGGCTCCTGATTGGCCACCATAACATGCAGTAAATTGTGTCTGATATAGTACATATCCTATACAGCATGTGTCCTCCAGGTCAGGCTGCACCTCGGCCTTGTATCCTATTCTCCCTGGCAGGGTAAGCGGTTACGATGCGAAGGGGTAGATGGATACACATTCTGGAGCATTCAGCGCATTTAGTGCAACATTGAATGATTATTCGGTAAGACTTAACTTAAGGCCATGTTTTTAGTAATTTGTAAACACATTCATAACAAATAATAATGCATTCATAAAGCACTGTAAACAAGGCTATATTTATCAGAAGGCATAACACATTATAGCCATGTTTATAATGCATTATAGATGGTTTATAAAGCTCTCATCTATAATGCAATATAAACACCTTCATAATGCATTACAACGCTCAGTATAAGCATCAAGAATGCTTTGTACTGTATTATAAAGGTATTAAGGCTCTAAGTGAAGTGTTTATTCGATCATTGTAGGATAAATGATAAGATAAATGACCACGTAACAGGTAAAAACTGCCTTTTAGTTCATGGGGTGTGCATTGTCATCAAATATGATGATGGGTACTTATGTCATTACACACAAGAACATCCATAACAAAGCTGCAGTCGTTCACCAATTTGTTGTACACACTTCTTAAAAAGAAACCACAAAGTCACGCAGTTTCATCAAAAGCTTGTCCTGAACCTGTCCAGTGAATATCACACGTGGGTCCCCCAAATGCTGTTCTATCATTAAGGGTTCTTTCTGGCCCCGTTTGGGTTCTTTCTGCCCCCTCTTGTTCTGTTTCCTGAATTCTTGGTAGCTCAGGCACCCTCACTGCACAGCACACCTCAGAGAACTGCTGTAGTTCTGTGAAGCAGGTGCAAGCAGGAAATATTAGGGAAAACAAGACCTGTTTACAACTTTTATGTTCCCTGCCGTCAAGTAAGTCGGATGGAGGAGTCTGCCAGGGTTTCAGGAGGACAGGAACGTACCCTGTTTATGGAATAAAAACATCTACTCACTCTGCAGAGGGGGCTGGGATTGGGAGTTTGTTTTGGGACCTTTTACCTACATCTCCATGCCTTAACAACAGAAAAGAACACAGAGACATGATTGGTAGGAAAATCAGCCAATCAGAAAACAGAAGTGGCCTTTTTCCTGTCTATGAAAAAGGAGCATTGAATTGCTGGGAGAGAAGCCAATAACTGTTTTTTTTCCCCTAAAGTTCAAGTCCTCAGGATTAATCCTAAAGCGAACATTTTGTACTTGGACATAATCGGGAAAGAAATGTCCTGTGTCTGGCTGTGGGTAATTTACATTAAATATTGTTTTTAAAATAGCCTAACACACTTAAAAACACATTTGTTTGTGAAGAAGGCATGAACGTGAGTAAAAGATTTTAAAGAAAATGCTCATGTTCCCCATAATTACAGCTTTGGCATCTGTAGCGACAATGTAAGCAATGCACAATGTGTAATGTAATATAATACTGCAGGGCACATTTGTTTACAAGTTTCAGAAGTCTACTGTTATGGAGAGTGCAGGACCATGACAATGCAGCATAAATGCCCGTCTCTCTTTGTGTCTCAAACTTCACAGCCCTGGGACTCTCCTGTGTTTCTGTGACCAGTACATTTAATGAAGGCCATCAGAGTCAGGAATATACTGGAAGGGATGTCATCAAGCTCACCGTGGAGAGTCACATGGCCTGTGGACTCCAGCCAAGCGTCCCCTGGCCAAAGAACCATGTTATTTAGCTCAGCACACAACATCCCAGTACCTATCAAAGCCTATGTGATGTTCTAGGCCAGTTCCACCACTGGCGCCCCCTGTCTGAGACTTAGTGAAATTGGCTTGCTAAGTTGGCACCCCCCGAGAAGATGGCACCAGAAGCAACTGCCTATGCCGCTGAGTGGGTTTAGCGGGCTTGTAGCATCCTGACCACAGCAGCAGGGGGAATGAAAGTCTGAGAAGAGCTGACAGGCAAAGCTGGATCCACATCCACCCAAGCAGATGCATCTTCTGAGGCATGTCTCAGGAATGAAGCCCTCCCAGATAGAACTACCTCGTCTCCAACTGATCATGGAGGTGACCTAATGACACAAGTCCTGAACCCTGATTCTCTGTACCTTTGATCCGAGTTGCATTTATTGTTCCAGGGGGAAACCTTCATTAGGTGCCTTCACACAGAAGTTCCGGAACCTGGTGATTGGTTACGAGTTCCTAGGCTCTCAACCTGGAACTTTTGTAGCTCCTGGCCACTTTCGTGTGTCGCTTTCACGTCACACAGCAGGAACTGGAACCTTTATACTAAATAAGCATTAGAAACACAAAAGGCTTGTAGGTCAAACCATCTATCCATTTTCTGTACCTGCTTGTCCTATTCAGCGATGCGGTGATCCGCAGCTTATCCCAGAGGCCACGGGCACAAAGCAGGGGACAACCCGGATGGGGCAGCAACCCATCACAGAGCGCACTCACACACCAATCACACCCACACGCAGACCTATGGGCAGTTTGGTAACTCCGATTAACCTCAGCATGTTTTTGGACTGGGGGGATGGATGAAGGAAAGCCCAAGATGACATGGGGAGAACATCCAAACTCCACACACATGGAGCCATGGCTGAGACTCAAACCCTGGCCCCAGAGATGTGAGGCCACAGTGTTAATCACTGCAGCACCATGCCGCCCCTTGCAGAGTAAACTTCACACATAATTTCAGACTACACTGCCACCCCAAAACAATGGAGGATGCACAAGTTATTTTGCTAGTAATTAGTTATTGGGGGGGAGCAATCGTGATTAAACTGGGACAGCACACTTCTACGTAACTTCCAAGTTAGCGGTGGTGCTTCTGGTCAGGCAATCTTCAAGCTATCGCAATAAGCACTGACCAGTCAGCAAGATATTGCTGAATCGCCTAACCAGTAGTTTGAGTGAATAATACCAGTCTGGAGCAGGAACTAAACAAGGGTTCTGGAACTGCCTCCGAGGAACTACAATCAGGCCGAGTTCCCACAATGTGAACACGACAAAAATTCCTGGTTCTAGTAAAGGTTCTGGTTCTGGACAAAAGTTCCTGTGGTGTGAAAGCGCCTTTTGAGTCCACTTCTAGAGGGCTCCTAGGCACGTTTGTTAGTGAAGGATGCTTGATTCAATCAAAGGATGCTTTATCTCCTCAGCAGAAGTGATATTTCTTCTGCAAAACTGCAGCCCCAGTAACCAAAGGGCCTTTTGTCTGGATGACGCTCCAGTTCCGCCTTGCCTGTTGACACATGTGATCAGTCCTCAGGCCGGAGTTTTAGCCAATCAGCCGGGCATTTGGCCCATTAGATGGATTAAGGTAACGCTGGCATTAAAATGAGTGAAATATTTCAGCAGCCTACTTACTGCTGACTATAACTGAGTTCCGGTTTGCATAGTATTTGCAGGTTCTTGTCCTTTCAATGTTACTAGTTGGTAAGTTTAAGAGCAGATTCATATGATTAAAAAGTCAATGTTACATAATATTATTACCAGTGCAGATTTCAAGTGTAAGTGAACTGGAGGCCATAGTGTGAAACACAGTAAGGACCCAGGCGAGTAAGGAACCCGGCGAGTAAGGACACAGGCAAGTAAGGACCCCGGCGAGTAAGGACCCAGGCAAGTAAGAACCCCGGCGAGTAAGGACCCCGGCAAGTAAGGTGAGTAAGGACCCAGGCAAGTAAGAACCCCGGTGAGTAAGGACAGCAGAGGTCCTGGGTCGGATCCATCTGCCGGGGAAGCACGGCACACCAAGAGGAACAACTCGGAGCCGAAAACGGAGCTTGAGGCTCAGACACTGTCCGGGATCGGATGTTTCACAGGATCGCACTTGTCTCACTGAAGAAGCCCTGAAAAATGTCAGCAATGTTAATCATCTTCTCCTTTCATACGAGAAGATGAAACGACACCAAGATTAGACTTCAAGTCAAACAACATTTCTTCTTCAGCTGCAAAACACACTTCCTAGCAGACATACAAGGTAAAAAAAGACAAGATGTTGTGCAATAATACCACATGGCCAGAAACAACAAAAGAAGCAGATGGTCATTATTGTTGCTCAACCCTCGATCTCTTTTACATCATACAACATGCCAGCATGGAGAATCAGATCCATACTGCTTACAGAGGAGGAGGAAACTCACAGCCGTGCTCACAGCTCAGAGTCAGAGTGAGCCCGGTCACACAATCTTACATCTGTAATCAATATAATCAAACCCATCAACCAGTCGGTTATGGAACCGTGTTGTTTCGCTTTCCACTATGGGTGGCACCCGGTAGGGCTCCGCCCCCACGTAGCCGCAGGAGAGGAAACAATCTGATTCACAGCATTTCAACGCAGGCATGGCTCCCAGGAAAGACGCTGACGTGGTTTCTCCAGCCAGTCCTCAAAAACCGGACGCCTAATGAAAGGGGAACCCTGTGTGGACGCAGAGTGTGCATTCCTAGCATGTCTGTCATGCCATCTCCGACATACCTCTGCTACTGACAGTAAAGTGGGGGAGGGGCACATGCGCTGGGCCGCGAGGTAGAACCCAAACGCCCTGTGTGTGGTTGCCTGCTGGAGCGTGTGGATAACAGCCACCCACCACAGCATGTGCCGCATGCGAGCGGGGGGGGGCGGAATGCTGCTCTGTTACCATGACGACAGCAGGAACGTTCCGGTTGAGCCGAGATTGCGCCCGTCTGGTATTGAGAGATGAGCAGCTAAAGAAAAAAAAAACCTCGTTACGTAGGTTACGTAACGCAATGAAGTTGACATCTGCATACAGATACCGGCACGATTTGGTACAACGTGCTGTGGTTTATCAGTGCCTTATCAGTATCGGTAATGGAGCTCTAGATCCACTCACACACTCCCGTGGTGACTGATAAATCTCATCTAATATAAATAAAACGATTTTATCATTCAGCAGCCAGATCCAGATCAATAAAGTAGTTGATAAGCTAAGCACTGGGTGATGATTTGCCTTTGGGTGCTTGTTACATAATGAGACCGGCCCGGGGCAGTCCCATGCACCTTCCCCCTCCTCAGTAGTACACCTTAGGCTATGTCCGCACTAATACGTAAAAAAAAAATTAAGGCAGTTTCTTAAAGGAAACGTGACTTCACTGGAAAAAAAGGCAAAACATTCTTCATTCCAGTGAAGAATAATCAATCGGGAAAAGACACTTCGAAACGACGTGAGCTAATCAGCAAAAGGGTCACGAGCTAAGTACGAACCAATCAGAGCTCAGTGATGTAGGGGTAACGAAGTTTTTACGTTTATGAGTGTCTGCAGTAATGCATTCAGAGAACGGTTAGTTGTCGGAGAGCGGCAAAATTTTTCTCCATCTCTGGAAAAAATATCCGTGGTAGTGTGAAAAGAGGGCTAAATCGGAAGAAATTTTTTGTGTTACTAAACGAAAATGCATTAGTGCGGACGGACTCAAAGACTGAGCTTGACCTAAACAGCCTACCTTTGGGTTAACAGAAGGACAAAGACCGTTATCTATGAAATCATCGATTATCACTTGCAAACACTCAGTTTCAGACAGGGGGGGTCCTGAACCTGAGCCGTTTGCCCCCCCCCCACCCCCCACCAAGCTCCAGGATGCTTTAATCCCTTAGGGCAGGCGTACTCATACTTGACCTGGCTGCCTTGTACTACGCCCAAGTGCGACTTCCCCCTCCCCCACCAGTCCCACAGACCACAACTGAGGGATTTTACGTCCTCCCATTTACCACAGACAACGGTGCATAAACCCAGAGGAAATCCGTATTTACTCATCCTGCAATTATGTATGTCTTAGGTTTCACCTCTTGGACCCCAACACAGTGCAAGCCACATGGTTTTATATAATATAATAATAATAGTAATAATAATAATAGGATAATAGTCAATGTAGGATGAAAGTCAAGAAGGAAAAATAAGAACAGTCATAAAGAATAAGCAATTAGAGTAACAGACACTGCAAATATAAATGAATAATATAAAATGAAAATATTATAAAGAACAATACAGTCATACAAGACAAAAGTGATAAAAGGTGAAATAAACTAAAAATGGATTTGTAGTACAATAAAGAAATAAAGGTGTAAGTACAAAGGGGATAAAAATATATTTTAAAAAACCAGCTAAAAATACATGACAGCAAAAGGAAACTAAAATACTAAAATATGCCTAAAAGCTAATGTAAAAAGATACATCTTTAATGGCTTTTTAAAATAAGGAAGTGATTCAGCTTCTCTAATTGCTACTATTAATATGAACATAATGCAATGAAAACAGGACACACAGAAAGCATTTTATATATTTACATTCAGGCTTCTTGCCTACAGACGGATACACCCTAACCCTAATGGAAGCTGGGTAATGTTGCAACAGTCAGGGGCTGCATGGAGTTGCACACCGTGGACTGAGTGAACTGGGGGAGGTAACAGGCTTCATGGGACAGACCAATGGCTGAGACTCAGGCCTCGGGAGCAGCTTCAGATAGCACTGTGCTGAGCCTATGGGGGGAGGGATCTCTGCAAAGCTAAGAAATCAATGCTCACCATCGACATGCAAGAGAACAATAGAAGGAGGGACCCTCCCCCTTCACAGAGCCGTTAACATGTAGTGTTGCCCCATGCTTTTTAAAATGTAGCCTCCAGAGCCTTGTAGTTCTGTGGTGCAACCAGACAGACTGTGACCAGCTTCTGCCCAGACGCAGTTATCATGCAGTGAGACACGCAGTGAGCCTTTCCAGAAAAGAGTGACCAGTCATCATGCTTTTCCGTGACAACATAGCTGAATCCCCAAGTGTTACGGCCAGTTCTTCTACCGTGGCATAGATTAATGTCCCTGCAAGGTCTTCAAATGCGTGAACATGTGTTACGAGTGTAGAAGCCAAAAGCTTAATTACATTTCACCTGTGCAAGGCACCTTTGCACATGTACAATCATATATTTAGAAAGCAGGGCCAGCCAAGTCCCGGTGCTGCGGGGGAGTTACGGTCCTTTGCTCAGGGGCCCAGCGGTGCAAGTAGTACAGGTTTCAGTGCAGGGTTTGAACCGGCAACCTTCCAATCGCAGCGCCCCAACACGCTGAACTGAACACCACCCTCCTCCCATCATGCAGTGGGGGCAACAAAACAGCCCCATATTCCCTTTATATTTTTTCTTTGCACAAATTTACTAAATACCAGATGGCAGATCAGTCTTAACTGGACTTGGGGTAGGTACCCGGAGTTGTGGCTCTTTGTGAGCGCTGGACTAAATAGAGGCGTCGGTCATTGTTTTCTGTGAAGCATTGACCTTATTGGTCATTGGTCAGTACTCCCGGGGGGAGGGAGGCCCAAAGCAGGCTTCAAAGCGACCCCCCCCCTTCAGTGTCACCGTCAGTCTCATGCTTAGCTGCCATGACAAATGCTCAGATGTTTCCAAGGCCACGTCTCAGAGCAGAACCCCCTCACAGACCTCAAGAAAAACATAGAAAGTAAAAAGACGCAAGATTATTTCAAAGTGCACAGTCAGATCCCTGCAAACCATAGCAACATTTTCTGATTTATAGTCAAAGACTGCAAAACACCATTAAATGTGATATCTGCAAACATTTGTGCCAAGAAAACACACACACACACACACACACACACACACACATTCTCTTTGATGATTCGCTCAGGGGAAGCCCATGTTTTTACTGGCTGTTTTCAGTCATGTGACACCCGCCTTCCTGTAGTGGTTCAGGCCATGGCACGTCTGTCACTAAAGATTGGCTGTTTCCTGGGGAGGTTTCTGCTGCTCCCCCCTTCGTGAGGTTCTGGGAGCCCCTGGAAATGAGGCCGCATGGCGAGCAGGATGCTAATGAGTGTCTGCCTTTGTGCTGCTGGCGGGAGTCAGGAGTGTCAGGGGAGGGGTCTCTCACTCTCCAGCGCCAAGGCCCTCCAAATGAAAGACACATGCCGCTCATAACACCCCCCCCCCGCCTCCACAAACTCAGAAACATTCAGAAAAACAACCGCCCCCCCCAAGTCCTTCGAAGATTTTTACACCAC
>JAODJW010000043.1:2206919-2217718 GCA_026777045.1 Hyperopisus bebe
GCTTTCTCCCTCTCCGGGAGAGTCTGCAGGGTGTCCTGCTCTGCCATGCCCATCTGCTATGCTTAGACATTTGTGTTTTGATGCCTTACCCCCAGTCGCAGGTCTTGGGAAAAGCCGTTTCTTTTTCCTGGCAGAGGTGGGCTTCCCTGGCCCGATGCCCGTCCCCACAGCGGGCAGCCCCTGCACTCCCAAAGATCCAAATCCTCCTCGAAGGAAGCAGCGTCTCCTGCACCAGCAAGGAACAGCGCGAGCGTGAGACAAACTCTGCGGCCAAGTTCCCCTCCTGCAATTTCCAGAGAGTTCATTATGACATCGAGCCACAGCATCGCAAAATTTAACCGATATTAATCTATGTCAATCATTCACTATTAATAAGGACAGGTTTCCAGTTCAGATTAGCAATAAATCATACCGACACAAAAGTGATTATGCAATACAAATATCAAGTTAAATGGCAAGAAGCCAAGAGAGGGAATGAAACAGCCCCCGGACCGCGCACCCCGTAAGGAGCGGAATGTTCTGGGACGAGTCACATTCGGTCCAAAGGCCAGGCTCGACTTGCCTGTACAGGAATCAAATTGCAGTGGGCAAATCTTTTTTTCTGTGATGTTTCACACAATGTTTTTTGCGCCAAGCTAGTGCCAACACATTTGAACTTGGGTTTTATATTTCACAGACCACGCCTCCCCCCCCCCCCCCATTTGCAGAGAGACACGCAAGTCCTGTAGGCTGATTTGACGAGGATTACGGCCTTGTGTTAAGGCACCATGAAACGGCACCCCAGAAAGAGCCCTTGAGGAAATACCGGATCTTTGTGGACTAGAGACTCAAAAGAAGGACTAAGCACAGCAGCATTGTGAGCGAGGAACAGAGACTGAGGACGGTGAGAATGGGCCGGTCCGATCGGGGCGTGGGGCTGCAGCTCCAGGGAGTTACGTAACTCCTCCAGGAGTCCCGAGCTGCACAGCGGGACACGTTGTGCCAGGGCAACACAATAACCCTTTTGGAGGGAGAATCCGGGTGGAAATCGAGACCTATGGCTTTAATTATACGCAGAAAGTGTATTGTGGACGGCCGGGGTTACTGAATACATACTGGAGGACATTCAAAGGGAAGAACTTGTTTGGTTTGAATGAAAAGACAAGCCTTGGTGCTCACATAATAGCTAACCCTCTACAGCAGGACTGTGATTTCCACAGAAAGCTTCCAACCCTCCGGCCAGGGGTGCCCACTGACACATGCACCCCTACCCAAGGTACATGCAACACGTGCTGCTTGCAGGGGTCCCCAAAGCCGACGCCTTGCTGACCTGATCTCAGACCTGATCTTGGCTGCATGCTTAATGCAGGTTGTACTGCCTGCCTCAGCTCTTTGTTAGAAGATCATCTTCCTGTTGCTCAAAGCCAAAAAGGCATTCAGAACATTCCAGAATCCTGAGGAACAGGCCACTCTGGGGTACAACGGGAGGACATCACCACAAGGGTAGAGAAAACCCGTTTTCGGTTAGTTAACCGGAGATCACCAGACGGGGCAAATATCGCACCAGCTGAGCGGATCAGCCAAGGGTGAATGTGGGCGGGTAGGCTGTGCAGGTGCCAGGCAGTTTACGTCACCTTCCTCGTAACGCGCCCTGCTCTGCCCCTGCGCTCCCAGCTGAGGAGTTACGGGACAGTGCGCAACCAAGGCAGGACACTTCCAGATAAATCAGGGGAGGAGGTCCATTTAATGCGGGTCCTGGGAACAGGAATTAGACGGGGGCTCATCCCGGCAAGCCATAAAGCTCCGAGAAACGCCCCATCCAGGCCCCCCCAACAAAGCCAAGATGTCTCCTTTACTGGCCTGCTAACCCTAAATCACCAAGCCTACTGCAGCCGTCACAGTGGAAAGGTCACCCACCGGAGTTCGAGAGCGCCCACCCAGCTGTCCAATCGCCTGCCGTTTCAGAAAAACCGGCTGGTTTAAAACAATGACATAAATCAATCTGAGAGATCTGAATGGATGACGCTCTTCATCCCTGTGTGACTGGCACGTGTCCAGCATCCTGACTACCAAACTTTTTGAGGGCTGAAGTCTCTTCGACGGGACTGAAAACAGTGTGGATGTGACTTTAATGAGAGAGGTTCTCCTGCCACACCTGCCTCTATCTTCAGAACAGCCTGGAATCTTCCGGAAATATGCCCTCGATAATTAAGCGTGTCTTAAATATCACCATGCCCATCGCTGCTGAAGGGACCTTTCAGTTTCCCACAGAAGGTCCTTCAAAGTCCCATTGTACCCAACACGGCTCAGTTTCATGCCCGTCAAGAAGCACAGGTCACCTCTGCCAGCCGCCCCCCCCCCCCCCCCCCATGCTCAGAACATGATCAACAGTCTACAACAGAGAATAAAGTACACAGACAAAACGGAACCCAACAGGAGCTGCATGGGCAAACCAGGCAGGGTAAACAAGCCTCTACATTGGTCCCAATCCGGTCCGCAGGGACGCATATTCAGTCCATGTTTTTGCTCCCTCCGAGTTCCCTGCCAGGCGGTGAGCTGGGGGGGGGGAGCAAAAACGTGGACTGTCTCTGGGTCCCCAAGGAACAGATTGGGAAACTGTGCTCTAAATACACACAATGGAGCCTCCTGATCCTGGGAAAATGTACAGCAAAGCTCAGCGGATTTACCTCCCCGCCGGATCGGGTCATGCTCTTTGGCTGGAGAGCTGCACTCATTGACAGAACCGGACAGAGACGGGGGGCCCAGGGACGGGTCCACGGAGCGAGCTTTAGAAGCCTGCAATATCAGCATTCCCTGAATGAGACCGACTCTCAGGCATCAGACTTCACTGTCCCACCGGTTGCAAGAACGTGGGCATTACAAGCGGCACCCAATCCGCCATCCAAACCTTCACATCAGCGTTAGTCAGAGGGCTGGTGTCTAAATACTAAGTTTATCAGTCAAGGGAAGACATGTACAACATTAGGGATAACTGCAGTAGTGACGTGGTAACAGTAATACCAATATGCTTAGAGCAGTGTGAAACCTCCATGTGAAACGGCAAAAGTGAACGGCAAGCTGTATGTTTTCACGATAGACTGGCAACGTGGGCAGGCTGTGCAGTAGTATTTTAACTCCTTGTTTATGCTGCACCGCAACCTCATCAGACTCCCGTGCTCTGCTCTGAAATTCCCAGCAAATGTTATGTACTTGGAAATATCCATCCATCCATCCATCCATCCATTTTCTATTCCTATTTGTCCTGTTCAGGGTGCACTCCACAAACTCCACACACAGAACACTGGAGGGGACCTGAACCCATATCCCAGAGGTGTGAAGCCGCTGTCCTGAGCACAGGCCCCACATGGTCCCCTATTCTAAGAAAAGCATAATAATCTCTGAGATGTTCAGGAAGAACTATTTCTTTTGCTTTCACTTTGGTGGACCTGACATACAGAAAGAATGTCTTCATGCCAGTAATGCCTTTCTTAAGACTTAAGGCATTTTGTTTTTACACGGTTTACATGCCAACACGCAAAATGGAACCGTGAACGTTCACTTGCGGTTCTGCGACGAGGGGCTCAAACATGCAAAGACGGGAGGACGAGACAATTAAAGAGAAAGAGAAAGAAAGACGATCTCGCATGCAGACCCATGACATCTCGGGCTGCTGATTTATTGCTTTTCTGTAACGCTTTTCACAAAATTGAAAAATAATCAGATTGCCCTCAGAAACATTCCATTTTAAATCTTCACATTTAAATTTTGTCATGTAGAGGTACAACAGGTGTAACACAGTACTAAAATGTGATAATTATTTAATGACACGATACTGCATTTATATGCCATTAACCTCCTGGCATAAGGAATCCACCAGGTGAGGTTTCAGACATGCTGTTGGTGTCCGAGGCAGAAGTTCCTGCTTCGGGACCCATTATTTTCTCCTGTTTAAGTAGCAGAATTTGTTTCACAACGCGCTTCAGTTTCCCTCTGTCACCTGGGCAGCCTCAGAGGCAGCACCTGCCTCCAAGAAACCCACCCCCCCCCCGGAACTGCTGTGCTTTGGATCTCACACGCTAATCTCCAGTCAAGGTCACAGAGCTGAGAAGGTCACAATTTAGAAAGTCTAAATTTCTGACAAAAGAGGGGGTGCTGAAAGCGACCAGACTTTGCAATTATATCTTTGTGGGGACTCTCCATTCATTTATATGGGAAAACCCTAATCCCAACATGACGACCTTAACCCCTACCCAGCCCTAACCTTAACCATAACTAACCAAACTGAATACGAGACTTTTTGGCATTTTTAGCTTCTTCATTGCGTTCAGATCTTTCTTGGGACCTGAAAAATGGTTCCACAACATCAAAATAACAGGTTTTTTATCACATTGTGGAGAATATTTGGTCCCCACAATGTAATATAAACCTAATCCACACACACACACACCCACTCCTCCTCTGCCAGTGTCGGTGAGGTGCTGCACTCCGAGAGCAGAGCTGCACATCCTGGGACTGGCCTTAGCGCTTCGTGGCTGGGCCATTCCGTTCCTGGGGAGGCAGAAACACAAAACCTGAGAGCGATGTAACCGCATCACATCACACTGGCTCCAGGAGTCCCAACCAGCTGGGCCACACAATGGAAATGCTGTCCCCGCGGCCCCCGTGCACATAAAGCCCAATTATTCTGTGCTGGCAAGGCGACAGTTTGTTCTAGTGGACAGACAGGGACTCTGAATCCGCGCCTTGTTATGGCCGACGCAGCCACCCAGCGTCCATCGCGGGCTTTAGAAATAGTGTGGGAAAGCCTCCGCCTTTCATCTGCCTCAGGAGTCCCCGCGGACGGAGACCTGCTCGCGGGAAACTGGCGAGGACCCCGACCCCGCGTACAAACCCCAGGGGTTCCAGCTCCCGCTCACTCAGCTGAGGGTAAACCGGCCCCCTGCACCGGGGACGTGGCTGAGTCTGACATGAGCACACGGGGACACGCGGGGACACACGCCGACGTGTGTGTGTGTGTGTGGGGGGGGAGCGAGGGGGTCACACAGACGAGTTCCGCTAGTGTAACCAACACAGGGTGTAGCTTTTCTGACCACAACTGTCGATCAAAGACGCAGAAATCACTTGTGTTTTCCTCATTTATTAGCAAATCATCTAAAGCAATTATTATAATATCAAAATCACATTACAAACCGCAAAAAGAGTAATTACCACATTTGAATGGCTTTGGTAATATCTATCCATTCATTCATCTATCTTCCATCTGCTTATCCTGTCCTGGGTCTCAGGGAACATACTATTTTCTACATATATACCAATGCATATATATTCATACATACACGTGATACATAACAAGTACATTAGTATATTTTTGGTTGGGTTATACCGACCTCTGCTGGCGGTTGGCGGTGCTGCACATTGTTTACCAATCGGCTCCAGTTCAAGTATGCTGCGGGAATACCGAACATAGGAATTAAAAGACGCCACGCTGGTCCCTTACAATGCGGCTAAAGCTGTCACATAAACCGGATCACCGCCTTCCTCATTTCAGCCGCTTGGCACATTGGGACAAAAGTCACCCAACAAGCCGGCAGATCTGAATTATACATTTCCCTCGGAGGAACCAGAGTTAGATAAACTGCTATTCTCCCACAGTCAATCAACATCATTTCAGAATTGCTGAACTACTTAAATATAACAATTTCAAATCTATAGTCGATGCAGTTGATTTATTTGAGGAGGACGATTCTGTCCAAGGGACCATCAGGTGAGGCAAAAATGAAGCCATTGCTCAATTCCTTGAAAGTAGGTCAGGATAAAAAGCGGAATGTCATGGATTATCGGAGCCTAAATGGAAGCCCCCACACTGGAGAGAGGCTCCCGTCCTTTATGCCACCGGCAGGCTCCATTATCTCCTGGGTAACATGGCCTATTTAGCGCTGAAAAGGGCAAGATTCATTTTGGAGACACTGGCCTCTTCGCGATGGGCAATGGAATTTCCATTAAGAGCTTTTATGAAAAGCTTGAAAGGAGGATTATGTAACGACCACCAGGGGTCCCACAAGAAAGAGGGGTCCGGTTGCGCAAGGAGGTTTTTTTAACAGGACTTTGGTATTCTGGGGCTCACAGACCCCTGCAGCCTGCGTCTGATCGAGAAGTGCATGCTGGGTATGTCAGTGCTGCTGAAGCGGTGAGGTGCTTCGTTCTGCTGGGAAGGATGGTGCTGCCCTGCAGTCAGGACACCTGTCCCTGCTACTTCTCACTTAGCTGTTTCTGGGGTCCCACTTAAAAAGTCACTTTGGGACCATTGCCCGTCCTAGTGTAGTGATTGTTTGTGGCCAGCAGGGGGCTCCACACAGACACACGGTGCGAGTGGTGGTAAAGAGGACCGCTGCCCTGGTCCAAACCTCGTGGAAGATCTCCATGGAGAGTGGATCCACTCCCGTCTGAGGCCTGAGGTCCCAAGGCCGACGGCCCCCTCGGCTGAGAGGTTTCAACATGCCCGCCCTCACCCTCCCCTCCAGGTCTCAACTACCCCTTTTCCACTGCAAAGGTGCCGGTGCTGTTCCAGTGCCGATCCCAAATTTGGAACCAGTGCCATGTTTTTCCACAGAAAAAAAAATGGCGTCGGTGCCACAAAATCAGCTCCGAACCGGCACCGAACCTTTGTTGGTCGGGATGAAGCACCAGTGTCGTCATGAGAGGTGGGCGGAATAACCAAGGCAATGCAAAATAAAGATGTCGGCAAGCAATAGCGTAATTGTATGGTCTGCTGAAAAAAATTAATGCTCTTTTAGCTTTAATATTTTAATTTAATGTTTTTTTAATATGTGTTTTTTCACTTTTTTAGGATGACTTATTTTGTGGCACTTTGAGATTTACTTTAAATGTAAAGTGCGTTACAAATAAAATCTATTATTATTATTATTATTACTTAGCATTCTGGTCTTCCCAAGAAATGCAGCAGAAATTAGAAAGCACACAAAGAAAAAAAAGGTGTATGAAGAGATAAGGAAAGTGAAAGTAACGCCAGTGTTGCTCTGTGTGTAGTGGGTGTGGTTTGTGACATGGGCACAGTGCTTTCACCCGGTTCCCACTGGGCTCTCAAGTCCGTGGAAATGAGGGCCGGCTCTTGCTAGTTCCCAACTTCCTCACCGGCCGAGCACCAGCCCCAGTGCCAGCACTGGCACCAGTGGAGTGGAAAAGGAGCTAACATGGCCGCTCTCGCCCTCCCCAGGTCTCAACATGGCCGCCCTCGCCATCCTTCCTCTCCAGGTTTCAACAATGTCACCCTCGCCGTCCCCTCCAAGTTTCAACATGGCCGCTCTCTCCAGAGCTGAACATGCCTCTTGCCACTGACCCGTTTTCCTCAAATGAGCTGAAATAGGCCACAGTTGCATAACGGCTGTCAGTTCACTCACAACTCAAACTCTTCACCTCAGATGGCTCAGAAGTCCTCTCTCCCCATCCTCATTACACTCATGCTTGCTGTGGTGGTGTGGGGGGGGGAGGAGTCTTTCTCACGGGCCCTCAGCCACCCCTCCTCCCAAGAAAGCACGTCATGCCTATAATGCTGCATATGGCTTGGGGGCTGCTTGTCCTCAGCCTCAGAGTCTGAACCCTGCCCGCAGTTACAGGACCTGCCCAGTAGGGGGCATGAAAATCAGTATGCTGCAAACAGCGTGCTCACACACAAAAGAACAGTCCTTACATGTTTCCGTACTTTCGTCCTTGGGATAGCTAGCACCTCGCTAGCTTAGGGTGCACTGGCCAGGCAGTCAGACCTGCGGCTGATAGCGCTCACTGCCGGGAGGCTGTTCCGGGCCAGCAGTGGGTTACTGTACCTGCAGGACAGTGCACCCTGCTCTCTATAGAAACTACCTAGATAAACAAACCAGCCCAAATGACACAGCATTCACATCCCATTCCTGTTAAGTTATGCAACAGTTTCCTAGCTTGGGGCACTGATTTCTCGGCACCGTGAGCCACAGCGCCTGCAGTCAATGCTGATAATTGCAGGGCGCGTCACGCAGTGTAATGTGGACCGCTGTGTAGTCAGAGCACGCAACACGAATCTTTCGGACCCGAGTACGGAAACGGAACCACAGCAGCACGATATGGGTCATTATGTCCTCCGAATGCCCAATAACCTCCTGGGACTCAGTACGTAAGGAAATGCAGGTACCACATGCGCCAGTGGAGTTTGAGACCACAAGCTGGTCACCTGTCATTCAGCTGAGCCCATATCAGTGAGCGCCCCCATCAAGCCAGACCAGACCGCAATCACTGCAAGCTGAACAGCCCCAAACGACTTTGCAAAAGCACTGGGGCTCCAGGTCACTTGAAGCCGGCCTGCCCTGATATGCTGCCCTTTACTCGCTGCCTGCAACCACACACTGCATGTAATGACGTTTGCAAATTAGACCGGAATAACAGCGCACGTGACAAATAAAACTATGAGTCCTTGAATCTTTATTTCTCTTAGAAAAATTATGTCGACACAATTCACGTGAAATGCTTTAAGGTTACAGCAGGTTCCTGGTGTTTGAATCAGTCCCTCCAGGAGAAACAACATCGTTCCTTAATTGCTGTGCCACCTACTGACCAGTGAAATATTGTTTTGTGAGTCACAGAAAGGCATGAATCAGCTGTATCATATAGCTCACTCTTCACAGAGGTTAAAGGGTTCGTATTTTATTGACGCTCCGTGGAGCCTTTTAGAATAAGATCCGGACACAAACAGGCCTGCATTCCATTATTTTGGCAGAGGTGCTGATGATTGAGGTAAAGACTATGCAGATGACTGTGGAAAGCAGCAGCCTCTGGCAACACTGTCACCGGCACTTTTACAACCACATTCCTGGGCACAAGTCTCAGCTGACTTCAAACAGGTTCTCCTGGTGTTTAAAATTCTGAATCTGAAAATCTGAAAATGCCACCTGAAATTACTCATGCATCGCTAGGGTAGTGAAGCGGCACGCCGCTCTACGTGTTTACGTTTAAAATGTCATTAGCTGTTTAAAACGCGTGGAACACGCCTGTAAACAAAACCCTACGCATGAAAGAATGTGTCAGTCACTGAAAATAATGCCTCATCAAAACATCAGCAAGGTTCTTGAGCAACATTTTATCACGACTTTGAAATGCTTTCAAATAATAATGCTGGAATCAATAAAACAAACACACCTAGTTTTTACATACAGCAAAACTAAGAAGTAGTTAAATACACTCAAGAAAATGTTAAAGGTTAAGCAATCAAATGGTGTGATACCGAATTTCAAAGCTTCAATCCCACTATTACTGTGTAACAATTTCAGCAAATCCTATCAAATTCTCCTGGCTGGGTCACCTGATCAGACCAGCATTACAACACACAGCTAAGGGACGAAGCTGTCACAGATAAATTCGGCCTGATCTTACACCACATGAAGTAATCTTCTGACAAGTTTATCTTTTATCTTATCTCTGTCTGCTACCTGACATGCCACTGGCAAAGGCTGCACCATTCGTTTTACCGGCAGCGCTCTGTCTCCCTCTAGTCGTCTAACTTGGAATTACAGGAAGAAAAAAGAAAACATCCATCCATCCAAATGAAGACCGTGGAGGTCTGGAGCCTATGGGTACAAGGAATAGCTTAGGGTGGGGAAAGAAACCCCAAGACGACATGTGAAACCAAGGAGAAGACTTGAACCCTAGTCCCAGAGCGGTGAGATAACAGCACTAACCACTGCACCAACAAACACTTCATTCACTTGCCTATAAGTGTTCATCCAGCACAAATGGCGAAAAATGCCCCGTGTGAGTGTGGAGTCTACTCCTAGGTATGCAATCCGAGACAGAGAGGACACCCATTGCCCAATGGAAGCCCACAACTTCTGTGGCCATCAGACCTCATAGCGACCCAAACTCGGCATCAGGCTCTGCCTCTCTGCAAGACCAGGAATAAGGCCTCAGCACCTGCCATCTACAGCCGCCCCAGTTCCAACCAATGCCTGTAATTCCTATTGTCCTGGCTCCTTCTTCCCATGTCCTCTATCACTGTAACTTCCAATGAAACGCTGATCTGTTGGGAGCTGAATAGGTGAGCTGGGTGTTGAAACACTCCCCGAGTGAGAAACGCAGACGGTAAACAGAGAGGTTTCTGCTGACGAAAAGCTCCAGCATGAATCTCACTCCAAAGGAGTGTCGGCATGTGAGGAACTAAAGCCAGCTGGACATAAAGGGCCTCGTGCTCTTATAACTCTGCAGATCTCCAAACACGCTTTGTCATGCTCCCATAACTCTGCGGGTCTCCAAACACACTTCTTTCGTATACAAGTGCCGGTTTTTTAAGAAGAATGTCACAAGGTTTGCGTGTCAGATTTAGACAGAATGAGACCGAACACGCCTGATATTCGATTCCTTCAGTTTATGTAGGTGTAGCTCATTAACTTACTGCAAGGTCTTGGCAGCTCTTCTGTGTAATACCGTAGATGATTTAAAGGAATTATGTATCAATTGTGTCCAAACTACAAACAGAGAGTGTTAAGGTATATATGTTACCATGTTCAGTCATGGCAAATTCATTCAGAACTTGATTAACAAGCCAGAGTAACTTCGGGTCAGGATGACACTATTTCATTAAGATAATTAGCCTGTTAACTCCCAGTTATATAAACACACCTTTAAGGCCAGAGGCCAGCCAAAACAGTAAGGGACTTAGGGAAAAAATGGCTCAAAAGACAAATTAAGAGCCAACAGCAAGTAAAAACTAGTATGAGAGACCTAAAGGTCCACATCTGGACAGCTCAGGTTAGACCCTAAAGGTCCACATCTGGACAGCT
>JAODJW010000043.1:2256638-2268751 GCA_026777045.1 Hyperopisus bebe
GGGGGGGGGGGGGGGGGGGAGCATACACCACCGGCAGCTCTAGGGCGCCAGCAGGGCAAAGTCTGCCAGCGTGAACCTGAGGTCGGGCCATTGGGCAATGAGGAGAACTGGAGAGCGCACGTTTCCTGCCATCTGTGCAGAATGACAAGGGGGGCCGGGGGGGGGCACACCTGTCAGGCAGGAGAAAGAGTCTTTGTAAGAAACCTGTGAGGCTTAGGCTGTAATTAGTGAGTGGACAGGGGGCCAAAACGATGCAGTTTATTACAGAGGAGAGGTGGACCAGGTCCCCTGTGTGTCTCTCTCTCTCGCCGGTAATGGGAGCAGCCTCTGGCACCAAACAGGAAGTTCACCGTGGGTGCGGCCAGGACAGTGTGCGTGCTACATGGGAAGGGAACATGTTGAGACTTGTACTGTGCTCCAGAGAGGTCAGCCTGCTTAAAAGCACAGTCTGCACAGCAGTTCTGCAGGAGCACCACCTAGTGACCAGAAAAGCAACAGCACAACGTACAGGGTCATCGGACGAAACAGACTCATATGACCAATGAGGGAGATTCTGGAATTACTGTCCCACAAATGTCCCACATTCAACATCCCACTGATCTATTTTTGCTCATCAGATAATGAAGTGACCTTGAGGAATGATTCTCTAAACGGCCGGACTTTATCTGAACGATCTATTTATTTTTTTAAGACGACTGATTCGTAGGGAAACTTTTAACGAACAGAAAAACAGAGCATTCATTATTATACAATCATTTCACTTAAATATTTTACCAATGTAAGTGTGAAAACTAATATACTAACATCGCATTAAGGCAGCAGGTATTTACGGACTTCTTTTCTTCTTAAATCGTCTGCACTCCATTTAAACAATGAAGAACAGAAGAGGAATGCTCAATGGCATTGCAATGGAAGTCTAGCAATCTACTGATGACATCATAGAGAGATATGCAGCCAGTGACATCGGGGCAGTTGAGTGCTCGGTGATGTCACAGGCGCATAATCTTCCAGAGGGCTGACATGCACATGGACAGTATGCCGGCATGCTTGGCCCAGTCACCCAGTTGCCAGGCAGGAAAGGCACTAGCCTGCTGGCCCAGTAACCAACGTCACCCTTAATCCCTCAGCAAATGCATCGAGGAGTGATTTAGTATGCAGTTTGCCATATAGATCAGTCGGGTTTAAGATGCACGCTTGCAGCATAAAATGTGACGCATCCCAGCAATGGGAGAAGTTGCACGGGTGCGTTGTACTCCCACCCCTGGCATCATAACTCTAACCCCGCCCCCCCCTCTCCCAAGCCCATCTAACATAGCAGTTTCTCACCCACACACTCACACACATACACACACACAAACCTGTGAGGCCTTCCTCCTTGCTCTGATTAAGATTCCGATATATTTTCCCCAAAGGCAGTAAATTAATAAACTGCGTGAGAGTAGATTGTGTTTAATCAACGCTGCACTGGCACAGTCCTCCAGATAAGCCCACAAAATCCACAAAATGTACAGGCTTTACAGCATCATAACCTTCAGAGGAAATGGTGAACCATATCTGTATGATATTAGCACAAAATCCAACTCCCCACTGCTCCAAGGGGAAAGAGAGAGGGAGGGAGAGAGAGAGAGGGAGAGAGAGAGAGAGAGGGAAGGGAGGGAAGTACTCCGAACTCGTGACCCCAGACAGCACGTGGCACCTAGCGGTCAGTGTGTATGATGGAGGCAGGGCCAATGACAGGAAACACAAAGGACAGCAGTCTGACCAGTGCTTACGCTGTCTGAGACCGTGTGAGCTGGTGGTGTGCTCTGCTGCCCTCTGCAGGACACAATTGGTATTGTCACAAATTTAGAGCTGCAAAATTGCCAACATGAATTAGACCAGACTTCTATACTTATACAGCACACGCAAACATTCTGATAATCCCATCTCTTATCTACTACAAATACAACCATTTCCTATATCTGCTTAAATTATTATATTATATTATATTATATTATATATTATTATTATTATTATTATTATTATTATTATAAATGATATTGATTAACTGAAATCTTTGTGGTAAGCATGAGTTCTGTACATTCTGGCAAATTTGTCTGGCAATTTGTTGTTGTCATGGTCAGGTTGATACCATCACCTTAGTGAAAACTTACACCACTCCCACAGGGCACCGTTAACCCTTTCTCACCAGGGCCGGTGCCCAGGCCGAGCCTAAATTTCGGCTCAGTCATTGCTTTCACACCAAAAACACAGCGGTGCCGAGCCGATATATCCGGGCCGGGGCTCATTTTTCTGGCCCCAAAAGATTGCTGCGAGTTGGTAGCGCGTGACGTCAGGAGGCAAATTCCTATGATTATTAGCAGAATGTCCACAAGAGGGCGGTATTCTCTATTTTTAATTACAGCAGACTGTGGCAGAATATGTGATTCTTAAGCCTCACAAAGTTTGTAGTTGCTGCATATGACAAGCTTAGCAAAGGCCAAAAGTTACTATGAACGTTTCCATGTACCTTAACTACAAAAATGCATTTTAATGTCACTTAGGGCTGCCGCAATTAGTCGACGTAGTCCATGACGTCGACGCTGAAAATGCGTCGACATCAATATTTTAAATCGACGCAGTTTAAAAAATATTTTAATGAAATTGCCTTTATGATTTCTAAAATGCTTTATTATACAAATGTTTTTCTTCAATATCTCTACGTACTGGGAGTAGTTCAAAAGATCACAAAACAAAAAGGTGGTCTTACATAGTGCAAAGTTTGATGGGACGCCACAGCAACACTAGCGTTATGCACGACCGCCTGAAGAGAGAACACGTAAGCACTATTCTGATGGACCGCCGGAGTAGGCAAAATCACTGTACGCGCTCTCTATTCTATTTATTGAAATTTCCGTTATTACGGAGAGGATAATATTTTAGGCATACTACTAGACTAAATAATGTCCCTATAGTGCCGAAAAGACAGCGTCCATTATCTGAAGCGTTGCAATGACATGCAGTTTGTTGTTGTCAAAATAAAATCAACTTAAATTAAACCGTCAGATTGATTTTCTGGAGGAAAAATAATCATTTAGATTAATCGAGCAATCGGTAAAAATTGTCGATAGGTTAATCCATATAAAATAGTCGTTAGTGGAGGGCCTAATATCAATAATAACATAAACACACGTTTATATTTATATAAATATTTAACAAGACGTGCAAGACTAGATAAATGTTATCAAACTGTAAGTCTTCTTACTCACAGGACACTACTTTCCGCTGCGAGTAGAGACTAGGAACATCACCCAAATATACACAACGGAAACTTCAGAAATACTCAAACTGGTATAATGCACAAAATGTCAGCCACTAAAGGCAACATCCCATCATCACCACAAAGAATTTAGGCTAACCGCATAGGTACTTGCATTTTCTTGAGTTTTAAAATGAATGTAATTTTAAAAAGACTGCCAAAATGTTTGGCCAGCAGGGGGAAGCAGACGACCAGTTCTACAACAGGGAGCGTAAACTGAAAGCAAAGCCAAGCCCAACCCGCTGTGAAAGGCAGATCATATTTGAAGCGCCTTGGACTGGTGGAAATATACTGAGCATTTTTGGCTTTTGGAAGAACGCTTGTCACCTTTAAACAAAATTCTTCAGAAATTTTAATCATTCCCCTCCAAATTCCAACAGAACTAGTCAGTCCAGAAAGCAAAGCACAGGCTAGATAGTACAGGACTCAGCTCAACTGACACGCTGTGAGTCATGTGACCATGGTGAAGACACCCCTGTCTATCATGTTCCAGCCACGCCCACTGGGCCCAGCCAGCGAGTGCAGCTGGGGCCAACACCAAGGTTACCTCACAGCAAGTAAACATTTACCTAGCAAACCTGCAAACCAGAACCTGACCCATTTGCAGCCCGAACAGCCCAGCCACCAGCTGGGGGGGAAGGGGGGGGCACCTGCCGAGCAGATCCATTTACACCTTTCAGCTCTCTGAATAAACACAAGAACATCAGTTAGGAATCTAACACAAGTTCAGAGACTGTCACGATGGTAACATCCAAGAGTCACCGAGATTATCCCCTTCTGAGAGGACGCCACAGGGAAAAGGCCTCTCTCACACCAAAGTCAATGAACGTAAGAGCTCACAGATGATTCAAGCCAATCTTTCCAGGAAATGCTCCACATAAAGATGTATATGTAAACTGAGCCACTTCGGGGGGTGTGGCGGAGGGGGCATGACAGACACCCACTGGGGCAGAACCGAACACCAAAATCCACAGTCATCTGAACGGATGTGGAGACCCGCGGTCGTCATACTACAGGGGTTCAAGATCTCCACTTCACAGGCCAGAACTTGCTCCTTTAAAGTAATTCCTCTAAACAGACGTCAGGGTTTTACACGTTGAGGTCAGTACTGCGCCATCCCCATGGCGTGAATGTGAAATGAGGTACAGTCACCGACAGAGGTCAGACGGGTCCCCAGGAAACAGGCTGGACACCGGATGCAGATCCGCGAGAAAAAAAAGTGATAGACAGACACAAATATAATATTTATATGTATCTCAATCCAACAGTGAGACAAAGACTGTCCAGATGAAATGGGCTGGACCAAACAGGGCCACACAGCTAAGAAGTAAACCTTCCTTTTTCTTCCCATGTTCAGTCAAGCAGCTCGCTCTCTACACACAACCTGGAGCTGGTGAGCTCCTTCCTCATTAATATTTCAAACATGAAGCCAGCAGCATTCAAACGAGACACACAGGCTGCCACGGGACGCTCAGAGAACACGTTACACCCATACAGCACCATCCGCCCCCAACACCCACCCTAACACTTTGCGAGACCCAGTTTTACGGTGGAGGCCTCTGAGGGACGTGCTTCCAGTGGAATAAAACAAGGCACAGACCGGTAGCATTTTAAAAGTCTGCCTTTAGTTACATGTCTGGCCAGGAGGGCACTGTGACCCCGCAGACAAATCCCAGCCTTCCGATGTATCCAAGGGCTTCACCATTTCCCAAACAGCCGCGCTTCATCCGACTCCGATTAATCACGCCGACAGCCTGAGCTCGCGGCCCAGACAATGCAGTTATCACGTGGCTGATTATATAAACTTGCAACAAAAGGAGGACATTGTTAGCCTCTTCAGAGCACGTTGTGCTTGCCCATGCCGACATTTCCCAGAAAAGCAAAAACAAAAGCAGAAATGTCTTATTACCTACTGTTTCCAGCCGTTGCTAAGCAACGTCGATCTCCCCTTGCCATTCTGTTTGCTATGGCCTACTCTACCCTCCGCTCAAACCATGTGCAGGATACAGTCAGCTGCCGTGGTCCGACACGGAAACTGACCTCACACGCAAATACACAAGCTGGTATCCCGAGCGGACATCTCTACTGGAGGCCTCACTATTATCACCCCAGGAGCCTGCTGACCCAGTCGTGCTCCTTGCTAGGATGGTCCGCTCAGTGCCAGACTGGAACCAACTTCTGTCGCCATCGCCTGGCCCACATGGTCGCTGCGGCAGTCCAGACCCAATTCCATCTGGACGACACTCTGTTGCACCTTCATTCCACTTTACCTCCACTCCTGTCAATTGATCCTGAGGTTTACCAGTGACAAGAATAAACCATAGGCTCGGTCTCTGCTGATGTACCCAAATGGCCTAGAAAGACAGGCTTATACTCAAAGGCCTGTAAGCTGACTCCTTTAATTTCACATTTGCATTCAAAATCAAGTCAGAAAACAATATGAGACTCCATGTTACACTTTGTGCAACACGTAGGTATCTAACAATTAGAGGGGCAAAAGTCCTATCAGGCACTCTCCTATACAGTCCCCCCAGGGGTCAGCGTCACATAGCAATCGGTGGGTTTAATAAAAACACATGTCCTTTCTGCAGGGTATACCCAATCCAGAATGCTACTAAAACCTCCAGCCACCTGGGGGCGATGTCTGTTTCAGCACTTGTTTGTTTGTTTGTAAACCTAACAGGTGATGCATGGAGCTGCACGCCAAACTGGCAGGAACATCACTTCCTCGACATTACTCTGCATATCGGGGCAGGAACAGGCAGAAAAGGTCATGCCAGCACAAGACCTGATTGCTCTACTTCCGCTTTATATAATAAAAGCCTATGTTGGCACCTACATCTGTAAGTACCACGGTGTCTTTTACTTTTCCAAGCGTCCGCCACAGTTGAGGGAGCCTTGAGACGCCTGGTGCTCCGGTTAATTAGTGGCCGCGGCACGGAGCTAAACTCATCACGAACCTCAGGGGAGAGGTAGCGATCTCTGCAGTAGACGGACCTCGCCCAGCTCTGGGACTGTCCACTGGGAGTAGTTCAGGTACAACAACTCTTAATTACCGCCCCAGGCGAACTGCGTGTCTTCTGGGCGGTTCGCAGGTCAGGGCTTGTACACCAGTGCTGAAAAACCATCTCTCGGTCCAACTGTGTTAGAGATGCATTTCGGCACCCAGCAAGGTGGGTCTATAAATAGCTTCACATCAGGACAGTGACCAGCTGGCGCCCCCTGTGGGCTGGACGGGGCTCATCCAGCCCTCAGCAGACATCACAAGCTAAGTAAAGGGGACAGCACGGGAAAGTTGGAGCCAGAGCAGAGCTGTACCAGCAGCATCCCAGGGTAGTGGCCTGTGAGGTCAGAGTTGGCACGATCGGGTAAAGCCAGAACCACCAGAGCCATGGGGACACGACCGCCGGACTATGACCTGATCTCCCCCAGAGGAGTTGCTCAGTTTAATACGATTAGGAGGAACAGAATGTAATTACCGCTGGATTCTCTAAAAGCCCCCACCCACGGAAAGGTGTGCAGGATGCTTAAACCAGCCGGCACCTGACAGAGGTCCGTGGAGGCGTGGCGGAGATCTGCATCACCGTCATAGCACACGACGAACAGGATATGACCCTAATAAGATTCAGCATGGGTTTGTGAACACGGGTTTGTCCACAGAAGCTCATCACCGGCCCTTCCTGTTGCAGCGAGCAACAAGTTTCCACAGGGACACCAAAACTCAACACTTCGTTGAGATTTATGTAAAGATTCCCCCCCCCATGCCTTTAGCAAACAGCCTGCCACCATGGTAACCACAGCTGTCCACCTTTGCAGAGTTAAGTCCGACTTTGTCCAGAAAGAGCTGACCACACCAGTCAGGAAAACCAGGTTAAACGGTGACCAAGGAACGGCTCTTCAAACCGGAAAAAAACTACTCCGGCTGTGTACTAAGACACAGGCAGCATAGATAAAAACTCACAATCGGTTTTAAACGCTAGAATTTACCACAAATCCGACACCATATATAACTGACTAGGGTCATTTCATTGAGTTCCTTTTATTTACCAGAAAAGGTTCTTGGCTTCAGAATCCTGCACAGAAACCAAACTCTGTTCTATTTCAGTGTCCCAAGAGCAGTAACATTTATCAGTTTCCCTGATCTCTGCCTCACCAGCCCCCCCAATACTGTTTGCTTGCACTCAATTAACAAATTAAAGTTTAACAAGGCCCACCCCCACACACGTTCCCTATTCCATCAGCTCGCCATTTCCCACGGGCCCACATTGGTACCGAGTGACGGTGAGACCCAAACTCAGAAAGGTATGACACCACCAAATGCAGACCGTGAGAAATGCACATTTTATTGCGCTTTGAAAAAGCACCATAAATATATCCCAAACTTCCCCTTTAAAGAGGGAAAAGCCTCACATTTCTGATAGATGGCAGGAGACCAGCAGGGTGCATAAAGACCATAAATTCACCCCAGCCTCTGTGTACCATCAGACAGAACAGGAGACCCTGCAGCGGGCGACAATCTTACCCACGATTCCACTTATTCTATTTGGTCTCCATGGTGACGGTGTCTGACGTAAAAGTCAGCGATGCCCCCCTCCCCCCAGAGAAGCAGCTTGTCTACTGTGTTTTACTCCTTACCACCTGTATTTTATTTTCAAGGGGGGGGGTGGCTGAGCTCTGCTCACTGAGGAAGGGGACTGAGGTTCCCCCTACAGGAGCCCCAAGACACCCGACAAAGACATCGTACCAGAGCATCTGCCTGGCACTCAAACTACCGGCGTCGTTTTAGGTGGGTGTGACCAGCAAGCATACCCAGATCCACAGGTGTGTGACTCTCAGACAAGGGGGGGCTGTAGGCGGGGTTACTGTCAATCAATGCTTGGCTCGACCCAATGGGAAGTTAAGGAGACAGTGACTGACAGCATGTGATAATCCCACCTATTCAAAAGGTTGAAGGACGACACCCGTCTTCATTCATCATTTTAAAATCTGAGCAAAGCCCAAGGTGGCGGATGGCAGGTGAGAGGAGAAGCACTGCATCACTTCCTGTGTTGTCAGGTGCATCGCAATCACTGCGCCATCACATAAAAGCATAAACAAACTATCCAGGAGTCTTTCCGACTTTACTGACCACACTTTACCCAAGAGCTACAGCATGACGTTGAGATCCTGAGTCACTCAGACAGACTATTAATGAAAGAGTGAATTAAAAGGGGAATTCTTCCTGTTCCGCGGGCGTAAAAACCTGATCGATCTGCGGATGGGTTTGCGTCTTCACCCCGCCAGTCAATACACTTTCATGGAGCAGACATCGGTCCTCCACTCCAGCATCACAGAGAGAGGGGCTGTTAGGTTCAGCTCCGCTGTCCGTGTTTACATGAAACAGAGAGAAAGATCGTAATCACGCCGCATGACTGCCCCTGGGACCACGGACTGATAAACCGCAGTCTGAGTTACATTTCTAGTCATCCCAGTACGGAGGTGGAAATTTCAGGTCCAGAAAGCAAAAATCCAGACCAAGGTTTTTTGTAAACCAGTTGAGTAGTCTGTGACTGTGACTGCTTATACTCATTTGGTTGGCTGACACAAAATCTTGGTCTGGATTTTTACTTTCTGGACCTGAAATTTACACCTGCGTCCCAGTGCCATCAAAGACGAAACGCGTCCCACGCAGCCCGCCCATGATTTTCGGAGACTCAGATCGCCATAACCTGAACTTAGGCAGGCTGACCACATTTACGACAGAGGGCCACCGGGGCAAGACCAACCACACATTCAGGACCCCCCCCAAGGCCCAATTTCCATTCCGCTCCTCCCTACCCAACCTGACAAGCTGGGCACCGGGATATGGTCAACCACAGGTTGACAACGAAAGGGGATTGGCTGCTGACAGGCTGGTTCTGGAGCGCCATTGCGCTTCAGAGCTCACCCCTGCAAGGGGCACCGGCAAGGTACCAGGAAATGTGCAGGGTACACAGAGCGGGATTAAGTTACTCTGGAGAAAAGGACACACAGGCGCTATTATTTCGTTTGGAAGCCTTGTTAGGCAGCCATCCTGCAGTGGAAACTCCTGATAACAGCAGCACATTCTCCCTGGATCCTGATACTCGCATCAGAATCCCAGCATGTAGCAATGTAAACACCACCTTGAAAGACAATACTGCCCTGGGTCTGTCCCTTTTCACGATCTGCTCCCATGCACCGACCTGAACGAGCCACAGAAATCATTTCCCACCAAATTTCCCGCCAAAGGTGGCCCATCTAATACAGAGATTTTGTTAAAAAGGAAAACCTTAAATCACCAGCCCGAATAAGCAGCATTTTTCATATCTCACTGCTCAGTTATAAGAGTAACCGTTTTAAGGAGGTGACACCAGAAAAACGAGTGATGACTAATGAATACACTCTGAATAATTATAGTCGCTGTCTAAAAACAGCAAGCTGGTTCATCCGCATTGTGCCTGTGCGCGCCTGGGAAAATGTCACCTGTCATTCAGCAATTGCGATCAGCCACCAGAAATGTCACCGGCTGCGACATGTCTTAAGGGAGAATCGGGGACAATAACGTGATCAAACGTGAATCATCGATGTTCCCAGTAGTTCTTTCCTCTCAGATTGTGCAGGCGTATCTCAGTGGGCATTCATCAATTCATCTGGGAGAACGGCGCAAAGCCTCGACATCCAAGCACGTGAATCCCAATCCTCCCTCAGTCTCGCTTTGTGAAGCTGCCCGACATTCCAGTCTCCTGACACAACGGTCTGGCCAACGGGACGCTGCTGAGTTAATGGGCCAGACTGCAGTCGCTTTAAGTCATGCGCTCATCGGCCTCAGCAAACAAGCGCATGAGCGAGAAAAGAGGAGGTGCAGGGTAAGAGAAGGAGGAGGTGCTAATGAGTTTCTGTGGACATTGTGTAAGAAACAGGGTGTAGCCAAGCTGAGCTGCATGTGACCTCTCATAATATTCACCATCCATCCATCCATTGTCCAACCTGTTTATCCTACTGGGTCACGGGGGGTCCAGAGCCTATCCCGGAAGCAATGGGCACGAGGCAGGGAACAACCCTGCACAGGGGGCCAGCCCATCACAGTAACATTCACCATTTACTGCTTAATAAATATCACACCGTTTCATCTGAATCAACTGTAACATGTAATACCTTATTCACACTGGGAAGTCCACCATCGATGGTACAACTGTCGTTCCCAAGGAGGATTCAAGCCTGAGCGGACCAGCTCTTCAATTAGCAGACTCGTCACCACCTTTCGGGCTTTGGGACTTGTGCTCTTAACCCTTGGAATACTTTTGTTTATTTTTTTGTGTTAAACACATCAAAGATAATGAAGCAGTTTCCCACTTTTAATTCATAGTGGCAAGAGTGATGGCCTCAGAGACACTTAACTCGCTGTACTGTGGTAAAACACCGCGGTACACCAAGACTCGAAAGGGACGTGGGTACGAGCCTAGGTCCTGCTCCTGCTCGCCCAGCTTAGCCACATTACTGCCATTTTTCACATTTGTCTTCGGAGTCACGACTTCAGTGTCACTGGAGGCCCCTGACGAAACAGCAGGCGAAAGACCTAACTCTTCTCCTCTCATACAGTAATGCACCTTCTGATCAGCAGCTCCCCACATTACGAGTCCCGCCACCTTAGTAGCAGGCCTGTTTACAGCAAATAAATACCCTCAGAAGGTCACATCAGAGCCCTGGGGGGCCTTCACCGAACAGGACCCATGGCGGCCCGCTTGCACACGCCTCCTCCAGACACACGCGCAAACTGCAAGGACCCCGACAGCAAGAGTCTGCATGTGTGTTTACATTCTCCAACAAATAGCAAATGCCCGTCCAATCAAACCAAATTCCCCTCTCACAGGTCTGAATAAAAACGTCTGCCCTCGCTCGAAACCTCATTTGGACAAAAACTGACAAGATGGGGGTGGGGGGGAGGTTTGTCACTGTCTGAACTCATTTCGGGAAATTGGACCCAATACATAAATCCGGTGAGCGATGTAGACAGGAATGCAGCACCAAACCCTTCCACCAATGGGCAAGTGCCTGAGGATTCTGGGAAATCACACACACAGACACAGCATCCCCCAGCTTTCGCAACATATTTCAGCGTGATTAAAAATACAGAGATAAGTTATCTAATGAAATCAAGGTGGGGGGAGGCAGGGGTGAGTGAGGCCTTGACTGTGTCGTTTACCAGCCCGGGTTCAAGAATGTCAAACGCCTAAATGGCCTGTGGCACAATCTTATGGAGCAGGTTCTGATAGAGGCACTCGATGATGCGTGACCTAGTGGGCCGCGAGGTGCTGGGTGGCCACAGAGAGAGCGGATGCGGCACCCCTGAAGCAGATAACGTAAACAGCATCACTTCTTGTGAGCAGAGGCGCAGCAGAAAGCTCAGCCAAGGCGCAAAGGGCAAATCTACATTCCGGCCTCACTCGCGCATACCCCCTGCACCCCCACCAGCTCCACACAGTGTCACTCCTCGCTGCCAAAGCCCCCATCCCCCCACGGCTAAGACAGTGCCATCCTTTCACACGGGCCGTGGCCGCTCCGTCAACAGGCCTCCCGTTTCTCCTCTTTCAGCAGGGGGCCAAAGGAGACCGGGTGTAAAACACAACAGGCCAACGCAGGCAGGTGGACCCGAGTCTGTGGGACTCCCCACGGACGCGGTTGGTCAAATGCTGTGTTTACATTTTTATCCAAAGTCCAGAACCCTCTAAAAATACACCTTCTGGGTACTCTAGGACTGTTCAAAAAGAGAGAGAGAGAGAGAAAGAGAGAGGGGGGGGGGAGAGAGAGAGAGAGA
>JAODJW010000043.1:2305779-2329558 GCA_026777045.1 Hyperopisus bebe
GGGGGGGGGGGGGGGGGGGGGGGGGGACACTGAGAATTGAGTAGTCCTTCTCACAGCCCAGGATCACACCTTTTTCGATAATGTATTGTACTCTGGGGAATGGGTGTAGTCTGGACCAAACTGAGCCTTTGTGGCTGATGTGTACACTCACCAGTTGTAGATGATGTGTTGTTCACTGCTCCCCTTCTTGTAGCTGTACAGGATGAGGTAGCAGTCACCCCCAAAGAACTGTCCATGGGTGGAGGGGTCCACTGCGACTCTGTCTCCGCCCTCTATACGCCAGATCTACAATCGAAGCGCACACGCACACACACGGCGTCAGCCACGCGGAACCCACTGAGGGCAGGGGCTTCGCCATTCCAGCCAGGTACCGACCTCAGAAGCTCCGGAAAATCATGCTGGCCGACAGGAAATCGGTTTACCTGGACCTTGCCGGAACCGTCGTCCACCATGCCGTGCTGGGCAGCCATGGCCTTGTCAGTGTGCAGGGTGGAGGCATCGAAGGGCACCTGCTTCACCTTCGCAATTTGGCCAATTGTGTAGGCCTGGGTGGGGCCTGTGGTTTGATCCTTATCCTTCCAGTCTGAAAAGAACTGCTTAAAAAGGGTCGTCTCGCCCCCTGCTGGAATCACTTGGATCTGCAAGAAAAAAAAATCTGGCATGCGGAAATGAACAGAGACCAGCTCAGATTATATGTTTACAGTGGAGATTTGGGGTCCCCTGCTGGCCGCAAGCAGTCAGTACACTGTGGGGATGGGGAGGGGGGGGGGGCAAATTGATATTTTGAGTGCCCCAGAAAGAAACCCATCCCTTCATGTTCAAGTTCTAGAGCTCATTACAATGCAACTTGAGTGTTATTGTCAGAACACAAGGGATTGTGGGATGGTACGGTCAGTGCTGTGTTTACCTGCGTTGTCTTGGGATAGTTCTTCTCTTTCATGAACTGTTCAGCTGTCTTCATGGCCGCTTTGCGTTCCTCTGTGTTAGCTTCTGGTCCTAATTGAGGAAGCAGCATATCTCAGCCACCAAACGGCAGAGGCGCCAATGGCTTCAGAATGCCCGAGCACCGTACCTTTCCAGAGGAAGATCTTGCCATCCATGCCGTTGTCCACGATGAAACACTCGCTGGGGATGAGCATGGCCTGCTTGAAGGGGCTCGTCTGGGCCACCAAAGTGGACTTCATAGATCCTGTGGCATCAGAGATCTGCCCCAGGAGCAAAGACTAGTGTTACACAGCCATCTCGCACTGGGAATGGAACAACAACAGTGTGGCAGGGACCAGATGTGGAAACGACCATCTTCAAAAGGGTTAAATGTGACTGAACAAAGCTGAATAAATTACTTAATGTCCATGTCACAAGTACAGGTCTTGTGAGCACATTCGGAACCGCAGAGTGTGCTAATCCTCCAATCCTGTGACACTGATTAGTTCATTTCACTTCCATACTTTGGTCAGATCATAAAAACTTTGCTGCAAAAGCTGAACAGTTCCTGTTGGAAACTGCAGCACGTTTTATGCCTCGAGACTTTCTGTTCAGGTCTTTGGAGTGGAATAGAGGCTGAAAGAGTTACCATGTGCAAAGACGCCTTCCTCGTGTTCGATATATCGACAGCCTCGTCGTCAGAAGTCCCCGGGGCGATGGTGCGCTTCGGACCCAGGGCCTAAAAATACGGATTGGGTTAATTTCAGCTGGACACCTATGATCCTTGACATCCAGTCAAGTGTTAAGTCTGTTTCTGAGCTTCTGGCAATGCAGCTTGTGTGGCTTTGTAGGCAAAGTTAATCTGCCAATCTCACATTGGTGTTAGAGGAGTCGCGAGTGAGGGAGTTGCTTTTGGGGGTCAACCTGGTTCACCCCTCCCAGCAGGCTGACGTAGTTCCCGTTTATTGCCCCCTTTTTGCCCACCTGCTCCAGCACTGCGGGCTCAGCTCCGTCCTCCACCATATGCACTTTGGCGCGGCCGTTGCGCTCATTGTCGCGGATGTCGATGGCCACCTGCGAGGCCTTCACTCGCTCGAAACGGTTGGACTCCTTCCCACACCACTGGTAGATGTCCTGTTGGGGCACCATGATGGGGGTGATCATGAGGAACATCACTGACGCGTCGCAGTGAAGCAACCAAGATGTGCCGTAAATGTACCATTGGGTTTTACAGCGTCATCCAAGCATACACCCTTCAGATGCTGGTTGGGGCCCAACTGCATACAGCTGAACTGCGCCGACCGTGTCGGGTTGGTGCTCACCTTGCCCAGGTCCACGATGAAGCAGTCTCCCTGATTGAAGCTGTCCCACGACAGGGGGACCTCGGTGGCACGGATGGTCCGTCGCCCTTTGATGTGCAGCAAGCGCTTCACGCTCATGTCATTGGTCACCACGTGATTGAAGCCTGAGGCCACACCCCCTTTCTGCAAAGGGAGGAGCATTTCATATAACAGCTGGCTTTACAGGGACCCCAAGGGTGTGCCTGCAATTACCAGGTGATTCGTGCCAGAAACATATTTGGGAAAGAATACAAGGGAGTGTCTAAAACATAATGAGGGTTTTTGCTGAGGGGGGGCAAGAGAGCTGGTTCTGTAACATTCCTGGTGGCTAGCTCCCTTTTTAAGGTTCCTGCATGCCGACAGTAGCATGTTGGAACAGTAAACTCACCGCACTTCAGAGTACAGGGATTCACAAGAGGGACTCAGAGATACAGAAAAGGCGTTTTCTAAAGACCCAGAGCGTTAGTCTGCTGGACAAAAACAGCAGATCCTCTCAAGATGGGACTGGTGTCTTCGCTGCACATCAGAAAACCTCAGAATGAGAGCTGACATGAGTCAGTTTCCCTGCATTTCCCACAGCGTATGGCTTCTATTTGCTCTGCTCGTTAAAGCCATTCTGAATTAAATACAGCATCTTCCTGCCAAAAAGGCACTTCTCCATTTTTTTTTAGGAGAGACAAAGTAGATTTTTCCATGGCAACTCAGTGCTTTTATGGAAAAATGTTGCATAGTAATGACTGTTTCAGGAGTAATCATGCCTTGTTTTTCAAAACATGATGTGGAACGAAACACAAAACATCCACACACACCACAGGGGCCCTGAACCTACGCCTGGGCAAACAGGACTCTCTAATCCCAGAACTGCTATAGTACATGTAAGATAACCGAGCTGCAACTACTCTGTCTCAGAGACCTGAAGACTATTATTTGTCAACATGCTTAATCTTGAAATACTGTGTCCAAAGTCTATTGCAACAGATATGAAGAAATGTATTTCTAAAGCAGGAAACCACATGCGTGTATTAATAAATGTGTGTTTGAGAGAGAACCATCCACCACAAAGTAATTTTAAAGCTGAGCATATTTTAAATGCTGTAAACCAGAGGTGCGTAAATATAGGTATAAAATGCAGAGGGAAACCTCAAAAAAGCAGAAGCAGATCTGAGAACAGAAGGCAGAACTTAATCTTTCTTCTGTTCTTTTATTTGTCCAGATTAATAAACCTGAAAAACTCTGTCTCAATGGTTGATTATTGACAATGAACAAAAACACTTCTCTACACTTTGTCTTTTATCAGAACAATAATCTATAATGAAGTCCGCTGGTTTGGCACGTTGCTGAGGGCGAATGGCGGAGGGGAATAGAAAAGAACTCGTGCAGCATCACGGACAGTTGCTGGGGAAGCTCACCTGGTATTTGATACCAGACTTGAAGTATCCCGAGAAGGCGAGCGATTCGTTGCCCTGAATCTCGCGGAATTGCACAGGTTTGCCACCCAGGAAGTCGTCCAGCTGTGTAGCAAAGATGGCCGCCGCCCCGCTTTCATCCTGAGAGCACTCATTTCCTGCAGGGGTATGAAAATTGGAGGATTACAGCATCAGCATCGTGAGCGACTTCAGCCTTGCTCATGAAAGCAGCCTCTTCCTCAAAACCCTTCACACGAAACAGTGCAACCACAGCTCCACCACAAGAGAAACTATTAAGTACAGATGCATAGTAACATGCAACGGCTTTGGAATGGTTGCATGCTCATGCAGGTATTGCAACGAGACAATGATCAGACTATTACTGTCCGTTCATAAGAGCCCTAAGTCAACATTTTCATTCGTTCCTAAGTTCTGGAGCAACAAAAACAAGCTCCGCAGCTCTGGTTAGGTTCTTAAGAAGGGTGCAGACATGCAAACCAGAAGAATACAAAGGGGAGGAATTAATGTTTATATGCCGCATTTCTGGGGAGAAACTCCACTCTGGTTAATGAAATGCTCTCTCACGACTGGAAAGACTACAGATTCCATGCAGAGAATGGCCTGCAGCACCAGCCGTGGTCCAGGCCTGGGAACGCTGTGCCCTGAGATTTGTTGCTGCTCTGTATATAAATAGATGGATCTGCAAAGCTTACAGGGAATTTGAGACTTTCTGCAGCCAGATTTTATTTAGGCCTGCAAAGAGGAGGCAGGTTTCGATCGGTGCAACATTTTCTGGCGCCCATTGTAATTCACATAAAGGGGATTACTGTAATTTAATGGGGGGAGAGAACAGTAATAATGAATATGTACTTTTGGGCAAATTTAACCAACTTTCATCCAGCTACTCTTTATCTGTGCCTGCAGATTGCAAATAGTTGGCACTTGCATAATAATTGCAGGAAGTGCTGCGTGTTGCGGCAGCTAAGACATCCCGTACTTGCGCATACACACACTCGGAGGTCACGTTACAGGCCCTCCCTTCCAGCCATCGATTCGGACGTCTGTCGGGTGTCTGCACCGGACGCACACTCACCCAGCCACATGTGCAGTGAGTAGGATGGCGCTGGAGTTGTGTAGAGCACGAGGTAGGCGTCGCCGATGTAGAAACTGCCGAAGAGGGGCTTTGGGACCGGCTTCAGGTCCATGTTTTCGATGCGCCATATCTGCAGACCGGGCTGCTTCCCAGCCGTCTGAAATTCCTTGTGGGACACCATGGTCTGGAAGAAACACAATGGATCAGTACCAAGTACTCGACCGCAGGAAGGATGCTCATAACAGTCATGAATCATTATGGGTTATTTTAGATGAAAATATTCACCCCGATTTTAAGTTTTACAGCCACTTTGCAAAACAGCGCAAGACGTCGATATTTCAGTATGGATATGAAATTTGAGCAGCACAAGAACAGGAGGAAAAAGCATTAGAGGTCCTGGAACAATCGAAAAAACCCGAAGAGGATCGTATTCTGCAATCCGCCGCCATGTCCCGTCCTGTTTTTATTAAAACCTAAGTAGGAAGTGCAAAAATATACTCTATATACAATCATTAAGGAGCTGGTTTCTGTTTGCGAAGGATCGGGTGTGATATTGACTCGTGAACAGGTGAACAATCTCATTCTCCCTGAAGCCCAGATAGGCTTATATAACCTTGATCTGTTAGTGGTCAGGAAAATGAACAAAAGCCAGGCGTTTTATGACTGTAGCCTGTGTACCGACTGCAGAAGTGTCGCGTACAACCATTCCCACGTGGATCACACACACATTTTGCATTGATGGACATAATGAATGAGTTTGACCCCATGAGCGACCACCTATGTTGCCGACACTGCAGGAAAAGCCGATAACAGATAACATTTATATATTTAGCTACATCCGCATCTTTTCTCATTCTCCATTCGCTCTTATAACACGCAGTGGTTTTTTCCCCTTGAATAATTAAACGATAAGTTCAAATGACCAATTAAAGAACAGAAAGAGAGAACAGAAAGAACAGCCCACCAACAAGCTACTGCTGTTTGGCTTGCTTGCGGTCTGTTTGTACTTCGCTTTAATGCCTGGCCAAATGCATCTTACGCGCGTCGGTTTTTTTTTTATCCATTTAGAAACGCAGAGAGCAGCCCATTTGCTTCCTTTAATGTGAACAGTGCTGAGCTTAGCGCAATAACCTAAGACACTGCAAGGCCCACTGGCAGCGCGATTCTACATCGAGCCATATAGCATTTTATAATGTATACACATCATTGGTGCTATGCCAGTGTTATGACATCTCGTTACAAAACACAAATACAGCAAAGGTAGCAAAAACGTTTTCATAACCATAACTACAACATTTTTACGAGAAACAAGCAGCGATAAGCAACGACAAAATATGTGACACATTCAAGCAAACATGAATTACTAACTTAATTAAAATTAATGACTTAATGTATGGTGTACGTTATCTGCAAAAGTGAAACGATATCTTTTAAATGTACTTTCCTCCTCATATGCAAAACATTAAACAGTATTACTTAAAATTAACTGCACAATTTTTGCGCAGTCGGAGTGGATTATTCGTGCGTGAACATAAATATTTTGACCTGACAAAAAAAAGTTCAACAAA
Organism: Hyperopisus bebe; assembly: GCA_026777045.1. Classification (NCBI taxonomy): domain Eukaryota; kingdom Metazoa; phylum Chordata; class Actinopteri; order Osteoglossiformes; family Mormyridae; genus Hyperopisus; species Hyperopisus bebe. The sequence goes on from JAODJW010000043.1 coordinate 2,312,111, forward strand.
AATATTCTTAAAGCCTCGGTCCACTTTTGTCCTTGTTTAGTACAGTAGCGCCCCTCCATTTACATCGCGCAAAAGTAGCCTAAGTTACTGAGAAAACCTGGACTTAAATCCCACTGCACAAAACGGACTCGTACAGCCCTGTGCGCGTTATTCATCAAACCACATTACTGGGGTAAGATTGCCGTTAGATTCACCACCGCGATCATGGGACCTTTGTAAGGAATTGAATGCACATCTGGATTCGAGTCTGCAGCTTCTCCGAAAGCGAAAACGACCTCCACCATTAGTTCCGCAACTGCGTTACAATGAATGCAAAATAATGATAAACAAAACTATTTAGAAAACTACATTTAGCCACAATTTTAACAGACATAAAACATATTTAATACGTATACTTTGAAACCACGGTAAAAGCAACACGAATGTATAAATTACACCGGGGGAAATGCATACATGAACACGCTACATCGGCAGTAACACATAAAGAATTAAATATGATTCTCTATGAAATAGTAACTCATATTTACGGGATTTGCAGTTGGAGCTTTGAAGAATGAGCGAGCAGGAGGCGGCCAGTGCAGATGGCAGACAGATGTGGGGGTGGTCGCGCTGGAAAGCGCACTGCCAGTTTAAATAGCTCGCGGAGGAGCGCCTGATTGGCTGAGCGGCCGGAATATCAATATTATTTTTTCCCTTTCGGCGTACAGCGTGGTGTAGAGAAGCTCAACTGTAAGTCCGCTGCGCCAAATACCCCGAGGGGCCGTGCTGTGGTGACCTGAGGAAAGATATTATTTATTAAAAAATAAATAAAACTGTAACCTAATCTGCATGAATGCAAGTTTTGCGTTGGTTGAACGCATCAGCAAGAAAACAAAACCACCGAGCTGTAGCGTGATTAACAGCGATAAAACGCTGTTAAGAGATAGAATCAGTGTTGTAGGAAATTCTATGAAAATAAAATTCACAGCATCCGTTTATAAACCATACATGTCCCCCGAAGTGTCATGTTTAATTTAAAATATGTTGTACTTGCTGAAAGCGGCAAGGAGGCGGGGAGACGAAGACATTTTGGCACAAATCAGTTTCTTCATAGCAGCGACACATAACCAGACGAGTAGCGACAGAACAGGCAAAGCGACCCGGGGCGCAGAGGCGGGCGGGTCCCCTATGGACTCGCGTCTGCAGGTAAGCACATAATAAAATAATAACGAGTTTGAATCAGCCACCCCCTCGGGGAAATATACCTAGGTGGACTGATAGGTAAGGGTGCCAGACCCGCCACGACAATTTTTTTCTGGCTACGGTCTTGAAATAGAAACGCACAAGAAATAATTTTAATAACTTAAAAATATCTAGCCGAAGTTTAGTCCAAAGAGAGCGTCGCATACCCACCCAAATATTCAATAAATAATCAGAAATGAGAAAAGGAAAACTAAAATAAACTAAAAAGGAGATGGACCAGGAAAAGGATTTTAATTACTTCTGGCCTAATTCCAAATGAATGAGAGGATCTATTATGGACATACCAGACAACTTCCCATTTAATTACTCATTTCAGCATGATGCTTTGTTGCAGCCACCATCATGGCGCCAAAATAGCTTTTGTTTTCAGAAGATGGGAACTTACTGTGATGTTTACAGATGGGTAGATGGGGCCTACTCAGAGCAGCCATCCCACGCCTGCCTTCCAGAAAAAGCAAACGCCATGTGGTACTGGAGTGACAGTGGAGCCAATGATAGGCCAAAGTACTTGCAGTTTTTCAGAAGGTCTGGGGCACCACAAAGAAACGGAGCCTGATCACTGCTACCATGCAGGCCTGGTGTGAGGCTCAGCAGTTCAGGAAGCTGCACCTGCATGCAAGCAGCTGCCACTACAAATCCCAGCGTTGGTGGCATGATCTCACCCTCGAGGTCTTAACTCTGAACCAGTTCCAGCAACTGTCTAGCACCGACCTTTCACAAAAATGGACAAACATACACAAAAAAATGGCACTTGTGTAAGGACAGGACCTCAAAGTAAGGAATCCCAAGCATCAGGTTCTCCTGGCAAAGAGATGGGGGTAAGAGCCCCCCCGGCTTGGGGGGGGGGGGTGTGCGTTAGTCACAGACGTGATTACGTTAATGAGAAGCGACTGCTTGCTTATTATACTTTGCAGAGCCAGAAAGAATTCCAGGTCCCTCCCGCACTGAGGATTATATGAAACAGCCACTGACATAACAGGAGATCCTACTTGTTGACAGAGGGAGGGAACTACTTGGCAGGCAGGATTTCACATTCACGCCCACCATGCATTGTATTTTTACCATATTAAGTCAAAGACACAAATCACTCCACCTAAGAGTTATTGTAAATTGCTCTTTGGCTCAGCCTCCAGGGAGGACGACCCACGATATACGGCAAATAAAAAATACTACAAACTGTAGTTAAAAAAAGTGGTGGTTGGCTTTAGAGATAACTGGGCTGGTAAGAAGCTGCTTTAGGATCTTCATCCTTGAGGTTGAGAAAGACAGAGTCAGTCACTGAAGCTGAGCAACACTGAAGCTGAAGTCATGACAACACGCAGGCCCCCTGCTTAACCCTGCATAGGGTTTTGGAAAATGGATGGACTGATCGGATGGAAACACTTTTAATAATCAGCCACCATTGGGAAAAGACACTGCAGCCTGATTCTCGTTTCCTAGTGATTAATGTGACTAGCAGTGAAATGGTACTGGGAGAAAGTATCTCCATCAGAGGCATCCTGGTCTGCCGGTTTGGCAAAGCCTCCGCCCTCACCTTACCTAACTTTGCCTGCCACACAGGGAGGTACGCGACTCAGCTACTCGGTGCCAAAAGCCCTGCAGGAAATGGGCGTGTCACATGATGCGGATGACAGAACCTGATCTGATGAGAATTGGAACTAATTTGTGAGAGAGAGCTGGAGCTGAAAACGCTGAACTATTCCCACAACAGGAAGGGGCGCTAATTTAACAGGAGAAAACAAGGAGGGCGGGGGCACTCTGGCTACCACTTGGAAAACTTTTAATCAAGAGAAAACATTGATGTAAAAATATGCCAACTCAAAAAATAAGAACTGCTTTGCCAATACAAAAATATATATAACCAGAGAGCACAAAACGGCTGCAGGTGACTTTCTTTCATGCTTTAGGCTGCAACTACGTTACAATGTTCTTCAATGCAATATTTCAGCAACGAGAAGCATCCAGCTTAATGTGCTAAATGGATGCAATGAACCACCACCCTTGAACTGGACCCAAATAGCTTCTCCTTCTCCTTCTCCTGATAATTGTCTGAGAAACAGAAGTGTTTCTCCCTTTAGAGCAGGAGTGTCAAACTGCAGTCCTGGGGGGCCGCAGCCCTTAGTTCTTTCCCTGTTCTACCACAAATGATTCAGCTGAACAGCTTTGTGGTAATTAGCACAAAGAGTTGAATCAGGTGTGTTAAATGAGGGGAAACCAAAAACTGTGCAGGACTCCGGCCCCCCAGGATTGGAGTCTGACACCTGTGCTTTAGACAGGCGATTTGCTTCCACAGAAACTAAATATGCTACCAATGGCATTTTCACAGATGCGTTTCGAGTTTTGGCCGAGAAATGAGTGGAGTTTGGACATTTATACTGATATATTTGTGGAAAATTTTACACAACTACACTTAATTGCATTCAACAACCATACATGTGTTAAAAAACAGTTTGGCTGAAATACCTGTTAATAGGGGTCAGAAGTTTGTTGACTCCATGCAAGTTGCATTTGAAGAGAAAAATATCAACACTTTAAGGTTGCTTCCTGTGAATGAATAACACACACTTGGTAAAATTTAATGCTTTAATTTTTGCGTATCTTCCGCTATATACACAACTCATGCACAGAGATGAAATTTCAAATCTGTTGTAGTGCAAATAAGTATTAACGACCAGAATATAAATATGCAAGAAATTTCTAAAAATGTCTCTAAATAAGGGAAGTTGCAAATATTACAAACTAAGGTCAGATCATTTGTCATCGAAATTAAAAGTCAGTGATAAATACGGACCTGTGGTTGCTGGGGTGACCTATCTAGCTGTCACATGTGATTTGCGAGTGGGATGCATGCCTGTCCTCTAGCTGGTAGTCATCTGCACGTTGCTCGCAGTATGGTTACACTACCCACAAGCTGACCCCCCCGTATCAGACGAGATTAATTACACCTTATGCTTTTGCGCCTCAAAAATTCAAACCTTAATTAAAAGTCACTTTCAGAGGCTTCTCCCGCCATTTTCAAAACGACCTTTTCTGGAACGAAAACATGCCCATTGAAGGAGACATCTGGGCTAAATGTACACTGTTCTGGGTGTGTTTTAATCCAAGTGTATTTGCATATTGTAAATTGCTTATATTGCACTAATTCTGTCTTATTGCAGGGTCAATAAATGCTCACCTATTTAGTGAGGAGAGTAGAGAGAGAGAAATAGAGAAAATGATGAGTTAAATCAGTATTTTGTGTTTAACGTGTTTACTTTCAGTTTGGATGGAGATGGATCCCAGCTAATCAGTGAAGGGTCACCCCCTCTGATCTCTGAAGGCTCCTGCCTGGTGAAGGACGTAACCATCTGCTGTCTGATGGTCACTTGGCTTCTTGTTCTAATTTTCTAAATGCTACTCTTACCAGCCACTTAAAAAACCCTGTGCAGAGCAGGTAGCTGCCACAACAGACTAGGACTTTAAGTAGGACACAGCAGCCCGGCGTGTGGTATGTCCAGGTTTGTCAATCCCCTGTAAACTGGTCTGTACACAAGCTGTTTAAAAATTTATCTTCCCAACCAGGGTTCTGAAATGTCAACACTCTGCTTTAGGGCAGGGCGGGTAGAGCAGCTGGTATATAGCCTAAATACTCTGAACAAATGCCCCGTGAGGCTAAATATGAACACTGCAAACAAGAAAACCTTAATCTGAGGCCTGAAGCTGGCTCTGTCGTCTCACCTTTATGGCTACGGGTGTAATAAATTTCCGTTCCGCACATCGCCTTGCTCGTCCCCATCGACGGCAGTTCCATCGCTCCCGGTGGTTGATTGGCTTCTGTAAGACACACCAGCAGATCCCAAACCTACCAAGAGCACAGGGCCAAAGCGCCCTGCAAAAAAAATGGCGGCACAGATGGGATACTTCGGTGTCAGGGGGTATGAAACCAAAATTTATGAGTTCAAGGCTTCAGGTTTTCATCCTGACCCAGTCGGCTGACTTAACTGGTCTGAAAGTCACAGCTGAATAACGGTCAGGTTTATGCAAAAAAAAAAATAATAATAATAATAATGAAATCATAGAGTCTGGCCCTGTTTCTCTACTCAGCATCACTGTACTTAAAGGTGACAGCCTGGCACACTAAATCACTATGGAAACAAGCACCATGGCAACTTGTCAGGTTGTGAAAAGGCTTACAACCTCCTTGCACTGTGCTGCAGGGCCCTGATCTCCTTATCAGGAGCCACACCACACCGATCTGTGCCCCACTTGCATTTATCGTCTAATAAGGCCTAGACCATGTGACAATTTTACGAGCCAAAACAAAACAGGGATTCCCAGTTTAGTTGGGACCTTCCTAGCTGGTGTCAACAGCACCCCGCCTCATAAATCCAGTTGGCAATAAAAACATTTCACAGTGTCACTCTCCTTTTTCTTTGGGCACAGAGACACGACGCCAGCTTCAGAGCCGTAGTGAGCCACAAAGCCACTTCCGGGCTGGTACATCCCACCGCCGCCAACGACGTGAGACGACAGACCTACCCACGCTACCCGTCAAGCCCTGAAAGAGGCCTGAAAGCCTTTTCTACACAGGCTACGAGAGTTTCAGTGGGTTTGTGTTGCACGCGAACAGCAGCAGGTACGTCACGTGACAGGAGGGAAACCAGGGCAGGACCAAGAGTGGCTTGCGGATCTCAGCAGGACTGCAAGGTGAGCACCCTAAACGTGAGTTGGCCCAGTTAAGCCACGGAAGACGGAACTCTGAAAAGAAATATTTGCCTACGGGTACACCAGTGTGGGTGACACACACAATCCCTCACTTTTATGAACAGACGCATGCAGATACGGGTAAATCACACTCACATGATATACATTTTATTCACACAGAAAATATGCACGGTCACGCACATATAAACACGTGATGGCACACACACGGCCAATCGCGACCCCCGACAGAGCCAAATGGCTTCAACGGGCCTTTCCTTATATAAAAAGCTGCATGATGAAGGCTGACATGCACCAAGCTCTGGTGATCACCGTGACACCATCAATGTGAGAGAAATGGATTCCCTAGAATTACTGTTAACCAACTGCGGGAACGTTACACCTCAGAGTCAGAAGCTGATACGCTCACGTCGTTCATCTGCAAGACGGAAAACCCCACTTTTAGTTACGTGGCAGTTTCCCATGTAATAAATAAATTACATTATTTCAACAGAAATTGTTTACTTTAGACAATGTTCTCTAGCAGGGACAGCAGCAGGAAGAGAAAGGGCCACATTCGACACGGATGACTGTGCCAGAGTCGGGGCCTCGGGAGGCTCTGTCCACGAGGTGTGGATGGGGAGCGCACACCTCCAGAAGGGGGGGGGGGGGGTATGAAAGTATCCCATGAAGGCACAATCTCTGGAGCACCAGGAAGTCACCTGGAACGTGGACATTAGGGAGGCTGCTTCAGGCTAAAGCCACTGCCCAGGATTGGAGGACCAGCTGCAAGGCTCTGCATTGAGTTTTAGCTGTAATTATAATGCAGCATTTCCGGGGGTCTGTATGAAATGAAACGCTAAAGGCCACACTTCCTGTTCGGATTCACAAGCGAGGGGCGGGGGGCGGCGACCTTGGTGTGCGGGGCTCACTGGAAATATTCAGCTGAGAGAACAGCTTTGATGAGAGTACGTTTATGTTCAAAGAGTGATACGTTTCATGGTGTGGCCTTTTCTACGTGTAAATATACACCATGTGGTCTGAGACTGATTCAGGGGAAACATCACAAAAACCTTAAAAAACCAAATAAATCATTTAATTAGGTCTATTAAATGTCTAACTATATACATATACACAATGTAAAACAAAAGCATAGAAGTGAACAGAGTAAATTTACACTCCTCTTGCAAAGAGCTGAGAAATGTCTGCTATCATGCTAATCTTAGCTAATCGGCAACCATGGTAATGAGAACAGCAGCTGTGCTGATCTTAGCAAAGGCACACAAACCTGCACACGCATCATGCTTCAGGAGCCACCTTAGACACGTCAGGCTCACAAGCCCACAAGCCGACAGTAAACAGCCCTGAAATAACGCCATTGGCTCAGCAGGTATGACATAAATTAAATTTGTGGGGCGAAACCATGAGCTCATTTCCCTTCAACAGAAAGCGACTTCAAAAGCTTAAGCAGGAGGAAGACATTTTGCGATTCTAAATACAGCATTAATCCCTGACCACCGCTGGTATGAGAGCAGGTAGAGAGTCTTCGTGGGCCAACAGGCAACGTCTCTATCGCAGACGGATCCCAGCTGCCCGGCCTCAGAAGACGCTCTTGCGTCCGAGGAAATGCTGCTGCTCTCTCATAAAACTCATCCCGCTGGTTGTCTTCATGCTTTGGGTGGGGCATCTGCAGATCAGAACAGGCGAGTTCGTTAAACAATGCCATTAACAGTGAAACAGGTATCTATCTGATTACGTCCTATTGCTATTTGTGATGCTTGAATCAACTGTCTCACTCCCTTGTCAGGTGTACAATGACAAACAGGTGTCAGGTGTACAATGACGAACATTCAGCATGACACTCAACCAGGGGCCCCATAAAAGACAGAGTTAAAGGCCCCTGAGTGACAGGGGCCCTAAAATTTTTGGAACATAATTGGATTGACCTGGGTTAGGGGCCCAAAATCTCTAGTGACAGCCCTGTCCTCATGTGACCAAAGCAGTAAGAGTAAGAGGCATCTCTTTGGCAGCATGCAAGTCTTTCAATGGGACAGCGACACACAAAGTCCCAGGAAGGACACTGGGGTCAACAGGCCAGCGAGAAGAGCTCCTGCTTGCCAGAACTCTATGGATCCCTGGTCATACCAGCCACGATGGGGTCAGATTCGCCCTGCAAGGCCAGCTGCCTGCTGATGAACTTCAGCATGCCGGTGAAGGTGTCCATGTTGGGCTCTGCTGGAGAGCCCGGCCCAGAGATGTCGACGGTGCCGTCCTCGTTCTCCTCAGCCATGTAGGTCAGCGGGTTGAAGGAGAGCTCTGAGCAGGAGGACTCTCGCTGGCTCAGACCCCGCCAGCTCTGCTCCAGGGGCTCCAACGTGCCGCGCAATGCTTCCCTCAGGCTCTCCGGGAGGCCCAGGGAGTCACTGTCCTCCCAGGACCCAGGACATGGCGCCTCCTTGTGGCCAGTGGACGACGACGGCGGCGGCGGCTGAAGCACAGAGTCACAGAGCAGGGAAGCGCTCTTCAACTCGGCCGTTCTCTCGTAGCTGGAGAGCCTGGCCTGCAGCCGCGTGACCTCCGACTCCTAGAAATGGCAAATGGGGTCAATCCACTGAACATCGCAAACAAAGGACTAAGGCCATGACAATGAGAACATCTCATTGTGGAGGTCCCATCCTCAGGTACACCCGTGTCTGCTAGGACCCACAAAACAACAAACAGGGAACCATGTTCATCGGTCGAGCTAGGGGTTCCCACTTGATGCCTCATCTTGGAAGAACTTTAACTAGAGTGTTGGATTCGTCGAAGACCTTCATGAGGGGCAGTGTGATGCCACATAGGCAGGGCTGTGGATGGATGGACAAATGAGGCACACCTTGATGACCAGGGCCTCATTGGCACCCCGGAGGAGGTCCTCGCGAGCCTGCAGCTCGGCCTGCAGCTCGGACTGCGCTCCCTGGGACTCCTCCAGGCAGGAGGTGACCTGCTGCAGCCTTTGCACCAGCTGCTCCTGGGACAGGCGCAGGCTGCTGGAGATGTGCTCCGACACCTTCAGGAGCTGCGTGCGACTCAGCTCCACGGCGGAAAGCTGAAGGTGGACGCACAGACAGAACAGCCATTTTATCAAGAGTCATTTTACGGAACGTCTTCAAAATCCAAATAAACCAGCAGGACTAGTGACAGACATATTGGAAAGAGTGCTCTGTACAAAAACAAACAGAAAGACTCATTTGTTTGTACTCTTTTAACTTCGTAAAATCAAATCAAACTGTCATTTCAAAATATGGAGGCAAACACTGAAATCATATAGTGCTTGTCTGAGACTTGGCCTAACATAGGACGACAGGTTAGATGCACAAGACAATAAATAAACAAGCAAACAAACAAACAAACAAATGAGCTTTATACAGCGTAACTTTCGCCTAGACCTGTGCCTTGGGTGTGACTATACATTATCTAAGTTTAGAAATGTGCATGTAAACAGCGTACTGTGGAAAAACAGCAGCTGACTGCAATAAAGTACAGTATAGAACTGTCTATGATCCAGTGAAATCTCCCTAAACTGCCCTCACTTCTGCTCTCCCTCCACATCCTCATAAAGAGAGGATCCACGCCGGGTTTTCCCTGGTCGGGGACACAAAGGAAACCAGTGTAGCGATGGATTGCGGCGGCCGTTAGTGGGGGAGTGCTTGGGGACTGGGAGGAACCGCGCGATGAGGCACATACACACCCATCACCAGTGGGGCGCGGGAACTGGGCACGCAGAGGATTATGGGTTATGAGGTGATAGTTTTGTACGGGCGGATGCTGGCACGTCACGGTTAGAGAGAGGAATTCAAAAGCCACGATCTTCATGGTTCTGCATTAACGCCACAGAATGATGCCACCAGCATTTCTCTGCTGCCTGGACATGTGGAGGCAGCCTAGGAGGAGGGAGAGCGGATTCCTTCCTAGGAGCTACCAGGGGAGCTCTGTCCTGGTCCCTGGGCCCGTTTCCCAGCCCCCAGCCCCTAGCCTGACTCCCCATGGGGCTCTTTGTGGTGCAAACTCTGCCATGTTTACAGGCTGCACCGGTTACTCATGCTCCGACGCCTGCCCAGCTGCCGAAGGACTCCGCCCCCTCAGCCCGCACCGTAAAACCATCCCACGTAAACAACCATTTCATTGGCTGATGTTGTTGCTGTGTCGGGGCGGTTCATTGCCAGGCAACCAATCAAGTAAACAAAAACACCGTACCCCGCGCATGCCCCCCAGCCCCGTACCTCCGTGCGATGCTCCTCCCGCTGCATCTCCAGCTCCCTCTCCAGACGCGTGATGGTGGCCCCCAGCTGGGTCTCCAGCTCAGAAGCGTGGGCCTGCGATGCTGCCAGGTCCTGGCCCAGCTGCCGGGCCTGGACATCCTGCCCCCGCAAACAGAGACGCGTCACACGGGACCCCCGAACCTGCTCCCACTGTAGGAGCAGAGCGTCACCTTCACCGAGGGGACCGGGCCGGCAGCCGGGTCAGGTGACTCCCCGATTGTGCCTTCTGCAAACACCTCACCTCAGAGAGGGGCTTTTAGTAACTTTTCCAGCCATAAAATCCTGCCTGTACTTTCCACCCTGGTGTACTGGAACATCTGGTCCTGATCAGAGCTTCAGACAATAGACTCCCTTTCAAGCTCATGTTAGCTTTGCCCCCCATGTCTGACAAAATACTCCTGCTAGGACTCGCACTCCTTGCCACAGAGTGTGACCTTCGCAGGTGACCTTCACAGGTGAGTCTCAGCAGTGCTCCACCCTGAAAACAAATACTGGGGGCAGCTGCCACGTGTCTCCTGCCTCTGAGGATCTGACTCACGAGTTACTGCAGAACTGAAATGCTTCCTTCTGGGGAGTTTTTCCTTGCCACTGTCGCCTATGGTTTACTCACTGGGGGCTTTAGGTGGGGATGCTGTAAAGCGCTTTGAGACGATGTAATGTTGTGATAATGTGCTATATAAAAAATAAATTTGTTGTTGCTGTTAGTGCTTAACCTGTTTATCTTTGTATTTATTTATTTAACAGATTCATTCGTCCAATGTGACCAATCCCTGGAGCAACTGGGCTTAAGGGATTTTCTGAAGGGCTCAGCAGTGATGTTTACCTGCCGCAGGATCTGAACTCACAGCCGCCAGACCACAGACCCATAACCCCCCCCCCCCCCCCGAGTTGCACAGACGACATTTCCTATTTCCACAAACGTGGGACCTAATTTTAAGAGCCGTTTTGCTTTGGCCTTGATCATGAACACACTGTGGGGGGGTCTAAAGATCACGTCCTAGTGAGCCGAGACCCCACACCATACTGGTGCTCCGCCTAAACCAACGTGCCACACCCACCGCTGACGGCCAAACATTACCGGCCTGCTGATGAACAATTTTCTGTTCCATTTCAAAATCACTGGAGGGGAACTGGCTACCGGTGCGTTCATAATGGCATGAGACACAGCTGAAGTGAACACCCTGCCACTGAGCTACATTGCAGCCCATTATTAATTAATTCACCCCACGGCCCCCGGAGGCCTGCACCTCCCACCCCCCCCAGCCCCCGTCCATTCTGGCTTTAGCGAATTGGTGCCAAGCTGTACCTTTTGTTGCACGAGGGTGACACCGTCTCCCACCTTCCTCTCCAGGCCCTCACAGCGGCTCTGCTCCTCCTGCAGCTCCCTCTCCAGGGCCTCGCAGCGGCTCCGCGCCTCCTGCAGCTCCTGTAACATCGTCCATCCCTGTGAGCAGGCCCTACGCCCCAAAGTCCTGTTTCACTTGGTCAAAGTGCCCCAGGCAGGTGCTATTGGGACAGACAGAGACTACAGCGTTAAGCTTAAAATCTGACTTGGGAAATGGCGCCACCTGTAGGCTGATTTCACCAGTTAAGTCTACAGCGATTGACACGTCCGCCTTGCGATGTCTAACCGCTCACACTGCTGACGGCTCAGATAAATAAGTGCATTGGGATTTTGCCTTTAATGCACGGGGCAGACCGTGGTGCCAACATACTGAAGTAAAACTGGGTAAAACAGCAGATACGAGCTCAGCATTGCCCCCACTGCCTACGCCTTGCCTGGCGCTTCCCCTAATAAGGCTGCGCTTCAGATAGACACTCAGTACCTTCTCCAGGTCCTCTTTGTCCTGCAGCTGTTTCTGCACAAGCTCTAGCCGCCTGCTGAGGAACTTCACCTGAGAGAGACACGTGCATGAGGGGACGCCCACCCAGGTTAGCTCTGATCACATGACTAACTTCATTTTAATAGATGACCATGGATGGTATTCAAAAATGGCAGCAAAAAGGGTGATTATTTTGTAACAAAAATCTGAAGGATAAAACATTTGTCATGTGAACGTAGCAATAAGACAATGAAAATGAACTGCATGTTTATCTGGAACTTTGGGAGGTCTTTCCCTAGAAAAAGACAATCTTTCTCATCTCAGAGAAACACAAGATTACAGGGCATTTAGCCTGTAGAGAGGCCTGCATCTCGCAGCCTTTTCAAAACCATTATCATTACTGGTGCACTGAGGGAGGATTATAAGGGAAATGTGAGCTTTCTCTGGAAGGATATCTGGTTTGAAAATCATATCAGCAATGGTCCACACTCACACGTCCTCACGGAGCCTTCTTCCCCCCACTGATACTGAAGTCACTTCCCCTTTTGAAGCCGTTTAATTCCGGCTTGAATACCACAGAAGCTTACACCAGAATCAGCGTCCTAAATGAAGCCAGTGACTCAAACGTCTGTCACACACAGGAGTACACCGCCATCCACAGTCAGTCATTTGTCTGACTGTAACATTTTTGATATGAAAAGAGTAATGCAGATAACATTGGTCGCGTAAGAGTCAGCATCATGGTGAAATCGCACCTGCTTTTCACGCTCCGTGACCTCCTTCTGTGATTTCTCTAGCGCCCCCTGCAGGTGAAGGACCTTTTTCTCCATGTCAAGCCTGTGGTCTCGAATGGCCACGTCGAGCTGGCTGAGCTAAGGAGGTGAGAGGAGAGGGTGTGTGTTCACGTGTGTGTGTGTCTGCACCTGTGCACGGTTACCCAGCACCCCAATGCCACACCTGCAGCGCCCTCTGCTTCAGCTCCCCCTGCCTCTCCTTCAGCGCCACGTCCATGTCCAGGACCTCGTGGCTCCGCTCCTCCAGCTCCTTCTGACTCTCCCTGCAGGAGGACACACGTCGTGCAGGTCAGAACCGGAACCATCCACAGGGAAGGAGGATTCGAGTGTGTGACAACGTATTGGAGGGGCCTGGAACATATCGCTCAACCGCTGAAGGCCAAAAAACAGAAAAGCTCCTTCAGAAAGAGTAGAAGAGATTCTATGGTCATTTTCTTGACTGTTTTTAATGGTCAATCCACAGATACTGTACACTACCTCCTCCAGGCCCATACTATGAGGATGGTCCTGCAACCTGAATATCAGACAAGCACATCAGCACCAGGAACCAGCATGGCTGACATTCGTGTCAGTGACTGAAGGAGCCGCGTCATTATGTTTTACCAACAATAACCCCACTAAAAGACTACAGGACTTCTAAAAAGATAAAAGACTACTGTGTTGCTTCCCAAGAGGAAATATTTCTGGAAATACCTAAGGGCGTTTCCCAACATGGTCCATGACAGATTCAAGGAAGCTACCCTTATCATGATCTCAGTGTTTTCCAACAGACGATGGCTTCATCCTGCTCCATGCGGCCGGCCAATGAGCAGTCACCTCAGGTCACATGACCCAGAGCATCGAGGAGGCCTGAAGCTAACGGCGAAATGCTAAAGCAGCCGTTCTGGCAACAACCAAAAACAGAGTAAACAAATTTCAGCGGCCAAACCGGGCGTGCTGAGCGATAAGGACGCAACGTTACTTCATTTAAAACCTTGGATTCAAGCCTGCTATGGAAGAAAGGACTAACAGTAAACAGACTAAAGAGAAATAAAGGAAGGCTTGTTCTTTTGAAATAACTAAGCGCTACCAGCAAACTGTAATAAAAGATATAAAAGATATGTGACTGATGTTTTCTTTTCATGGTGTATGATCTGGGGGAGACTATGCTGGGGGAAAACACTGAATGGTGCGTCTGTATTTTCCTCGTACAAGGACTGAAATCATTCTTTGAAATAATTTTTTATGACCCAAGCACATTACGTCAGCGATGTACCGAGGCAATATGAAAGATTGGAACTGAGGCCGATACAGGCATTTTTTTTTTTTTTTTTTTTTTTTTAAATCGGTATTGGCTACCACAGCCCAATCCAAAGCCCGATTGATTTCATTTCCTACGTCCGCCTAATCTGCGTCATATTCACAGCCTGTAGGATTCTGGGAACATGCTGCTTTAAGCCTAAGGCACACGGCTTGAAACTACAAACTATCGAGACATCGGCCGTGTGGAAATCCTTTAATTTGGAAACTTAAAGTAGCCTAACGGCCACCTTCGGTGTTCATAATGATGTCCTTTTGAGGCGAGGTAGCAACAGAGCATTATTCATAACGAATTTAATGAGGCGCTTACAGATACATAAGAATACTGCAATGTCATGAGACTTACTCAGAGGATGAACGCAGCAACACCTGCATACGTTTAGGCATATTTAAATGTTTATTAAAAGACAAGTATAAATACTGAATGGATTGGATCGGGACAGTCACACTGGAGGACTGCAGTACGGGGGGGGGGGGGGGGAAATGTGTGTAATGTGTTTCCCAGGATTTGTTTGTTCAACAATCAGTTTTAGACCATACCCAGCGGAAGGCTGGGCTGCTCTGGAGGGCCAAGGGTGGTGGTCTGCAGGGTACAGGGCAGAAGGGAGAAACAACAACACTGACTATAGGTTTGGATCATATGACAACCGGCGAACTGATACCAACCTGACAGCCAGAACGGCATTAATTTTATTATTACATATCATATATTAACATTCTAGAAATTGCTAGTAAGCAAAAGGGCGTGAGGATTTCGCTAACAGTTGAGGTCTCTCACAATTTCAACATGAAGCCACCTCTTTGTCGGGAACATGTGAACGACGTAGGATGGTTAGTTCCCCAAACATGAACATGTGACCCACCGTAAAGCATACACTCACACCCACAGCCAGAAAAATAAGGAACCGAAAAGGTGAACAATAACAGGAGCTGAAGAGCACTTTGTTGAAAATCGGGTTATGAGGTTTTTATATTCTGACCAGGAGACCGACAGTAGCACTTCCTGAAATGGTCCTCTGAAGTGTTCCAGAAGGGCGGTGTCCGGGCACGTGCCGACCCATTTCAGGATCCGGCAGAGGGGCCCAGGCGTCCAGCAGGGGGCGCTCACCTGAGCTCAGCAGCCAGCTTCTCCATGGCGGCCTCACGCTCTTCGGCATCAAGCTGCGTGCGCTGCAGCACGGTGCGCAATTCCTGCAGGTGGCACAGTGTGTCGGCCAGCTCCCCACGCACGGACTGCAGCTGCGTCTCCAGAAGCTGCGCGCGCTGCAGCGAGTTGCGCCGGTCCATCTCACTGCGGTGCAGCTTCTCCTCCAGGTCCACCACTGCAGGGCAGCACATGACTCCGTCAGGACACAGACAGACTGCCACCAAAATACTGCATTTATGGAGTCTATAAAACTGGAAATTCCCATAAATACATACACACATATAACAAAGTCTCCCACAACAAAGAAAGACTGTAGGATTTTCTAATGCTCAGAATAATGACAGAAGGTATGGGAGGTCACGTCTGACTTATACCCATTTCAGACTTCTTCTCCAGCTGGCCCTGAGTCTCCTGCAGCGTCTCCTCCATCTGGTTGAGCTGGGAGACCTTGATGCCACTGTCCCTGCGCAACTGCAGAAGCTCCGTCTCCAGGTCAGTCAGCCCGTTGCGGCACGAGCTCATCTCTGCGGTCAGCTGTCTGCAGAAAGCACACGTGCTACACTCAGCCGGTACACACCGGACTCTCGGCTCTAATGACGCGGATCGTCCGGATTGACGCAGCTCCCGTTTGGACTCCCTGGTGACACTGGTTCCAGAACCTCAGTCTGTGCTGGGGAATTTGACCTATCTGGTGCCTCGAAGTGCCTAAGTATCAGTTAAGGACACGGTCCTGCATAGCAGAGGAGTTGAACTGTTTTAGCTTCAGACAAGATGTGAAGCGAGGAGAGCTTATATACTCGTACAGGGACATTGGGGTCCTAAGACTTACGCACACCCAAAATACCATTTGTGGAGCGTGTCAGATTAGTGTCATGGGACACCCTCCTCAGGCAGTCTGCGGCTAAGTGACATTCCACACACAAGCAGCGATGTCACAGGGCTGAATCCTGGGCAGCAGTGACTGGGAACAAACAAGAAATCTATTGAAAAATGAAGAGAATACCCCTTTGGCAAGAAGTACAGAA
Source organism: Hyperopisus bebe (assembly GCA_026777045.1). NCBI lineage: Eukaryota > Metazoa > Chordata > Actinopteri > Osteoglossiformes > Mormyridae > Hyperopisus > Hyperopisus bebe. The sequence continues at coordinate 2,328,422 of JAODJW010000043.1, forward strand.
AGGAATAACCGACCCTTTTACATGCTGATGACTGGTAAATTAAAATAGGTCAGACTGACGTTAAAGGGAGAGATAGCTTTAGTCTTCTTTAAATGAACCTCATCCACCTTATTGTAATCCTTCATTTACGATCCTATCTGGTAAACAACTGCAAATGTGGAGAAACAGCAGCCAGATACTACTGGCACCAAGGTTATGGGACCAAGGACCTGAATCACCCTGTGACACAAAAGGTTTCAAGTGAGGCATTCCGATTGTCACAGATTTTTATGAAGAAGGTCATGAGAAGCAGGATGCCTCCAGGAGGAGAACATTTTGTTTGTTTGTATATGTGACTTGAGACTTTGACCCAGTTGTGTCCAGAACCTTGCAAGTCACAACTGAAAAGGGAAATAATTTGAAACCAGTGGATCGTTACATTAGTCCTCATGGTTGATTGACATTCTGCTTTAATCCAATCATGATTAAAACACAAAGGTGTTCATCTTCTGGACTAAAGCTAATCTATAGTACCAAAAGGTTCTTCTTGCTTTGGATGGGGTCGTCAGCTCCCTGGCTGGTAGGTGCAGTTCTACTCTGGGGGTGTCAGGTATGGGCTGACACACACTGGAGCCGGAAGGTTCACTGCGGAGGTGTGAGGCTTTACTCTTACGTGACAGAGATGGAGAGGGCTGCAGCCTGCTGTCCTTTCTTCAGGGCCTCCTCTGTGGCCTCCTGCACCATCTGCTCACTTCTCTGCAGCTGCTGGGCCCCAGCTGCCCGCTCTCTCAGCAACTCCTGCTCCAGTCTCCCTACCTGGTGGTGTTCGGTGGGGTGAGGGAGCAGCGGTAGGACAGATTTAACTCTCTGGGGCCGAGTACGTCGTCGACAACATTGCGTACTTTTCGTGTCTGTTTCAATTTACATCTCGCTGAAATCTTAATGTAGAATCATGAAAAAAACGCTGGCTAAATCCGTAATCTGTCTTCTTTTGAAAACATCCATTGTCGGAAGTATTTAAGTTTTTAAAATTAGGTTAAATCGGCAAAAAAGTAAACCATGTCATCTAACTTTGTTTCACCTGCATCGGGGGCGTGTAGTACCGCTGTCACCCGAAGATCGCTATTCACATTCTAAATAGCCGCATTAGCGCGTATT
>JAODJW010000043.1:2342083-2357598 GCA_026777045.1 Hyperopisus bebe
CCCCCCCCCCCCCCAACCCACCCACCTCCGAGGCCTCTAGAAACAGATAAACACGCAGCCTGTTCAGCTTATGAGGCAGTGACCCCCTCCCACTCCACGAGGTACTGCACTTTCCCGTCGAGGGTGACCCGCCGGGCCAAGACGCGGTACTTCTCGCCGCATGCCATGCGCCCGGCGGCGCCAAAGTAACTGGAGATGGAGCTCTTCAGGTGGCTGAGCTGTGACTCTTGGTCCAGCCCTCGCACAATGTCCGTGTGGAGCCCCGGCAGGGGGCAGGGAGCGGCAGCAGCAGCGGCAGTGGCGGAGGCCTCTGGTTCTAGCGGGATCTCCGGGTTGGGGGGCTGCAGGGCCCGGCGAGGCCGCCCCCGTCTGCGCCCGCGGCGCAGGGTGGGCTGTGCGATGGGCCACAGGCGGCCAGCACGTGTCCGGCTGGAGCCACACAGGCTGCGGGCGACAGCAAGACAGTCAGAAGCAGCCATCTTTGTGCATATCATGAACAGCGCTTGTCAACATCTCTAACGCAAACAGCTCTGCGATCACGCACAGCGTTACCTTATAGCAAATTCACACAAGCACACGTTGGAAAAAGGTGAACCGCAGAGATCAGCCCTGTGACGTATCCATCAGCCGTTTGCCCGGAGTTCTCAGAATCGTGATGTTTCAAGTTACCCGGTAAGTTTCAAGTTCGCGTTTACTGCGGCGGCAAGTGTTTACATCAATAAACTACATTTGCAAATGTTTTAGAATAGTTATCAATAACTTGTGTTCTTAATAATTGTTTAAAAAAAAAAAAAAAAACTGTTTACACTTAGACTGAAAGTATAACCAGCATTTTTTATTGTGGTTTAACTGAAGTGGGTTATTAGACATACATTTTACGATAATGTGTTTTATCGATTATAATCATACATTTAGCTCAATATCGTCCCACTGACATTTTATTAATAATGTATATTTAGCTCCATAGTGACTTTCTATTGATTACTGAAGCCCTTTTAAAAATGTTTACAAATGTTTAAAAGGAGATACGTTTTAATGAAATCATAAAAAATTGTTTACATTTATAACTGACATGCTTTATTAGGGCCTAACCAATTTTATTATGGTTTAACCGTGTTTTATTAAATTATTCATGTTTTTGGGAGACAGTTATTTTAAATTGCCATGTTTAAGTTAATATATATTAAGAGATTTTCCCTCATTGTTTTTTTTTTATTTCCAGGGATGTTTGTTACGTTTAGGAACAATAGTTTAAAGGGAGCATGTGAAATTAAACGTTAATATCTTATAGATGTGGCTTATTTTAATGTTCTATTTAACTGGTTGGATATTCTTCTGCAATTTGTTCAATAACAGCACGTTTGAAATCAATTTCATTTCTTTATTTAGTGGGCTATTTATCGTCTGGGGTCAATATTAGCATCTACCTATTAAAGCAGAAACACAAAGGAACTGCATAGATTATATTAAATCACCCTTCAATGTTTATTTATCATAAGTTATATCAATATCGTAACAGAAGTATTATCGCACATCGCCGATTCTCCTCATACCACCCAGGCCTACTTCCCCACCGCCTTTGCGCTGCAGTCCTTTATGTGCACAGCTAAAGTAAAAAAGCATTTTCTAGCAAAGTTCACGCCCAGTGTTAGAAACCCTGACATCCACGTTGTCTTCCACAGGGAGTACCTGGACTGCACGGAAACGCTGGTTGAGGTAGTTTCACTGGTGCTCACAGCACCGACGGACTCCACGTCTGAGGTACTTGAAGAAGGTGATGATTTCTCAGTCTTGCCACTAGAAGGAAATTATGCTGCTTTAGTAGCTGTTAAAATGAGGCACACCCCCCGGAGGGCAAGAAAATGAGCTCCTGGATTTTCTTACCTCTTAGGGGTCAGTAGGTGCAGTGGACTGTTCTCCAGCGTTGAGGGCTTAACTTCTTCCTGTATAAGAAATCAAACAGTATGAACTGCTGTCCACATTTAGGGAGTGAAGCATCCCTCCCCCAAGTGGCAGAATCATATGCTTAAGCATTTAATAAACAGCTCTGCATTTACATTTATTTTTGGGGTCAGAGAGCAGGGCTCAAAGTGACATGATAACTCTGCCCGCGAGGGAGCCAATCTCTGCCTGCCAGACAGTGGCTGGTACATCAGGGTAGCGGAGAGCAGGACCATCACCACCACCACCATCATCACCACCACCACCATCACCATCATCACCACCACCACCACCATCACCATCATCACCACCACCACCACCACCACCATCATCATCACCACCATCAAAGCGGGTAGGTGCCAGGTCTGGGGCCTGGTCCTCACCTGAGCAAGAAGCTCACTGGACCTCCTCAGCTTGGCCAGGGTCTCCAGGGAATGGCCGGCATGCTTTCTCTTCCCCTTCTTTGCCACCCCATTGGTCATCTCACTACAAAAACAAAAAAGTTTACAGGTCCCCCCTCCAAAAAAATCACTCATCCTCACCACAGAAACGGTCGTTTAATCTTACATGCATTTGTTGTCTGAACCGCAAACTGTCTGGGTGCTGGAAATGCGTTAAGTCGTAAGTCGTGATATGGCCGTATGTTTGATCTTTCCTACACAGCAGATCTGTCTCGAAATGCATCGATCACTGGCTATCTGATACACAGATGAAAGGAGGCAAGAAAAAATGTTTTGGTGGAGGTGGGGGGTATCGCAGATGTATTACCACAAAGATCCCTGTAAGGTCACATCAAATGATGCTTTATTTGCCATTTGGACAAGTATGAGTACAACGGAGTGTTTCTGTTTTCACATATCATGCTCTGCACATCCTGAGGTTCCAGCATAAGCTCGCTCACTCCTCCGGTGTCCCTGGGGTCATTTTTGGCCAGAGGACCTCGCTCAAAAGTCCAACACCAATGGGACTATTCTGCCGAACACGGGATTCAAACCAACAACCTTCCGATCAGGAAGGATTAACCACAGGGGATTAACCCACCGAGCTGAACATGAACGTCGTGCCACAGAGCTCATCCGCAGCAGGTGGCCCAGCACTCACCTGGGCGCCAGGATGGGTTTGCTGGACTTGCGGCCCTTTATCTTGATTTCATGAGACGCTTTCTCTGGCTCACGGTCAGCCTGGAGGTCCGTGTTCTTGGGTGCCGGTGGGAAGCGGATCCGCAGTCCGAACAGATGCTTCTTCTTCTTTATCTCTTTCCCAGACATGAACCTGGGGGGTGGGGGGTCAGACACGGACACGTCGCTCAGCTGTCACCCACGTAGCCCTGAACGTGGAGAGGTGGCATCGGACCCTGAACTTACATGGTGTGATTGCTATTCAGTGCTTCCAAGATGCTGTCGTATCTTTCTGATTTAGGAGTGTCCCCAAGCTGTCGTGGAGAAACAGGACAATTAAACCTTCTGACAAAACATCTCTGACTAAACCAAACTAAACCAAGATTAATCATTTCAGACATGCCACATACCAAATGGAAATAACGGTTTCGATCAGAACCCCACCCCCCACACTGAAAACTGACCTCCCCAAGCTGCAGTCTGTCCCAGTTTTCGTTGATGTAGGTCATAAGTTCCAGCTCAGAATCAAAGTATTTTTTTTTGTGAATGACGCTGAGGTTGTAAAGGCTCAGATGGGCCACGTCTGCCCTGTGAATAAGGGGAGTGAGGTTTCATAAGCAGGAAGTGAGTGTTACATGGATGTAGGATAGTGATGCCACAATGTGGAAATTTTGGCTGATACGAAATATTTTGCTAATATCACCGATACTGGTAAATAGCTAACTTCTGAGCGGCACGAATCTTCAGCGAAACTTTGTATACAAAGTGTATATTCACATCATATAACACGAGCAGTAAGAGGTCAGCGAAACTTGGGCCACTTGGGGGTCTGTGACGAGGTTCTAAATTCTGAAGGGGCCGACGGATCCCTCGTCCTCCACTGGAAAACGGCTGATTGTTCAATGCCGTCATCTCCATTAGTTTAGCAGATATAGCTTTAGCTCTAGTGCTGACTTAAGCCTAAATATCGACCAAGAATATCAGCCAAGATTGACACATCGGACTGATGGCACCGCCTTGTTTTTCGATGAATATCGACCAACATATTGTGCATCTCTACTGTAGGAGGTGTTCACACCCACTGCACGTAACAGTGCAAACCGTTAAAGACTCACCACTGCAGGGGAAGACGTTTGAGGTACTCCGGTCCAGAATTGCAAACTGAACAAATAAATAGATAGAACCTAACGTGAAAGAAGCACAAGGATACATTTAAGTCTCACACAGGCTCCGCCCACAAGTCATCAAGTGTCCAGAGAGGCTGCGTGGTGAACGGGGGAAAGGCTACCTGTCTCCGAACAGCATGGGCTTCTGAAAGCACTGGATACATGCCTCGTGGAACCACTGTTTGCACTGATTGCACTGCAGCATCTTCAGATACCAGCTGGGAGGAGGTCAAGATACGCATCAGTCAAGGAATACTAGCGACAGAAAGATAAATGTGTATTTGGGAAATTTGTTTAAAAGAAAATATAAAAAAAGAGCGCAGGCTCTGATTGTGGGGTTGGGGGGAGTGTCTGGCCGTGGGGGCGGAGTGTCTGGCCGTGGGGGCGGAGTGTCTGGCCGTGGGCGGTCTGCTGACTCACTCCCCGGGGCCCCCGCAGTAGCAGTAACACTGCTGCAGGTTGGTCTTGTGCCCCTGGTCCCACACTAGGTCCTGCAAGGCGTATGGCAGCGAAAGCTTCATCTCCTGCAAGGCTTTGGCGTTGGGCCCCTTCTTCAGCGCGCCTCCCCTCTGCCGGAAAGCACATACACAAAGGAGGTCTTTACGGGACAGGTCTGGGCCCCCACCGGACGCAGGGAGGGGGCTGCAGACCTCTGGGGCCTCACCTTCGTGGTGGTAGCGAACACGCACTGCCGACATCGCCACTTCTCATCGGAGCCAATCACGCTGGAGTCGATGTTGGGGGTGTGGCACAGCTGGTGGTAACCTGGGCAACAAGGGGAGGCCGTGAGGACGTGCGAGTCACCCACCCTAGTCCCCCAAACGGGGGGCAGCATGACGTACCTTGGCCGCAGTTGTCGCAAATGACCATCTCGTTAGGAGCCTCGGAGCTCTCCTCCTGGCAAATGGTGCAGACCATCTCTGCCCCACCCCCGCTGCCGGCCCCTGCAACACACAACGGCGCGTCATGCTACATTCTGGGGGGGGTGGGGGGTGGGGGCACAAAACAGGGGAAGGAGACCAGGAGAGGGAGCTCTCAGGACAGGCTAGGAGATGGCGCCCGTTCTGCTCAGACAACCAGCACCTACGGCTACAGGAACTAAACCATCTAGTGCCACAAATAATATCGTTCAGAGACAGAGTATGTGCACATCAAGCCACGATTTTCTAAAGACTCAACTTCATCTCATGCACGTAAAACCAAAACTCAACCTAACACTAAGCAGCAGATACTCATAGTCGTAAACAGGATGGATTCGCCACACTGCAAACTGCAGCGAGACATTTACAGGAGGACAAGACTGATAACACTGAAGCTGAACGCGACTCAGCCAGGATCCGGCGGCGGCTCACGGAAACATTGCGGACCAAAAGGGGATCGATACGGGTTACACGTCACACACACGAACAGTGAGACACTCAGAGTACCTTCCCTAGTCTTGTCTCCGGGGGCCATGCCGGACTTACAGTTTGTGTAAGCCCAGAAACGCTTACGCCTGTCAACTGTCAGAGATAAATTAAAGATAACTGAGGCGGAATGGAGCAGAATCAAACTAAACGAAGGAAAATAAATAAATAATAATTATAATTATGATTAGGATGATGATAAAGTGAATAAGAGCCAAAACAAACTGAAATCACAGAGCAAAAATCAAATTTGAAAAAAATAACTGAAATTAAACAACAGTGGCTTAGTTGGTCAGTCTTCAACTGGAATTATCTGTGGAGAAAATGAACAGGCATGAATAGAAAGGGTGAGACACATACACACACACACAGCTACACACAAAGGCCAGGGTGCTGAGGCACAGCAGACACAAAGCAGGAGACCAGGGAGCGCTTACCTGTCTGAATATCCTTCCAAAGGACCCAGGATTTTGAGCGATCTTCGAAGACAACAAAACAGCGGTGCTTGTGTTTGTTTATCTGGGAGGGAGACAGCATGCAGGCTCACGTCAGGGAGCAGCCTGCTTTACACAGAACAACGATGCCTGCCTTGTTCATGACAGCCCAACGCATGTTTAAGGGGAAGGCTATGAAAAAGAGATACCTTTTTGATTGTTCCGAGATAATAGAGGCCATCGGACCATCGTGCTAGGACATCCTGGCCCTCCTCAAATTTGCTAGCGAGCTTGGTGGCGCTCTTCGGCCCATCCTTAAATGAGACCTTGGCCAGAGACAAGGCTGACTTCAGCTGGCTACGGGAATGCGCTTTCAGATGGGCAGGCAGGTTCTCGGCTTCCGCCGTGTCTCTGCTCGCAAACACAAGTAATAATTAAGACAAAAAACACAGTCCAGCCAGAGCAACACTTGGAAAACTTTAGCGAGTAAGACAGAGCAGTCATTCCTTGAACAACCGACAGCACACAATGGGACTCTCTCCACCCCGATATTCATGCGTAACGCACAAAAAAACCAAAAACAGTATGAAAACTCGGCGCGTCCGTGGCAGCTCGGCTGCAGATACCGTTAAATACAGCCCCTAAATTCCTAGTGCTTCGGAAGTTAGTGGAAAAATTATTAGGAAAACAGTATGACAATAAAAGGTGGGGGACGGACATGTCAGCAGCGCTCCGCGGCGGAGACCCTCGGTCGAGCCGAAATAAATGGCCGAATTTACGGCGATGGGAGTGTCGATGGCCCCTGTCCCCCTGCTTCTGTGAACAGTTGCCTTTTGTTTGCAGGCGGGCCGGTGAAACAATGAAAAGGCACATCCATGCCCGGGTTTGAGAGGCGCCGAGCGCCGTCTGGGAGTGGATGCGCTCCGCTGCACGCCGCCAATGCGCGCAAATCATTGTTATAATAACTATTATTTACAATAAACTTCGGCACCGGCGGGGGAAACGTCCGTCCGGCGGCTGATTGCATGCATTTTCCTGACCGAAACGTTTCTCTTTTATGCACCGAGTAGTATGCACAAAGGGGGTGGGGGAAGTGGGAGGAAAAAAACACGGAGCAAATGTTAGCCATGTAACTCACCTCATTCGGTCACTTAAGAGGGTCAAAACGCTTCATATATTAAAAACAATCGGCCTCGACCGATAATGCGCGTCCCCCCACCGCCGCGCCGCGCTTCCGTTCTCCGCCAGCAGCTCCGCTGCGCCGTCCCGGGATGCACGATCGTATATGTGTTTGTTAGTTTTTATTTTGGAAATCACAAGCGGCTCGTCCTCCCCCAGCGCAGCACGTTCGCCATTTTGCTTTCCCGCTGAGACTGGGTTGCATTGTGGGAAGAGAGCAAACAGGCACGGCAGCCAGTCCGCGGCTCCGACATCCCCGTGTGCGGCGGCGGGCTGGCGAGTGCTGGCGCGTGCCCGCGCCCCCCTTTGTTTTCTTTATTCTTATTGCTATTATTGACATTAGCGGTAGTTTTAAACCTGAGAATCGCATTCATTGTCCAGTCACTTGATGTTTTGAAAGCAGGCGATATGGTTTGCAAAAATACAGGAGACATGCCACTGTGGAAGCACTCAGTGGGGGGAGTACATATTAACTTGTGTTCAACTTCATTTTTCCCCGTAAATATCGATAACCCGGTAGGAATAGACGTTCATTCATTTAAACGAGGCGTGTCCGAACAACGGAGACGCGCGTTTATTCGTCGTGCTGCTGTACGAAAGATACAGGAAATGCTCCTTTTGCGGACGCCGACGGACCCAATAAAGTTAGTTTTCCTTATGTGGAGTCTAGGATACATTTGCGAAGTGCGGTATGATTCAAAACCTACTCTGACTATTAAAGTGTCTGTCATTTATCTTCATTGTGACATATACTTATCTGCAGTACTACCAAGAAACGAGCCTAAGCTTCTGAATCTTAACTTGCACTGAAATGAAAATGAAGGCGAAAGTAAGTAAATATTACATTTTTGTTCACATCACATCTTTTAGTCTCCAAATCAAGCGAACAGAATGAATTTTAATAGAATGAACAGAATGAATGTAAAGTTTTACTCGACTGATGAACGCATTTCTGATGTAATGGCATATGTGGCGCTGCCGTCAGTAACGACCCCCCCAGCTGTCAGGACATTGCCAGGTGAAACTGCAAAATCGCCGAAATCTGCAAAAAGCGCCGGACATCTCTGCGATCAGCAAGTTCCAAGCTCATCCCCGTAAACACGTGGGGGCGCTGCTGTACCGTCAGGGTTTGACACCTTGTAATACGAGGTAACCATGAAATGAATGCTGCGATGTTGTATCTCTGTCTCTCCGTAGTTTCTGATTATCTCCTTTCTCATATTATCCTGTTACCGTGTGTATTTTTGTCACTACATTGTATTTTTTCGAGTCTTCTGATTAATAAAGTATCTATCTATCTATCTATCTATCTATTATGCACTGTAACCTGGTTAAATTATGACATCTACTACACGGGTTGTGTGCTATTATTTAATAAGTGGCACACGCTCTTTTTCGGCTCGCCGTCCTTTTGATTAGAGGTTGAGTTCACTTGGTGTACCAGTTAAGTAAAAGTCTGGGCAATTGCGACAGCGATGTCTAGTCATTCTGTAAATGTTTAATCTGATATGTATTTCTCATGTAGTAAAACTTACACAGAGAGAGTGTTATATGGCAAAGATTATATATTATATATATATATAATCAATACTTGTTCTAAAACGTGGCTATATACATTTCGGTTCACTCATTTTTAAATAAGACATATCTGCGGCCTGACTCATAGCGGGAGGGGGGAGCGGAGCTCTCGCATTCTTATAACTGCGTCCCAGCAAGTCGGCGCATAGAGGCATTTTCTGTCGGCGGCAGGAATTGAGTCTGCGCCTTTATCGGCGGCGCTCGCCGAACATCCAGCGGTGTTTCTGCTCACAGCTGCAGTGGCCAGAAATGAGCAGGAACCGGGGAGGCGCTTTCGGTGCCAGCGGAGACTGACTTGGCAAACGAAGGGTGAGACGTGAATCGCTGGGTAATGGAAACTCTTCATTTCGCCCGTATGCCATGGGATTGCCAACATATCGCATCGAGATGATGTCGCCGTGGCTGTATCGACGTATTATAGCCATATATTGAATTGTTCAGTGTGTTCTTAATTGAGCTTCTCTTTCGCAGGTTGATGTGGTGAGATGTGCTATTTTTGCCATGGCGAGGGGTCTGATATCATGGGCCTGGCTGAGAAAGCCTTACTGTATTCAGGTAAGTCGTCGGAAAGCGCTTTCTTCATATACAGCTGGCCAGCTATTCGGATTTTTTTTTTGCATATGTACTTGGGGGGGGGGCGGCAGCGCTGGCCCCCGTTATGATTTGGATCAGACAGGGGCGTTCAACCAGAGGCAGAAAGCAACATTAAGATAGTTTTTGCTATCGCAATTTCAAACTTTAATTTTTTTCTTTCTTCCTCTTTTTTCCATTTCATTGCTCGGCACTGCGGCGGTGTTGGGGGCATTCAGGAGTGCGCCTCGCGAAGCACATTTAAAGGCATGCTGTCGTGGCTGAATGCTGAGCAAATATCTCTAAAGATGTAGAGTAAATACATCGTGTTTCCCCGCTGAACTTTACAGTAAGACCGCAGCAGCCGCCCATTCATTGCCGTGACGTTTGCATTAATGTGTGTGAACATGACAGGCGCCGAGGCTCCGAAAGGTGCAGAAAAATCGATGTCAAATACTAACAATATGGATCTGGAAACGATTTCCAGCTATCAAGGCAGGTTGGTTGGGCTCTTTGCGAAGTACGTCGAAACCAGACACGGACATAGACCTTTGCCAGCGAAGTCTGGGTCTCTACACTAATTTAGGAAAAGTTATTTATGTGTACTGTGAGCATTGCCCTGGATGCGGTAAGGGGAATCAGCACTGTGATTTAATAAGGGTGTTTATTGGATGCGTAGTTATTACATTCAAACTATCTGTGTTCAGCTTCCGCCAGTGTATTTAGAGCCATACTGAGGTAAGGTAAAACACCAGACCAGTTCCTTCCTTATGTGGTTTGCTAATAAAATACTGTCTGTATTATATTAGTATGTTTTAGTAGTAGTAGGAAGCGTTCAGTTTTTCAGGAACAATGAGAAAATTATCTTGACTGCTGCAGTCTATCTTTTGTAGATACTCAGCCCATATCTAAAATTGACCTTCAGGTGGCATTAAGCAAAGGCCAGACTAACGTAAATTAAATCGTGCTCTTCCTGTTTGATTGTTAGTACTGAAAGGGAGATTGTGTCTAAAACCGCTTATTTAAGACCCAATTTGACTTCACCATGGTGTTTGTTTATTTGGAAACAGTTCACCGTGTCATGTGGGGGCAGACTCTGATGCGGTTGGGTTTCTGCTCTGTTTACTCCGGAACTAGGAAATTTAATCAGCAAATGGGAAGCCCCCCCCCCCCCCCAAAATCAGCCCCTTAAATACTGTGCTGCCCGCTTGGCCCCCTGGTGCCGTGTTGGCCAGAAGCTGCTCCTGGTCACTGCACCATGAGGGACCCCCCCAACCCGGCAGAGAAGTTAGAGCAGTGAGGCAGTGTGACAGACTTAGGGAGCTGATCTTTAATACCTGTAGCGTGCCTCTTTGCACATTGCCAGTTGGGGTTATGAAAGCCTGTGACGGCGCAGTCTGAAAAACACAAAAACACTGAAGGAATTTCTTTTTTTGGGGGGGGGGAGAGGGAGAATTCCTTAATGCGTACTCAAGGCCCTTCCTGTTGGAACTTGGAGGCTCTGTGTGGCGTGTGTGTGTTTGTGTGTGTTGGGGGGGTTGTATCTATAACATTGTGGGGACCAAATGTTCTTCTCACAATGAGGTAAAACCTGTTACGTTCCAGCTCGCGGACATTTTTTGGTTCCCACAATATAAACCTCAATTTTATAAGAATCTGTGAATCCAATCAAAAAACTAAAAGTGCCAAATGTCTTGTATTTTGTTCGGTTGCTTATGGTTAAGGTTAGGGCTGGGTAGGGGTTATGGTTGTCATAGTTGGGATTAGGGTTTTCCTCGTAGAAATGAATGGGGAGTCCCCACAAAGATATGAAAACAGACGTGTGTGTGTGTCTGTGTGAAACATCTAAAGTTTTTGTTTCTGAGCTGACAGTAATATTGCACTGAAGACATTTAACTGTTACTCAAAGGAATGGTGGCAAGTTTGTCTCACAGGCAATTATACTGTAATATAATATTATTATGTAAGTGAAGTGTAATGTAATATCCTACATACCAGTGATATTCTGTTGTGTCGAGCCAGAAGCAGAGGTGGGTAGCTGGATGCGTGTGAATCGGACCGGTCACAGACCTGGATATGATTTTAAGGCATCTTGGCAAACGGTGGTGGGGGGGCTGTGGGTGCTTCACACGTACAGTTATGCCACAGAAACCCCCCAGTCCTGCTTCTGACAGACTTCATGGTCAGGTTTACTGGACCAAAGGGGAAATTCCAGCCACATTTTCTATAATCCGGCGTAAAATGTTACGTGCTGAGATGCATGTGATTTCTGGGGTATAAATGACATTACATCCTTAGGTGTTTGTTTACTAATACTGGAGTCTGTACATCAGGTAAACGGATGGCTTTAGGAAGAGGTTGGGCACTGCTCAGAGTGCAGCAGGACTTTGACAGAGTGTTAGTTTGGCCTCCTGGCCAGCAGGAGCACCGTCGTCTGGGTGTAGCTGTGACTGGGACCCCACCTCTCCACTGTTGTATAAAATAACAGCCCATTCTCCATACTTGGGCCACTTCAACAAAGATTTTTTAAATTCCATTTTGTCCCTGGGGGAAATATTCTGCTGATGGCTTGTTTTTCGGTATAGTTTTCAGTCCTGAAATTAATTTCTATTATGTGGTTTTTTTCTTTGCAGTTGTTCTTTAAAAATGACCATATCAAATTTATGAGAATTTTTCTGAGGAAGATCTTTCAAAACTAGCTCTGCATGATGAACTTAGGTTGCGTTTGTCTTGTAAGCCAGCAGGAAGATGCGCTCGCCTGAAGTTAAGTAATACACAGAATTCGAGCTATAATAAGAATTGTTCCGTTTCCTTTTCTGTTTTCTTCATTCGTGAATGTATTAGCCCGCCATTCAGTCAGGTTGATGCAAGAGCTGACAGACGTCTTTGTCGATCTTCTATGGTGTTTAAAATGTCACAGGAGGATGGTGAAAGTACTTTCCAGAAAGGAAAAATACTTAAAATCCTTCCCTGCTTGTACAGACGCCAGTAATGTTTTGCCCGTGGGGAGGTGCATTGTGAGGAAGGGAAGCCCCGCAGTACCATTGAGGAGTCTGTCATCGGACCCTGCTCACGGGCCGTCGATACGTCACCGTGGTAACTAGCGTTACACGCCGCCAGCGAAGGGGTTTTCGGTCGCAGAGGCTGTGCTAGCAGAGTGGCTTGCAGACATGTGTGTGCATGAACGCGGGAGAGAATGAGGGGAGGGGGGGGCTTTTCCTTCAGGGAGGACAGATTCATACCAGTTGCTGTCTCAGTCTCAGTCTTCGCTAAATCTGCACGGGGCACATTGAGACCCGGTAGGACGTCTTTGTCCGCTGCATTTCCTGCGTCCCGCTGCCGGCTCTGGTAGCAGGAACATTCCCCCAGCGCCGCCAAAGGAGTGCAGCATCACGGATGCAGCCGGTCAGACCGGGCACCTTCATGGCTTGTTTGTCACGTCTCACATCCCTGTTCTCACCCTTTTTTTAACCGTGTCAGGAATGGAAGAGGCTCAGTCTGTCCCTTCGCATTACAGCCCTCACCCAAATCACCAGAATGACTGTCTGATTTCTGAGGCATAAAGGGTTTTACAGCTTTTATTAATGATTAATTCGTGGAAAATGTGAGTGCTAAGAGAATGTCATTAAGAAGCGCTGTGGCCCCTTCTGGTGGGTCCCTTCAGCTCCCTATTGTGTGTATTGTGGGGGGGGGGGCTCAGTTCCTGTGTGCTGCAGACCTGTTCATTGCAGCCCAGCCACACATTTGCGCGGGGCCCCTGAGGTTTGGGGCCCCCGCTTCTGGCTCTACTCACCAGCTAGTTCTTTAGTTTTTGAAACCTCACCTGAGGGAGTCCCTGAAGTGACTTTTTCAGTGGGACCACAGAAACGCCCCCCCCCCCCTGATGGCACGTGCAAGCTCTGGTCACACACCAAGGCTGGGTATGCAGGAGGGAATCAGATGCACCCCTTCAGTTTCACCTCCTCACCCTATGTGGTGGGGCCCAGCAGGTGACACTAGCCACTAGGGGGCTCCCTTTCCAGGGGGGCTCCCTAGGGGGCTGTTATTCTCCCTTGAAGGGAGAATAACAGTGCCTGCATGTTCCTCTCACTCGGTGCTGGTGCCCTGGGGATCGGTGTCCTGTGGATCCGCGCCCTGGGCATTGGCCGCCATGGGGGCAGCTTTCCCTGGCGCTACCCCCGGTTCTGAACATGGAGAGGTATGCGCCCACACTGATCTGGTTGCCGTGTGCAGCACTTCTCCGTGCCGGGACCGCCGATGACCCCCTCTAAGTTGCTTGCCTGGCATCTGTTGCATTAACTCGTCATATAGCCCCCCCCACCTCTGCGTCATCGAGTGTCTGCTCCTGACCGCCTCTTCTCTTTCTGAGGCCGACCACAAACCCAGACGTTTATATTTATTTACATAGCAGATGCTTTTGTTCAAAGTGACATATGAGTGAGGAAAGATCAGGGCCAGAGTGTGGGGTCAGTCTCCCTCAAGGGCCCAGAGATGATATGATCTGTAGCCTGTGGATTTGAACCCACGACCTTCTGGACACAGACGCAGACCCACCACCACCGAGATGCTCCGTGAAAGCTGCATTTCTTTTGTCCTATTTCGGTGACCGGCGGCGCTGGGATAGAAGAGCGGACACAGGGATAAGCAGGGATATTGGAGCGCTGCTCCATTCGTGTTCTTCCAAAAAACGGTAGCGTTTCTGATCTCCTTTCTGGCCCGTGGCGCGAAACGGCCCATCGCCAAGCGCTGCGCGGGGCTCAGTGCTGCCGAGACGAGCACAGCCTGGAATGCAGGCGTGAGACCAGGGGATTCTGGGATTGTTTCTCGAGAGCTCTGCGTTCATTTACGTCAGAGAATGGAAACTAGAGGAGCCCAGAATTTACAATTTATGACTAATTTGACACTTATAACGAAAGCCAAAATGCATAAAGGGTTTGGGTATTGTTTTTTTTTTAAAGCTTGTCCCATAGGCTAACAGCATCTGCCTGCCCGTGGGTGTGACTCATGGAGAGGTTCTTGCCATGACAAATTTGCATTCATACCCCAACCAGCAGGGGGAAGAGTTGAGCAAACTCATAACTCCCCGTTCCCGGGCCATGCTGATTGATGGACGGTGTGTGACCATGTTACCCTTCACCCACTGTCCCCACTGTCCTTCAGCCCCGCCAATCGGTTTGTGCAATGGAACGAAAATGCTTCTGGTGGATCAAATCTTACCTTTCACCATTTCGTCCACCTGCCACGCATTAAAAATGGTTCTTTTTCCTTTTTTCTCTGGTTTATCCAAACTTTCCATGGTTACAAACTTGTCTGCAGAATTGCCAGCACGCTTGAGACTGGATATCTGCGATGTGATCTCAGTGTCAGCAGCTCCTGTGTCTGTTTTACTTCCTGCTTGTAATTTGTTTCGCCCAAACAGATCATTGGCAGAGCAGGTATTTTTCACGCTGATGGATTTGTGCTGCCATCGATTCTCGTTCCTCCCGGAGATGAATCCCCAAGATTTATCTGTCATTCCCGAGTCATATTTATGGCCTCTCTCAGGATGACGGTGGCACGGTGTTGATGTCTCAGTGTTCAGACTCCTTTCGGCAGAGAGCCACTGAACACCTGGAAGGAGAGTGAGTTCCAGGAGGTGGTCAGGGGGAATTTCCAGGAAGGATCCAATTTCATCTTTGCTGAATTTAAGAAATAAAATAAGAGTAACCTCACTTCCTGAACCTGAGTCAGCCCCCCCCCCAAACTGCTGGTCTTGTGGCATCTCTGGAGCTCCGTCCCCCTGGTGTGTCAGATTTGTCCCAGAGCCAAGAAGATCCAGTAAGCGTGATCCGCTGACCAACTGTGTGTCTCTGGAAGTCCACCACAGCAACGCTGGATCAAAGGCTTCTGGAGAGAAGACTCGCCTCAGCTGATGCTGAGGGCATGAGGCTCGGGGGGGAGGGGGGTGTCTCTGACAGGGGTCGTCTTTGAGATTGCTGTGTGAGCGGAGATCGCAGTCTTGAAGCCTGGCTCTTTACGGAGCTGATGCAGAATCCTCACCGATCTCGCACAATTATGCGGTAATTATGTAAAATAACAGCTTTATCAGACTGTCCGCATGCGTGTCGCGCACGCATCGCCAGA
>JAODJW010000043.1:2376506-2403632 GCA_026777045.1 Hyperopisus bebe
ACATCTCCCATGGCTTGCACAGTCACCAGATCTGAATATTATCAAGTCCCTTTGGGGCCAGTGGTTAACACTGTTGCCTCATACCTCTGGGGGAGTGGGGCTTGAGTCTCCACTCTCCACCAGTTGCTTGTGTTTGGACTTTGCATGTTGTCGTTGTAGGGTTTCCTCTGAGTGCTCTGGTTCCCCCCCCCCCAGTCCAAAAAGAAGCTGAAGATAGGTACCACACCCCCAGAGCCCGCTTAGGACAGAGGTGTCCAATGTTGTCTGCAAATGGCTGGTGTGTATGCAGGTTTTTGGGAAAACCTGTAGGTCAGCTGTTCAAACCCAGGTGTGAGGACTCTTCAGCCCGCATACACACCGGCCCTTTGTGGATAAGATTGGCCACCCCTGGCTTAGAAGATGGATGTATTCCAACAGTTGCCAGATTTACACCTAACTAGTTCTCATCCAGTTAACTCCCATTAATCCCATATCACCAGTACCTCATTTATCTAATCAACTGGTAACCAGACAAGACTCTATAAACAGCTATTCAGCTACATTTTGCGCATGCAAGTGAACTGTACCCCAATTACTTCAACCATTACGTTTGTCTTGCGTGCTGGAGAAAAAGTATGTTTGGATTTGGGCGTGTGGAAGCATGGAGTGCCAAAGCCAGATGAGCAGACATGTCTAAGTTTTGTCTGGGTAACGCACAAATGTCTCCTATACTGTAGGTCAGCTGGGGCTGTGTAGATCGTTGATCCCATCAGGAGCGGAGCTAATACTGTATGACATGGGATGATTCGATCAACCACAACAGATAAAGCGCCAAACGACCCGTGGCCATTCGAGAAAGACGTGAGCTATGGGTGGCGGTATCACATCGCGAGGAAAAATGAATGGGAAATATTTAAAAGCGAGTTCAATACTTTTACAGTAAGTTCGGCAAGATTTCACGATGCTTTATTTTTCTACATGTGGCTACTTCACCGTTCCTCCTTCTAATAGAATCACTGGTTATTTTTGCCTTAAAGTTAAGCTATGATCCTTATTATGTGCGTTATTCCATAACAATAACTAACCAATGAACATGGCTGAACACAATAAATTTTCCACCTCGGGCGGTAAATTTCATTGATTGTCTGATGCTGTTATAGATCCCTCATATTACAAGTCCTGCTTACTTTTTGTTTTGTCATTTGTTATAAAAATTCTGTATAGTGCATGTGTCTATAACGTACCAAAGATCACTGAATGAGGCTATTCGCCAAACACCAACAAGCAAAACCATTTTTGCACCACTGACATAAACCCTTGAAATAAATCCGGATGTGCAATCAATACGGACAGTAAATTCGTTTAAGAAGGCGAGCATATTGTATTGATTTCCAAACGTTTTTAACACTTATGCGACTTAATATACATCAGCTCGTTTTAGTGCGGCACATTCTTCGGTTTTCCAACAGGGGGAGCTCCAAGACATAATACCGAATTCTCCGATATTGAAAGCGGCATTTTTCTTTTAAAGAAAGCCCAGGAAGGACTCCAACCGCACATTAAACCGATTAGTGGATGCCGCTAAAGCTGGATTGTTGTGTTTCCATTTCCATTAAAAGACACTTCCTATTTTTGGAGAAATTCCGACGAACACTTCTAATGTTATCTGACGTATTAGCTGAATAAACCGCAGTTGGAGACATTTGAATTCCACCCTGGCAACGTTTTCATTCCTGAACTTTAAACCCTTAAGTACTTCTTTTGCGCATAATACTTTCGGCTTGCACGACAATGTGAATCAGTCATTGCACAAAAGAGTATTACGTGGCTTCCTAAGTATGCCTCGTCAAAAGGGCATTGGAGATGTCACTGCGAGGCGTGTCTAGGGTCACACGAGCGCCTTATTGCATGCAAAGTTTCCGTGTAAAACTTGAAAGGTCGGTTTCAAGCTGCTATCGAAAGGCAAGCCGTCAATTCAGCCTCCACGGATTGATTTCATTCATCCAGGGGTACATCACATCCACGCTGGAAACCATGTCTGTGCCGAAGGGGATCCAAAGCTGGTGATGAGGTGAGTCGCCTGACAGCTCATGTGCTGCTTTTAAAAGGGAACTGTAGTTATACCTGTCCTGTCCCGAACACGAATACATTAACGAGACGTCCCAAAATTTGCCAAAACGACCATCCCCCCCCGCCCCGGATTCTTGACATGAGCGAGGAGCCTCGGGTCATTTTAGATGGGCTGTTTATCGCGGTGAGGGACAGTAAATACTAATTACTGCACACAATGAGGGATCGTGGTACTGCTCTGTTATTTAATCTTATTTATCATACTTTAGTAACATTAGAAAATAATTCCTCTCCTGCCAAAAACACTCATTAAGGAACATTATTTTGACTCCCACGTCAAGTCAAAAAAAAAGAAAAAAGAAAGTCCTGAAGAAGGGAAGAATCTGGGAAAGCAGAGTGAAAAGGGGGGAGGTCTTTCCCTTTAATGCAGGCGCATGCCCGATCCGATGCCAGGCTGACGTCGCTCCGGAGCTGCGGGGGCTGCTTGTGTACACAGGATCCCACGGTCTTGGATTGTACGACGGGGTGTTGGGGTTAAAAAAAAAAACCACGTACACACACCTGACACAGCAAACAGCAAAACAGTAATAATAGTACATAGTGAGCAGCCGCGCTGAGCTCTGCTCGATGGGACGTTAATGCTTCTAATCGTGGAGCGTAAGACGGAGCCAAGGTAAGGCGAGCTCGGCGGACGGGCTGTGCCGGGACGGCGGCTCGCTGCTCCGCGCTCTTCGCTTATTTGTTTACACCTTCGCTGTTTTTGACAGATGTTACGTTGGAACATAATTTTGATGTCTTAGTGTTTTTCTGTTAGGACTCATGCAAGGAGTGCATGATAAGTACGGCAATGACGGCTGGACTGAGCGGCACCGAACTGGCTCGTCTTTTTAACTTTAGCTAGCTCGCTAATTCGCCTCTATAGTTACATAAATCTTTTCAGATAAACAAACAAAAAACAGGTCGAAATGCCGTATTATTAGGTGTGTTTGTCTAACTGGAAAGTGACACTGCAGAATAAATAAAACATGTCTAGCATTTTGTATGAAATCACTGTGGATGAACAGGGGCTGCTGGAAACTAATACGCTCCTGGCTAATAATAACCCTAAATATTTAACTCCATTTACCTGCCAGTTACCAGGTATGCGCTATGCGTTTCTGTTATATATCAACTGGCGCTCATCGCTAACAATAGCTATGCAGCGATCGGATTTAAAGGGTACACTGTGGATATAGTATTTAGCCTATCCTAGCTTAGCATGCAGTCATTTAGCATTCGCTAGCGTGTCAGAACGCCGTAAGTTAGCATTTGTTAGCTTAGCTATGCTCCCCGGCTAAGAGAGCGGCAGTGTCTGCGCGAGCCCGCCCGCTCGTGACCAGCCGGCTCACGGCCCCTTGGCCGTTTCTTTCCGCCATGGTATGTGTTGCTTTTTCGGTTTTATGTTCGTCCTCGGGAGCAGCCAGCGCTAAGCCGGCTTTGCATGAGGGAATGCGGGTGGCAGGGATCCGACTGCCGTTTAGGTGTTCGCTCACATCAGCTTCTTGGAGTCGGCAGCCGGCGGACGTTTGAGTTCTCAAAGCGTATCGTTGTTGTTTCTGTGGTTCTGCTGGGGGACCGATAAACCATGTGCAGTTAGATTCAGCGAAACCGGGCAGTTATTGGCCACATGCAAATTGTGCTGAGCGCATCGGTATGGTTGAAAGTATCTAGAAGTAACATTAGAAACGAATTTCGCTACTTTATCATATTTCAGGATGTTTTGCACTGTTAGTACTGCAAGGGATTTAATCGACTGCTGTCGTTGGCGAGTGTGTGGTTTGGACGCTAACCCTGATGTTGATGTGTTGGGAATTTTACATGACTAAATCAGGGCAAACTCGTGGTTTGACTAATGCTTCATTTAGAAACGTGCTGAATCAACTTTTTTTTTTTACTGCTGCATAAAATAGTAAGGCAGTTTGTGATTTCCCAGGTTATGCCAGGGAAAAACCCTGACGGGGCTTTGTTTTTTTTTGGCTGGACATTAGTTTCGTGACAAGATCGCGTTTCACCATTACCGCACTTGGCAGTTCCTTTAACAACGTGGTTAACAGCTGTGCGTTACTTTATCGATCAGGTTTCGCCAGGGAATTAACGGGAATCCTATAATATCAGAGCGCCGTTTGCTTATTGCTTGTGTGGTTCCATTCGATATGTCTTAAGACGTTGCTAATGTTTCGTAGTTATTGATCTCTGTCCCGGGACACATTGGCATGGCCATCATAAGTAGCTTTGAGTCGTTTCTTTTTTGTTTTCATTTTTAGCTTATTATCAAATGACTTAAATGAACAGAAGACACATTAATGCATAAATGTTGAATGCTTTGAATCGATTGGATAAATATTAATTGGTCGCTTTGTGTTTCATTTCTTTTCAACTAGTAGTTGACTTGATGCTTTTTGGCTCTGGTTGTTGGCTTGAGTATATGTTTAGTGAGATTACCTTGTTCTTTGGTACCCTTCTCCTGAGCACAGGACAAATTGCAGATCTCCATACATTTGTCAAATACGTCTCCTGCTCAGGGTTATGGGAGCTGGAGGGCTGTAGCCTATCTCGGGCAACACAGTGTACAAGGCCGAGGACAAACGCTGCATGAGATGCCAGTCCATAGGGCGCATGTGGGCAGTGGGCACACGATGGGCAGTTCAGAGATACTGTTCGCTACACGTCTTTGGATCGTGGGACCTGCAAAACTCCACACACAGCATGTGTAGGATTCAAATCCCCAGCCCTGGAGGTGTGAGGCAGTAGTGCCCCCTGCTGGCCCACCGTGCTGTCAGAAACCTCACCTCTGCCTCTGACAAATGACACAAAGCAGCTGTGCTTACACTGTCAGACAGGAAGGGGTCCTGTTTTTGGGTTGTATTGATTGTTCTGGACAGCACTCTGGATGTCGGTCAGTTTCCTTAACAGATATGATACTTTGACCTTTTATTCTTATGCCGGTGTGTGGTGGATGTGCAGAGGATGCACAGATGTGACTGTGCTGGTTCTGCAGTTTTTCCCACTTTGGTAGTTCAGTCCCTTAGCTTTTGCTTAGAAGCTCTTTGCAAAGCTTTATAACAGAGTTTTTGAACACTTTTGCTTCCAGTGGCTGAACTGTGATGTTCAGTACTTTACAGAAGATTTCAATATTTTAGGCACATGCTGGTGTAGTGATCTTAATAGTGATTAGTAGAAGTAGTTTTCCGTCTAAGTTAAGATGAATGTTTTGGTGATTTATAAGAACAGTAAAATTATCTTAGAAATTTGACTGACGTCAAGTCTTGTAAGGGTTGAATGTTGAACTGATGTTTGATGTTACATTTTAAAATCTGTAACCGTTTATGTGGGAAGTGTGGCTGCTATCTGTTGCTGCTAATAAGGGACTTATGTAACTGCTGAGTCTGTCCTTTTCTTTCCTTTACGTCACTTGACAACAGACATAATTTGAGGTGTCTAGCCAGAGCCTATAATGCAGCTTGACTTCTATGTAACTTTAACTTTATTTTGATCTCCATTGTGTGATAGGTAAAGACACGGATGTACTGCCACTGAATTTAATGACACTGTCTGTTTTATAAGTCCAGATGAGTAGCTGGTAGGCCCCAGTGTTCCATTACTCTATGCACTGTCCTGGCTTGAGCCACCAAATGACTTCATATTGTCTTCATGATATTAGGGTATTAAATATAGGTATTAAATAAGCCATTGTGGGGGGGCGGGGGTGGGTCCCTGTACTGGACCTCTTCTGGTAGCCAGTCATACTGCCAGATTGTTCATTCTATGCTATAGGTAAACAGTGCTTCTATATCTGTAAAAACTCTCCGATGTCTTGAAAAGGGACTTTGGATGATCTGCAGTTGAACTCTTGGTTAGAAGTAACCCTAGACTGAACAGTGGTCTTTCGCTGCTTGGTTGTGGTGTTTTTCGTTTAGGTTCTGTCTGGCTTCACCTAAATAACTTGAAGGAGAGACATTGGATTATGTAATTTTGGATCTGGACGGTGACAATTCTTTGGAATCTATGTGAAAATACTATACAGCCATTTCGCTGTGCTTCTAGGAAAGATATACATATTTGAATACATCAAGCAACAGCTTTACTGTGCTTTGCCATTTCTGACTTTTTTCTGTCACTGTGGTCTGTGGTTTTCAAGTGGTAATGAGGTGGGTTTGTAGTAGAAGGTCTGAGGGTTATATAATGAAATGTATTGCCGTTAATCTGGAAAAAAAACTTGCTTGTACTAGAGTCTAACTGTTACAATGAAGTGCAATAGCTGCTGTTTACTCTAAATGTTTAAATTGTGTCCTTAGATTAAGGTGGGATGTTGATGATTAAAAAAAAACACATTCTGTTAATTTCTTGGTAGGTACTTCTGCCAGGTTGTTAATCCCTGTGCTGCCTGTTGCAGTATCATACCCCCTGTTGTTTTCCACTGTAGAGCAGATATATATGCAGTAGTGCTTCTGACGGCCTTGATGTCTTTGTGTCCATTATGGAATGGTGTATAGGCATGCAGCCTTCTGCGTTTGCCTTTTTGAATAATTCAGATGCATTTGCTCATTTTTCATTCTGTTCTGTATTCTCTTGTTTGTGGATGGGGGCTGGTTGTGTGTGCGTGTGTGTGTGATGAAATGCGTCATTATTCTGTGTAATCTTACTACATCTTCTACACAACAAATTCCTTCTCTGAGGCGGGAGAACTTTCCCCATTTGTTATTCCTCTGTTCTGTTTTCCTACAGCGCCGATGCAGTTGCTGAGTATGAAAGGGAAATGGAGACCACACCCTTATTTAGTCATCAGTGGTGTTTGTGTCTGCATCTTTTTTTTTTTTGTTTTACATGACCTCTCCTTACATTTAAGTTTTTTGTCCGCCGAACGACAGTCTACCATTTTATTGGTGTTTTTATGTGGTCTAAGCTGGGTCTTGGTTCCATTAGCTAAAGCAAAATGACAAAGTTCCTTTTATCTTCCTACTTAACAAAGGAAGCTAACCTTTATTTTCTGAGTTCTGGTCCTTCCATGTGCCGTGTGAGGGTCTTTCCTGAGGCTTTATGTCACATCATCCCTATGTAAGTCCTCCTTGGTGTGACTGTGTCTGTCAGAGAGGTTCTATTGGCTGTTTCTGTTTGAGGGGTACAAAGATCAAAGGGGGGCATGGGCCTCTTGAGCCTCGAGTCAAAAAAGCTCATCCCTGATACCGAGGAAGTTCTGGCCCGCTATTCTTCCCGATTAGATTTTGTATTTCCACAATCTGTCGTATAAGTGCTGTTTCCTAGGGCCAAGGATTCGGCTTCTCTGCTTTAGAGGTGTCAGCCAATCAGAACTTGCCGTGGGCCGGCAGCATTCCTGACAAACGCCCCCTCGCTTTGTGTGGAGTTGGAATGTTGCCAGCCTGAATTCCCCATTTCCCAAGCAGCCGGAAATCTTGCCTGATTCTTCTGCTCGTGTCAAATTTTGTAATTAACGCTGCCATAGACTCCCTGTAGGGGAGCATGGGAAACCCTCCTATTCAAAACATAAGTGTTTGGCTGAGGTTCTCCCTTCAAGCTGCGCTTGGTGCAGGTACTGCTCCGTCTGCTGCTGCGTGCTAATTATGAAAAGCGGGACAGACGTGGAGCAGTGTTGCTTGGGAAGCCTCTCCTACTCTCGAGTTGGGCAGCGCATATTCCGTCTGGAGATATTCTCATCATTCCTCTAATCTTTTCATCTGAACCCGATGGAACTGGGGGACCAATAAACTACATGCACAATTTGTATGTGGCCAATAACTGCCCGGTTTCACTGAATCTACTGCACATGGTTTATTGGTCCCCCAGCTATTTTATACATTTTATTAAGGTTCTAGATCCTGCGCTGCCTTTTCCTGCCCAAGAAGGTCTGGTTTGACCTTCCTGACTTTGAGGCCAAGAAGGGATTGTGGCATTTTGTTTTCACATCCAGTGATGTGAACTCAGATCATGCCCCTGAGATTGTCAGTCGCCGTATAGGGTGGAGCGGGTTGTCCTACTGATCTGCTTGGTGCGGCCTCTGCTTTCGCCCGGAAGGGCTCTGGGGGCCTGACTCTTTTTGTTCCTATTTCAGAAATGACAACTCAATTTTTTTCTGTACAAAATAACAAGATCTGTTGGAAAACAGGCCTTTTATGAACAGGAGTCCCCTTGAATTTAACCCTCTCCAATAAAATAAATGTAAAATAAATGTGATAAGTTGATATTAAACCTGAGGGAGTCTATAGAAATGCGAAATAATGGGGTTTGCTCCAGCTTGTGCCTTAGACCTTTGGTTCTGCCTCCCCAGGAAGGGGATGAACTCACTCCTGCATCATGTGTGCTGTCAGTTACTCTTTGCTTTTAGTCCGTAATTGATGTGTGCATTTCCGTCCTGTGGTCTCTGCACTGTAGATGGTTCATGGGGCACAGACTCTGTGACCCTGCCTGTTATTCTGCATATTGCTGTTCTTGTTTTTCATTTTCATCTCTGCTGTTTGGGTTTGATCATCTCTTTCTTCCCAGCAGCTCAGATTTTGGAGCGGAGATGAATATCGCTTGATTCAACATTGCTTCATAGCTGTTAACAGCGGCCAGTATTTAGGTGTATTCATGCCCAAAATCTATGTACAAGCTTTTTAAAGTGGTGAATTATTTCTAGTCTAACTAAGCTCCATGGGCTTATCAAAGAATGAATTGTGAAGACTCTTCAGTTTCAGTCATCTAAAGATTCGTTTTGTAATTAATTTTTCCACACAGCAGGAGAATAATTTGGGCGCCATCCGTACATGGGACACTGTCAAAAATTCTGAGTGGGGAAAAAAATCACCCTGCTGATTACCAGCTGCTGTCAAAACAGTGCAGGGACAAGGAGTGAATAATCTCTGCAGCGCTACATGCTCGTGGAACCTAATACCACATAAAAAATGTCTGCTTAGTCTGCTCTAGAGGGATTTTGCTACCATTTTTAGGCTGGAAAGGAAACTGGCAGAATGGAGCCCAGGTTTCTCTTGGCAAGCCTAAGAGCTGCCAGCTTCCCTCACTATACCTCTGCCGGCTGGGTTAGCGGTGCCCGTCGCTGGCGAAAGGTGCCCGGGGCTTCGTCTCGGCTCTGCCAAAGGCGTTCCAGACACAGCCTGCCATCTGGCAGAGAGGAAGTAGTTTGGGGGGGGGGAGTGTTGTCTCCTCCAGGGTATGAAAGGGCAGGTATGCTAAAAATTAAAACCACTTCCTCCTTATTTGGAATTTGAGGCCAGAGTTTTAGGCTGGGGGAGGGGCTTAGATTGGACCCAGTTCCTGGTTTTTTGTTTTTTTTTTTTTTGCGGGAGGCAGGATATCCCAGTGCCTGTCTGGTCTGGGGAGCAGAGACTGGTCGGCTTTCCTCATCTTTTTCTCCTGACTAATGACAAACAAAACGAAACAAAGCCAGTCAGCAGGATGAATAAGGGGAGAATTACAGAGTTTGCATTTTCCACTTCCCTTAAATGGCTTATTCAGAGATATCCATGAGGTGCTGTTTAGGTGTATTGCCCTCTGCAGAAACGTCTCTCTACATTTATAGCCAGATTTTCAAATTACCTGCTGAGGTTCGCCTTGATTTACCTGGTCCCGTTTTCACCTGTAGAGGGCGTTTTTTTCCATGAAGAAAGCCATTCTCTCAAGGGTCTGTTCACCTTTTTGAAAGTCACACTGGAACGTGCCCTGGAGCCTGGAAGCCAGGCCAGCTCTGCAGGATGACGTCTCATTTCTGAAGAGCTTTATGTCTGCAGGAACACCTCTGTCACATGAGCGTCGTGCCCCTAGTGCCGCTGCGTTCTTCACTTATCCTGGAACAGAGTGCTGCTCCGGCAACCTGCTCTGACATTGTATCCTGTGTCTTTTTTGTGGATGTGTAAGCCTATTGATCATTAAAAAAACCCCATGTATGTACAGTATTGTGCGTAAGGTCCTCAAGGGAAAAAAAAGTAAAAAAACCCAGGGTTTCCCTGCTCTGCACAGTATTGAATATGTTATTTTCAGTTGTGAATCCCCTCTGAGTCCGTTGTGAAAGTCCAGTGCAGTGGGTTGTTTTTATCTCTCCATCGTTTGTAGCTCCTCTGCCCTCCTTCTGCTGTCTTTGAGCGCGGGCGTGACTTAAAGCGATCTATTCTCATCTTAAATATTAATTGGAGCAGGAGGGGTATAAAGTTAATATCTACACAAAATGCACCCATTAAAAGTTTATTTTGTACCTCGGCAGGACATGACCTTTCTGCCTGAAATTGTCTGATCATCTCGCACATATTTTGTAACTTTCCTAAGTGCTCAGAATCGCCTGCTGTGGTCCCAGGACCTATCAGAGGTTCCTCCTCTGAAAACTAGATAGAGCCGGCCTGCCTTTGAGGTCTAGATTTATGTGCAGAGAACAACTGTAAGTGCAAATGGGCAGATTTTTTATTTTAATTAAGGGATACTTTAGCTCACGCACACACAAAGAAAAACAGCACTTGTAATTCCTCTTTCAGGAAGGCTAATATATACCAGCACTAGTTCACTGCTATTATTGAATGGTTTAACACGGCTCTCTCTAATGCAGTGAATGTGCCTTTGACCTGGTTTTAAATCAGCACCTTCTGTAGAACGGAGGGCGAATTTGAGACAGGTGGTGGATGCCCCAGGCAAGTGTGTAAAGACCCGGGTGTATCTGTTGGGCGTTTGATAAGTCACATCCCTTTTTTCTGAGTTTGTAAACACAGATGGTTTGGGCTTGGTCAGTCGTGATGCACCCCCCCCCCCCCCCCCGCAGTCTCACTGCAGCGGGGCCTGTGATTTAGGATGTCTGGGCTGCCGCGTCATAAAAATAAAAACCAAACAGCCTTCTTTCTCTTCTGGAAAAAGGACGGGGGGGGAGGGATAGAGGCACTCCCTGGAACAGGGCCTCTGTCAGGGCTCGTAAAAGCCGCAGCTGCTCTGGAAGAGGTCCTGGTTTCACAGGGGCCCCAGGCCCTGGAGTCAGGGGGCTAGAGTTGGCGGTGAGCCCAGCCACAGGGCCACCAGCTGAGGGGGGACCTCTTTGCCATGCTCTCACATTACGTCACCCCGAATCTGTCATCTGAGCAGTGCCCTTGTGGGAAGAGGCAGAAAACGGCATGTAGCAAATGAGCTGTAACCAGAGTGGGGAGGATAGCCATACTGCATCTACACTGTATCTGTGTTTGCTTTCTGTCTTAGCGTGATGTTAGTTTGTGGAATCCCTCAGCGGGTAAGGAATGGCAGAATCGGGCATGCGTTTCCTCCTTCCTGCTAGACAGGGACCGGCCATTAGAAAGCACCGATGTTACAGTGCCAATCTGGAAAGTGCACAGAACGTGAGCGCTTCACTCCATAGGGTTAAGGGCCGTGGGTTATTTACAGCCCGGTCCTGTCAGCCAGTCAGCTTGCCGACTGAATTCTCAGGCCAGTGAGTTATCAGCTTAGACACCCACCTCCGGGGGTCTCAGTCTGCTGTTATTTTCAGCTTGGAAAATAATACTCTGTACCGTTAGGGACTGTTTGGACCCTGGGGTTTTGTGCGACAGTCTGTGAGCGCTCACTCTTTCACACCTTTCAGTTGTAAGCAGGTTTGTGCACTTTGATAATTTATGGTGCTGTGCTTCTTTAAAAAGAAGGACCATAACAAAGAAATTCGCTCGGCTTGAAGAGGTGTTGCCAGTGGGACCCTTTGTTAGAAAAGCTGTCTGTTGACCCATGTTGGAGATCCATAAACCCGGAAGGCTTGCGTGTCTGCCCCAGTACGATCACCACGCTGTCTGGCTGTTCAGAAACAGTCAGCAGGTTCTGTGGGGAAATCAAACGGGAACGAAAAGCACAGATGGGTGGGTGGTCTTTTTTTCTCCAGTGGAATGAGGAAGTAATGAGTGACCAGAGTAAAACATGCTCTCCTTTAGCAGAAAGGCGCACGTGATCTCGGTAAACGTCAGAGACTGGTCTGGATTTTGGGAAAATCATCGGAGAAAGTGAGAGGTTTACTTCTATCTCAGTTACAGCACCCCCGCCTTTGAACAATTAGGTTAAATTCATCCATGTTGAAAAGCGAAGAGGAGAACACTGCCCCCGCTGAGGCGGTGTTTGTGCTTTAGGTCTGCCCTCACCCTGGCTTTCCTCTGTGGCTGACACAGCTGCACAGCTCCGCCCAACTCTCAGTTTCGCTGCGACAGGCCCCCATGCGATGGGGCTTCCTGTGTGCCTCCCCAGCTGGTCGGCAGGTGAATTCCAGACCAGACTGTTTCGGGGGGGGGGGGGCATGGAACAGACTTTGTCACTGGGCTGTGCTGACTGCTGTTAAACCGGCCTTTTGACCCCTCCGTTGCTCCTGCATCTACTTGAGGAACCAAGAGCAAGTGTCTGGGCAGAGATAAGCGTAAATTCGGAGACACGGCATCTCCGCTCGGTCTGGTAAGGGTGGCGTGCTCCTTTGGCATCCTGCGAGGCATGGCACGAGCCCTACGCACTGGTAAGGGTGGGGGGCGACATCTGTGTGACTTGTTTTGGAACCGCAGTGCTGTTGTGAACTATAACGTACCGTACCCCAAAGATGGTGCATCCTTATGGCTTAAAGCTGCAGCTTGCTCGGTTGCTTGAATGTTACCATGCTCATACCATGTCCTTATCTGCGCTTCTGTGTTTGGTAGTGGTTTCTTGGTGCTGGCCTGTCTGTGTGATATCATGGGTCAGGTAGGGTGACTGGTATTTATCTAGACTCCTTTCCTCCCCATCGCTAAATAAACACGTGAGTGGCTGAATGGCGGAAAGGATTCCGCTCCAGTTCTGCACGCCAGCTGCCCCCTCGATTACGGAGATTGTGTCGGTAGCAAAGATGTGTTGATGCGCTCGAGGTCAGTGCTGTGAATATGGTCCCTGTGATGGGGTTCGTGAAGGTTCATTCCCAGTGCATTGGTAACTGTTTTTGAGTGAATGTCCTACCGTACTCTCTGTCCCGCCATTTGCTTTGTGTGTGTCCTTTTGTAAGCTTTGGTAGCTGTGCAGTCATAAACCACGCTGCTGGAGAAAGATGGGTGGTTCAGACTGCAGCATGGCTACACAGCAAAGCTTAGTCTACTTCCTGGGACAGAAATGCAGTCGAAATAAGTAGGTCTGCCTAGCCCGTGTGAATATGCGTGTGCAAAGTTTACATTTTCCCTCCTGCCCTAATTTCAGCTCAAATACCTGAAATCTAAGTGTGTGCTTTGCTGTGTTTCCTGGGCTGCCCCTATAGTCATGTTGGTCTGTGCCTTTTACTTTTTCCCTTTTTTTGCTGGGGCAGGTGGGTCTCTTGCACCAGCCTGCTTGTCGCTCAGATCAGTAGCGTCAAACAAGGCACCTTCTGCTCTGCTGGCATGACTGTCTGTGAGGCTTCAGGAAGCGCAGGCAGCTGCACTGCATCGCTGTTGGGGGTGGGTGAACGAGCGCTTTGCTGACCCATGACCTGCTTGGGCCACCCATGTGACTTAGACGAGAAACGACACGCCCTTGCTTTACCCCTGGATCCTTATCTTGGTGTCTGGTGCCATCCTTGCTTCCTAGGTTGTCTGCTAATGTTCTGAGCTTGCCAAAAAATGGCAGGAGTGATTCAGATTCTGGTAGCCTGTGTGCCGTCTCGTTTGTGGTCTCACTGCGGTCTGAGGTGCAGTAGGCCCCTTGGGATTGTAACGGTTTTAGACAGTGGAGCATATTCTGAGGTCTGCTTCAGGTCTGCAGTGATGTGGAAGCCACACTCTGGATTTTCAGGCTACATCAGACTGGTTAATAATCAACAGTTAACCTTATGGATTTAGAATTGCAGGTTAATCTACACAAAAACAAAAACAGGTTAGAATATGCTGAAAGCTGGAGGTTTGGTACTGTCAAACTGCTTTTATTGGCTTTGGGGTTTAGTGTGGCAATAAAATGTCGTAAAGGAAATGGCTTAAGTTTGTGCCGTAGTGTTTGGGAGCTGAACCCGCCCGCTTCCTCCCAGGTCTCATGGTGTCTTCCCTCTCCTCTCCCTGCAGGTGGCGACAGACAAGGTTGCAGGCAAGCTGAGTTCTACTCTCTCATGGGTGAAGAACTCGGTGTCCCAGACCGTCAGTCAGATGGCTAGCCAGGTGGCCCCCCCTTCCTCACTGCACCCCCCTGCAGCCACCGGCGCCCCCTCCCTGCACACTCCACCCACCACCCTGTCCACGCCGACCCCGACCCCGTCTCCGTCCTCACCCTCCCAGCTCAGCCCGGATGAGGTGGAGCTGCTGGCCAAACTGGAGGAACAGAACAGGTAGGCCAGACCTGGGAGAAGCTTCTGGAGATCAGAGTGCCCGATGAGGCTTATTGTGCTGGACAGGATGGAGATGGTCCTCATGAGCAGTGATGGGAGAGATGGGACCTTCGGGACCTGCAGCTGGCAAGACGGTTGTGTGCTTGAGAGCTCTGCTGCATTTGGAGCTGGGGGAGGTGGATTTTGTCCCTGGTGAAGAGAGTTCTGTCACTGAGCTTCCTACACCTGCCCCCTGTATGATGGGGGAGGGGGCAGCATTGTTTGTGTATAATTGAGCACAGCTCGTTTTGATGGTATGAAAAGGATTTATTGGTGTGTTTACTGACCCATTCTGCCTTTGCATGGCTCCAGCCTATTTGTGTTTGATTCCCCGGCGTTAGACGTGCGGCGTGTTGAATGGACTTGCTCCCTCAGTCCAGAACACGGCGGGTTCAAGAGGCTAATGGCCTGCTGCCTTATTGGTTCTGCTCTGGTGGGGCCATCGTCGCAGAGCACACACCAAGGATTTGTCCACTAAGGCAATCAGGATCAATGGACTGCCTGCCCCCATACCCCACTTGCCTGTTTGACCCCCTCCTGCCCCCCACTGACCTCCTAAGCAAGGAACAGATCACAGGCAGTAGAGAATCGGCTTACTTGTGGGTTGACCCAGGGATCTTTGACCTTTGTTCTTTGAAAGGCACAGCTGTGCCCTTTGACTGGGCACATGTCACCTCTGTGTCCCCTCTGACAGATTCACGACCCTGTCTCATCTGGCCCAGAATTCTCTGCCCACGCTGCTGTGTCCTGTAAGCTTTTAGTCTTATATGAAATTCAATCTCTGTGCTGGTGGAGAATGTTTTTGAAAGAGCATTAAAAGACAAAGGGAAAAAAAAACACCCAGGGGTTTTTCCTCTGCATGAAAATGTACATTTTTATGTCTCACAGAGTGAATGACTATTTTGCTGCGTGATCCATCATGCTAATTACGTTTTTTGCTGCTAGGCAACCTAAACTCTGTAAGGGGGGGGTGCCTGCTTTATCCTCATTGGTTCTAAGCTGCACATCACTCTGCTTCATGCAGAACACACCGTTTTCTGTAGGGGTGCCCTGTTTGCTGTGTTTAAATATTCCTTATTTTTACATTCTGTCATAGCTTATATTATTATATTATATTATATATGCAGTATTCTGGTTGGGTTTGTTTTCTTGCTGTGATTTAATGTCTGATTTACATTCTTTAGATCTTGTGCCAGGATGTTAGGAGATGTAGGCTGATAGACTGCAGGTTAGTGAGTCCCAAACGGACCCTGCTTCCCTACCTTTAAGCTGGGTGCCTGATTTGCTGCTGCTGTATAAAAACCTTGCAACAGTTGTCTGGACGCCTTTGTGGGTGGTTCAGGTCTCCCTGTGTTTCGACTGGAACACCACATTTCTCCATTGCTGGTTCAGTAGGAACAGCTGGTTCTTCTTGCTGTCAGTCTCCCTCGCGGTTGTTTCCTTGATTTCACCCAGTCCCCCTACTGACTTGTCCTGGGAGACGCCGGATCGATCCTGGGAGCTGGGCAGTGTTTCTGCCAGCTTGGCAGACCCCTAGTGGGCACACGAGTAACTGCCTCCCAACTGAGAAATTAAATTACCTCAAGTTTTCTCATTAATTCACTCTGCTCACTATTCTCCTGGGCTCTTTAACTACAGCACTTAAAAATATAAGGTCGTAAGTTAGCGTGAAGTGTGGGTCGGACAGGAACGAGCATCGAGGCGATCGCATATGGTGACAGATTCATTTCTTTGTTCTTCCCTGCTGCTTTTTCCTGGCATGCACTTTCTGTGGTCAGTTTGTCCCCCGTGCGTGTAGGCGGTGGCGTAAAGATTTGCATGCTGTGCGTGTGAGAGTCGGAGTTTCAACCTGCCCTTTTGAGCTTCAGTTCAGCCCGTATCACATAAAGGAACCACTGGCAGCTTCCTACCTGGTCTTCGGTCCCGTCTCTCTCTCAGCTTCTGGAGGGCGGCATGAGCCTCTCATGGTAAGAGCTTTCTTCTGCACTCCGCTCTGCCCTGGACTCACTTCAGTCGGTCGAGATGAGACAGCAAAACCCTCAACAGACCTGTCCTCTCCTCAGGGCCCTCAGTCCTTGGGTTTAGGGCTGAGTGTTTATTTTTCTTCTCTGTGATCAGCCAGCCAGAACACATTTTTAATACCCAGGCATATAGACTTAATTGTGGGTTTTGCTGGTTGATATGTATTTTCTTCCGGGCAGGACGTGGTTCTCTTGTTTATCTGCTGGTTAATGTTCCTCAGAAAATGATCGTGGCACAAAATCAGGTATTTTTCTTATGGTCGTCGCGTCGTACAGACGAATACATTTTGTTTGTGTTAATGCACCTTGCTCTAAGGTAAGGTCCATAACGTAACTGTAAGTGAGGCTTTATGAAATATCTATCAGTGAAGTCTGAGAGTTATTGAAGGTGGTCGAAGCTTTGGTAGGTCTGGAGTTTCGCAAGTGTAACCGGCCAGGTCTGAAGTCCTGTTTGTTCATGTTTATGTTACTGGTACTAATCGGCTTCTGAACTTTGTGAAGTGGGAGAGGTTATCGCAGGCAGATACGCTTTCACGGCCGGAAAAATAAAACTAAAAAACGATTTTCTTTCTGTGGTTTGATGTCCACTGTAAAGCGGGGCCCATAAAATGTAAACAAACACCAGTCTTGAATTACACCGAATACGGCACGCTTAAATTGCCACTTTGAAACTCGGGCTTATTTTAGGAACCTGCATTCCGGACATGTTAGTGCACAAACTCTCCGAGCGTCTTTTTAAGCAGTGTATGTCGATAATGTTGCTGTTTGCTGTTGGTACCGTTTTATTAACCGCTGTTCATAGCAGCGACCTCAGATGGCGTCGTTGAGGTGTCTCTTCGCCTGTTCCCACCCGAGCTTCATGGCAGCACTAATGCGACGGCAGGGGCTGTTCTATACCACCCGGTTCTGGATGAAGTTCCTTTCCCCGTCCATCTTGCGAGAACCGGCCCCCTGAGCTGTTTGTATCACCGGCAGCCTGCTTTCTGTTTGTTTTGCCCGTGAAGCAAACCGTCTCACTGCCTCGGAGCCCCTTTGACCTACTTTCCCGCTGACGACGTACACGAGGGTTTGCATCTTCTGTCTGTGTTGTTCTCAGCCTCAAAAACATCTCACCTTTGTGGTTTTCTGCCGCTGTGATTTACGCAGCGCTGAAATTCGGGCGCCAGCGTGTGCAAGCTGCTGTCTGGTTGTTTTCCAGCTGTCAGGCAGGGGAGCTCGTCTCCTGATCAGGCCCTGCAATGGCGGACTCAGTTAGACCTGCAGTTGATGTTGATGGTTTGACTAGAGGAGCCGGCGGGCTTTGGTGGGGATGGGAGATGGCAGTGAATCTGGCAGCTGCTTTATAGAGAGCTCTTCAGTGAATATAATTGGTTGTGCCTTCGTGCTAAAGCCATGGTTCTAAAGCCAGGGTTTGCTGTCTGCCCGGGAACTTATCTGCTTGGCTGAGCTAATTGTCATGCACATTCAACCAATTCAGCCTGCCGATTTTCTGTAGAGTATTTCGACGATGACTTGGCACATTTCTCTCAGTGCCTGCCAGGGTTGGAGAATCGGTGTCCTGGGATTGATTAGAAACTCGATTTGCTAGATTTCAGTCCTGAAAGAGCCCAAGTTCAGACCAGAATGTACCAAGACAAATGATTTACAGGGGGATATTGTAGTTGTACCCCTTTAAGAAGTATCTCATGCTGAATGTCTACAGTAGCTGCCAGTCTGCTTTGAAGCTGGCAGTAACCCCTGTTTGTTTTGCTTGGTATGGCTGGTTGCTAATAAAAGATGAATATTTACTCAAGAACTTTGTTTCTGAACTGGTTAATATTTCTCTCTTCCTGTTGTAGTCTGAGTAGCACTCTCTTTAAAGAGCACCTTGTTCGGTCGGTTCCCTTATTCCGCAGAATAAGTTTGTTCAAACAGGCCTCTTTGCACTGTCCAAAGAGTCCTTTGGCACTAAGGGTCATCAATCTTGCGGCATTGCATCAGCTTGTTTGCCGAAACAAAGCCCCCCCCCCCCCTTAGATACCCCACAACAGGGGCCTGGGAACAGGAGCAGGGAGACTTCCTGGCCGCTTCGGAAAGCCTCGAAGGGGCCGGGCTTTAGTCAGGGACTGTGATGCGGCGTCTTTCCATCGATGAATATTTAACGTTGACATTCGATGCCCGGTAACGGCCGACGCGGTCGTGTGAGAATGGGCTAATTTATCATTGATTACATTTGGATCAGCTCCTCCGCAGCTTCCGACTGTGTGGTGACCCCATTATTCAGGCCGGAGTCTTAGGCTTTGACTGAAATGTGAGCGGGAGGTCGACCCCTCGACATCAGCGGAGAGGTGTGTGTGTCTGTGTTTCTATGGATGTTCTGGCATTAAGCTGCTATATTGGCAGTGATTAGACGGGGAAGGGCTGCAGATGCTGTCGGTCCTCAGGATTATGGAGCTCAGCACTGAAGGTCATTGGCCAGCTAAAGACTGTAACTCCTGCTTGATGAAGGTGACGTCGATGACAATGGAAATTTCTGTTGCTATCAGCTGCCTTATGTCGTCCCCCCCCCCCCCCCCCGGCTATTGGAGATAGACAGCAAGTCCCTTAAGTCTGTGAATGGCTCCCGGCGGAACAGCGGCTCCTCGCTGGTGTCCAGCTCCTCGGCCTCCTCCAACCTCTCCCACCTGGAGGAGGACTCCTGGATCCTGTGGGGGCGCATCGTCAACGAATGGGAGGACGTACGCAAGAAGAAGGAGAAGCAGCTGAAGGTGGGCTTGCTGCCGGTCGGGACCCCTGCACTGGTGGCAGTGGGCAGTGATGTGCATATGCAGTGATGTGCATATGCAGTGATGTGATTTAACTCTAAATAACCATTAATGAATTCTGTCCCCAATTGAGTGTGCTGTGCTTCCTGTCACGGCCATTAAACGTGATACTTGACTGATGATATTACAATCGCATGGTGAACTGGCTAATACCTTAATTTGATCACTGGTCTTCATTCGTGCCTTTATTTTTTATTCATTTTAGATGCCGCAGCTGTCCTGTTGGCTTATTTGACCAGCAAAGTAATGGCTTCAATAGAAACCCTAGATCATGCCCCATGTTGTCTAATCTAGATGGGTCTTTATGTAGCACTTTTCAGAGGTTTAACCTGTGAATCATACCCATCTGCTCTTGTTGATGAAGTTGCGTGATCTTTAACCTTAGTCTAGTAGTTGCCCTGCATCCCACCCTGCCGCCCTCCTGAACCCTGAGGGTACACTTCAGTTAGGGAGATTTGGGGAGTGTACTGACCTCTGGTAGGGGAGAAGCTGGTTTTTGTTAAGCATAATGGCAGCGGAGTAAAGGAGGGAGTTTGGCGGATTAGTCTTGCGTCTTGTGTTTTGTGTGCTGAATATCACGGGGGTTGCGTCACTGCTGTGAGAGGACTGTCTTGGTTGAGCTTGTGTTTGGCTGCACCAGTATTGCCGGTGCTGTTTAAGTCCCTGGAGATTTCCTTATGATTATAGTAATGAAGCATGAACCCAGACTGATGTCTGCTATTTATTTATTATACGCAGTCCTCCCACTGGGGCCTATGATGTTTCCTGCTCTAAATGAAGTAACCGTAGGTGTAAGGCAGAACATTGCAGAACATATAGCTTGAGAGCCAGCATCGCTGGGTAAAAATAAATGGATAAAGTATCCATTTCCTACTATGGTATTCAGAGTGATGATTCATAACCAGTTTAATTTTTCCCCTTCATTTCAGGTTCGTCAACTGGTTGATTTCCCAGTTATGTTTAATGAAACTTTAATGCAGAAAACAGGTGTTGTAGCTTACTCCTTTAGTCACTGTTGTACTTGGCTTAGGACGTTTTCTGTGGACAGTATGACTGTTTCCTAAGGATCGGCTCCCCTCGTTCAAGCGCCCCCCCGTGTAGGTCTCTCCTGTCGCTGCCCCCCCTATATAGGTCTCTCCTGTCGCTGCCCCCCCTGTATAGGTCTCTCCTGTCGCTGCCCCCCCTGTATAGGTCTCTCCTGTCGCTGCCCCCCCTGTGGAGGTCTCTCCTGTCACTTCCCCCCCCTCCGTGTAGGTCTCTCCTGTCACTGCCCCCCCCACCCCTGTGGAGGTCTCTCTTGTCTCAGCCCTGTTTGGCTCTGGGCTTGTATCACGGAGTTCCCCTTTTGTTCATCTGTGGGTGTCAGGCTGGTTTTAAGTTGCCGGAGTGCCCCCTGTAGGTTTGTCGGGTTCCTGCACTCCGTCTGCCATCAGGATGGGATGTGATGAGCCTGATAGATACATTTCATGTGGTACCATTGATGTTGCAGTTGTTCTGCTTCGCCAGTTAAGGCTGTTCTGACATTGCCCGACCAGGACCTGGTTCGGAAAGGGATCCCCCACCACTTCCGGGGAATCGTTTGGCAGCTCCTGTGCAATGCCCAGAACATGCCCATCAAGGACCAGTACTCAGAGCTGCTGAAGATGACATCACCCTGCGAGAAGCTGATTCGCCGGGACATCGCCCGCACCTACCCCGAGCACGACTTCTTCAAGGAGAAGGACAGCCTGGGCCAGGAGGTGCTCTTCAACGTCATGAAGGTGAGTGCCCGGCCTGGGCACCCATGCCCGATCTGGTGCCCTCGGAGGGTGCCGCATGTAGCCATAGGCCGATATAATTCTGCTTTTCAGTCTCTTGCCGTCGGCTTGACATGGTGGACCTGGGGCTGGAGTGCGATTAAAAATTGGCCCTGCATTTTGGGGTCTCCCATCATGAATTTTGCCGAGTGGTGGGGGTCCCCACAAAAACCCATCAGCCCACTGGGAAAATGCCCGATATACCAAGCCAGTCCCGCCCCGGGTAGATCTACTTAGCCTTTTGTTCTGCTTCGAACTGGCGACATGCAGTTAATATTTATTTTTAGTTTGCATACTTAAACGCACTTGCCAGTTCTTAATTTAAGGGGTGTGGATGTCGGGCCGTCGGGGGGGGGGAAGCCGTCCGCGGTCATGTCCTGCCCCAGTTCACACCCTAACGGACACGAGCGGCTCCAGCTGGGGGGGGGCATGAGGCCTACAGGGGCAGCTCGGCAGCTGAATGCCCGGCTGCGACGGCGGCGGCAGCGCCCTCAGGCGCCTCGCTCCGAGCAGCGCGTCGCATTTCAGACGGCGCAGGGAGCGGGCGTGCTGACATCACACACGCTTAATGCCTCCTGTTCCGGCTGCCTCTGCTCCTTTCACTTTGCCTGCTGGCATTTGTGTGTCGGATTGTGAGACTATGCCAGGTGACTTCTGTCCTCATCAGCCACATGGCATGTGAAGCATGCCCTCATGATGTCACTTCCTGTTTCAGGCATACTCCCTGGTGGACCGGGAGGTGGGCTACTGCCAGGGAAGCGCATTCATCGTGGGGCTGCTGCTCATGCAGGTGACACTGAAATGACCAGCCGGGGGCGCTCTGCTCCCACGGCGCTGCTCTCTGCTCGGCAGCTCGATTGATGGCCATGTGCGTGTCCCTCCAGATGCCAGAGGAAGAGGCTTTCTGCGTGTTCGTCAAGCTGATGCAGGAGTACCGTCTGAGGGAGCTCTTCAAGCCCAGTATGGCTGAACTGGGCCTCTGCATGTACCAGTTTGAGTGTATGATTCAGGTAATATGTAGCTCTGTCTTGTCTCTAGGGGGCAACAGTGAGCTACTTTCAAGTTGCTTAATTGCATCTCTCAAAAATGCCCTCATCTAAAATGAGTTCACCTGACCAAACATCTTGAACGGGCCTGTGGGTTTTTATGGGGCGGCTGTGTACTGGTGCAGGCGGCAGGTGCAGTAAAGTTTGCGCTTTCGTTTTATCAAGTGACTGGCAGTAGTCCCTGCTTTCAATCCCACGTCACCCCCCTCCTCTGAGGGCTGCTGCGGCACTCACACATGTGCCCCCCCTCCCCCAGGAGCAGCTGCCCGAGCTCCACATGCACTTCCAGGCACAGAGTTTCCACACCTCAATGTACGCCTCCTCTTGGTTCCTCACCATCTTCCTCACCTCCTTCCCTCTGGCCGTCGCCACTAGGATCTTTGATATATTCATGAGCGAGGTGAGTGCCGCGCTGGACTCTGACCACTGATGCGGGGGATTTCTCTGTTCTGACACACACACTGGGTGACTTCTGTTTTCCTTTTGATAATGAGGCACTCAGCTTAGGCTGAATGTAAACAAAGGTTGCCACCTTGTGGCCAAATTGGGTGCTGCAGATCATTACTTGGCTCTGCGCCCTCTGTTGGCAGGGCCTGGAGATAGTCTTTCGAGTAGGACTGGCCATTCTTCAGATGAACCAGGCCGAGCTCATGCAGCTGGACATGGAGGGGATGCTACAGGTGAGTGAGCCAGGAACCTTCAGGCAGCCTGTCCTCCCCAGGGAGGCCTCCATGCGCATGACGCCCCTCTGTCCATGTCACAGCACTTCCAGAAGGTCATTCCCCACCAGCTGGACAGCGGCCCTGACAGAGTCATCCTGACTGCATACCAGGTCAAGTACAACGCCAAGAAGATGAAGAAGTACGTTCGCCCTCTCAGAGGCTGATGCGTCACGCGTGTGAAAAGTGTCGCACTATTGCTTCCTCCGATTTCGGCCGGAAGTCGTGTATGCAGTGCCAGCCTGGCGTGCCCGTGATTTCACTCCTTTGGCGGGAGGCGGCCATGTGCAAAAACGTCTTTCCTGGCTGGGGGGGGGAGCTGATCGCGGCCCCGTGCGATTCACAGTTTGTTTTGCGATTGTTCCTCAGGTTAGAGAAGGAGTACAGCACGATCAAGACGAAGGAGATGGAGGAACAAGTGGAGATCAAGGTGAGCGAGGGCCCCCCCTGCAGGGCTGGCGGGGTATTTCTCACCATTGTGACATGTGACAGGATGTTTACATTTCACATGAAGGTTCCGCTGAAGGGTGTTTCTGGGTCATTTTATTATTAAACTTGTACTTGATTTCAGAATACAAATAATGCAAATTACAAGCAAATGAACAGTGTAAATTTATTTTAGGGGTTAATAGTGAAATAGTAGTTGAAATGCTTGATGTATGCTGAGAACTAACAGTTCCATTAACTGCCAGTGTGATATCAGTCGTGGTGAAATCTGGTTCTGTGTTCTCCCCCCCCCCCCCCCCCCCCCCAGAGGCTACGCACAGAGAACAGACTCCTGAAGCAGAGGATCGATACCTTGGAGAAAGTAAGTGCTGCTGATGGTGGGGGTAGGTCTTACTCAAAGCTCCATCAGTCCATTATCCGTGTGTGTGTGTGTGTGTGTGTGTGTGTGTGTGTGTGTGTGTGTGTGTGTGTGTGTGTGTGTCTCCTCCATGGCCATCAATGCATCCCGACGTGTTACGCTGACCAAGCTCTGCGGTTCAGCTACACGGAGTGTTATGATTCAGACATGCGGGACGCTAGAAACCTTAAATGTCAGGAAGCTGAGGATCAGCCTGAACACGTTCACGGGAAACCGAGCTTTTACTGCGGTCATGAAACTTACCGAGAGGTCAAGAGAGGTCACCGGAATGGCAGCCAGGCCTCGCCGGCGCGGCTCTCTGCTGTGGAATCGGGGGCTTGTCCTGCATTTATTTGCTCTGCCTTTCAGCTGAGCCTGGTCTGCAGTGACTGCCTCCATGCCCGGGGTGGGTGGGGGTTCATACAAGAAAGCAGAATGCGGTGGAAAAAATGCGACCACCGCCTGCACTTGCATGGCTGCACCAGAGGCCACGTTTGAGACCGTGGAAATGGGCGGCTGGGACTGTGGTCACTGCAGGAGGACATCTAGCTCAGCCCGGTGTCCCTCGCTAGGCAGTCCTCCTCTCAGGCTCTGTCCTCTGTCCCCTGCTGCTTGCGGCAGTGTCAAAGCAGCGCCCCGCCCTGTGCTTAGCCACCGCTCTACCCTGCGTCATGTGACTTTCCCGTCCGCAGTACCCTATTGGCTGTTTCTGTAAGACCATCTGAGCTGCAGTGAATTTAGCCCTATTTGTTTTGTCTCTGAGTGGAAAAGGGGATTTCTGCCCTGTGGAGACGAACGTTGCGTGTCTCTGTTTTAAAATGTGCTCTCTGGTTTTTCTCCTGTCCCTCTGTGTTTTCCTGTCTGTTTTTTTAGGAAAGTGCTTCCTTGGCTGATAGGTTGATCCAGGTATTTCGTTAAGCTCTCTTTGTCCCCATCCTGTATCTCTTCCTTTCCTTTTTTTGTAACCCTCTTCCCTTTTCTCTATACTTTGCATGCGCTCTGTGTAATTCCCGTAATTTGCACCGTGGACGCCAACGGTGTGGCAGAAATAAGATCGACCGTGACAATAATCCCGCCTGGCCTTGAATGCTGCTGAAGCTGCCCCATCAAGCATGACCAGCGCCGTAACTGCATGCCGGCATTATTCAGCCCCCCCTCCCTGTCTCCGCCAAAGCAAAGCCCGACTTAACAAAGCCCGACTTAACAAAGC
Organism: Hyperopisus bebe; assembly: GCA_026777045.1. Taxonomy (NCBI): domain Eukaryota; kingdom Metazoa; phylum Chordata; class Actinopteri; order Osteoglossiformes; family Mormyridae; genus Hyperopisus; species Hyperopisus bebe. The sequence goes on from JAODJW010000043.1 coordinate 2,401,336, forward strand.
CCAGTAACTGCCCCGCGCCCAGCATCGCCCCCTATAGACGGCATGCCTGCACTCCATCCTCAACCGCCCTGATTATATCCCAAGGGGCAAGTGACCCGGGCCCAGGAGGCTGAAGAGAACTACCTGATAAAGAGGGAGCTGGCTACGGTCAGGCAGCAGAGCGAGGAGGCCAGTGCCCAGCTGGAGCAGGCCCAGGGCACCATCCGCGAGCTCCAGCAGCACCGACAGCCGGCGGGAGGGGTAAGGAGCCTGAAGGCCCCCCCTCGCGGAGCACGGCTGCTGGGGGCGGCGGCTGGCCGTCGTCGGTGCCTCCATAGTCACCCATTCCCCTTCCCCATCACACGAACATCTCCCACCCCCCCATCGTGTCTTCCTCGCTGCCCCTCCCCCGATGCTGCTGCTGCTGCTGCTTATGATTCAGGCAGCACTAGCCGCTCCAGAGTGCTCCATCTCCCTCCAGTCTCTCCCTGTCATGAAAGGCAAGCACCCAATGCGATTCGTCACCGGTAGCTTTAGCCCCTTCAGTCTTGCTCCTTCGGATTCGCCCCTTTGTCAGACTACAGGCAGGCGGGCCGATGATAAAGCCACGTTTTATCTGGTTAAAGTGCAGCCTTCAGACAGGCACGGCCTTGGCCTGAAGGGGGCGCCGCACGATGTCGGTGTGTAAATCTCCGTAAAGAGGCCTCCGTTCGGCGCTCCCGTCCTTGCTAACGTCCGCTCCCCTCACAGCCCAAGGTGAGCCTGCGGTACACAGAGGACTTCATCCTGCAGCTGGAGCGGGAGCTGGTACAGGCCCGGCTGAAGGAGGCTGAATCCCAGTGTGCCCTCAAGGAGATGCAGGACAAGATCCTGGACATGGAGAAGGTGCGGCCTGCCCCCCCTCCCGGCTGAAGCTTGGGCCGAAACCTCCGCGGGGCGCCTGGCGCCGACCGCGGCACGTCCGTAATCCGCTCTCCTGTCCCCATTTCAGAGGAACACGGCGCTGCCGGACGAGAGCAACGTGGCGCGACTCCAGGAAGAGCTCATCGGGATGAAGGTCAGGGAGGCAGAAGCCATCACAAGCCTCAAGGAGATCCGTCAGCAAATCAGGGATCTGGAGGAGCACTGGCAGGTAAGACCGACGGGTGGGGGAGGGCGGAATGGGGGGTGTCACTCGCCGGGGGGACCTCCTGGCCACGGCTGTGGTTTGGTAATGTGTGTGTGGCCCCGCCCCATGCAGAAGCACCTGGCGCGCACGGCGGGCCGCTGGAAGGAGAGCCCCAAGAAGAACACGGTGGGCGAGCTGCAGGACGAGCTGATGAGCGTGCGGCTGCGCGAGGCCGAGGTGCAGGCGGAGCTGCGCGAGACGCGCCAGAGGATGCTGGAGCTGGAGACGCAGGTCAGGCTGCGCACACGCCCGGTCGCTGCACTGCACCCTGGGCTTGCGAGGCGCACACACACATGGCGTCATACACAACATGCCCTCTAGGGGGCACCAGGTAGCCACTCACAAATCAGGGGGAGCGCGTAAACTCCACATACAGAACTGGTGGGATTCGAGCTCCTGCCCCTGGAAGTGTGGGGGAACACACCTCCAGTGCACCAAGCAGGGAAATATCTCCTAGCACTTGTTGCTCCAACAAATCCAAACATTCCTTTTTTGGCTGGGAGGCTTTGGGGTTTAGATTAGTTTGTTTGCCAAGTGAGTATAGGATGCCTATGACCAGCAGAGGGCAGCAAAGCACCTTGCGGTTCCCCAGGTACTGTAGCTAGCCAAAAATTAAACTTTCTTTTTTTTTAATGGAGTCTGCCTGGTATGATGGATGTTTTTGGCTCTGATGTTTGTTGGGAAAGCACTTTACCTGCGCGTTTCACTTCTTAAAAATGTAGTTATCAATTTATCTTTGCTGCGAGTGTTGCGTAATACCGGGTTTTTAAAGGGGTAGGTTTGAATCTCATGGTGGCGTTACACTGACAGGACTCTCTCTGATTGGGCCAGAGATCAGTTAATGTTCTGATTGTACAGAGATTACAGTGAGTGACACACGCATCCCAGCAGTGACTGTCAGGTCTGTCAAGCAGACGCATTGTGTGACCCCTGTGTGACCCCACCCCTCCCGCCCATGTTCCACGCACAGAACCAGATCCACAGCAACCAGCTGCGACGGGCCGAGCAGGAGAGCCGCAGGCTGCAGGAACGCACGCAGCTCCTGACTGCGCAGAACAAGGGCCTGCAAGTACAGCTGCAAGAGCTGAAGCGCAAGCAGGCGGAGATCGAGTGTAAGGTAGGGTGGCCTTCCAGCCTGCAGTGGTCGCTC
>JAODJW010000043.1:2408793-2424429 GCA_026777045.1 Hyperopisus bebe
GTACTACGCGCTGTACAATATGGGTGCTATCATCCCGGAGCGTACTACGCGCTGTACAATATGGGTGCTATCATCCCGGAGCGTACTACGCGCTGTACAATATGGGTGCTATCATCCCGGAGCGTACTACGCGCTGTACAATGTGGGTGTTACCTGCGAAAGATGCGTCTTAAACGTGCCTTGGAAGGAAAACGCCTCACCTTGTCACACCTTGCCACATTGAAAGCTTTATTCAAAGTAAATTCACAACAAATCTAGAACGGTCCCACCAGGGTGGAAATACGTGGATGGCATGATGGGTTCTGTGCTGGCAAACCGAGACTGATTGGCAAGTCTGTGTTCCTTTTCTTTCCCTGACTTTCCCACTGAAGGTTGGCTTTCTCCGTAAACGCCTACTGACGGAGACACTCATGGCTCCTCGCTGGTGTCGCCATGGTAGCATGAGCTTGCCTGGCACCAGGCAACCCCCACCCCCAGGGTGACACCCTCCTCTGTTGCCTGTCTCTTACTTCGTCTCTTATCAGCCACCCAATCTGTCTCTACTTCTCCAGCCCTTCTTGGAAACCAGTCACACGCAAGTGCTTGCACATTCATCTTCCTGAAGATAGGGAAGGTTTTTTTTTTTCCCCTTTTATGCTAAACAGACTTCAGAACGATCCTGACATTGACTCAGGAAGACTTGTCAGCCTGTGAGGCTACCTTAAGCTTGAGTGTCACTTTAAAGATGACAAAACCCGTTTCAGCCTTTCCATAACCCGAGAGATGACTTTCAGAGAGTGGGTGACCACAGTCCCAGATGATGCTCTGTGCCTCTTGGGTTTTGTGGTTGTAGCTGCAGTATTAGAGCATTAATGAATCGGTTAGTAACTGTAATTGATCCAGACACAGTCATTTAGTGACGTTAGATGTCATTGCATTGATAGTGCTGTGGGTGATACTGATTTGAAGTTTCAGGACCCGGTCACCAGTCAGCTTGGGCGGAAGCTTCCGGAGCTTGCAGCTCAGATACGTGGCTGGTTGGTAGTACACTCAAACACACTTTAAATGTTTCATTTATTGAACTGCGGAGAGATATAGTTGATGTGTCTCTCGCTATGAGTAGATGTGAAAACATAAGACGGACCTTCTCAGATTTCTCTTCTTGATTCCTGTCTGACGTCTGTGACTGACTTGAGGTTTTGGCGCCATTTTGGCCGCACCAAACTAGTGAGTTTTACTATGAGTGTAACCATACTGGTTTTACTATGAGCCTTGTGTTGTTACTGGGGAAGTGCTGCCTTGGAAGTTTGGGCCAAATAGCTTCAACTGACCAGGTTTCTCCTCCAGGAAAATTGTTGTTTTCTCTTAAAATGCCCGAGCTGCTCAGCCTAACCCTAAGCCTAACCCTAAGCCTAACCCTAAGCCTAACCCCATCAGCCGTGAAGTGCCACTCAAAAACCAATTGATCCCCATCCACCTTCTCCATACCTTTCTAGTTCCCCTTAATTCGTATTATTCACATTTTGCTCATTATGCTTCTGTTTCTGATAATAAGGCACATTTTTTCTGTTTTAATGCCCTAGGTGTGACATCAGTGTTTGGTTGTCATGGTAACCGCAACAGAGAGCTAAGAGCAGCAGTAGGCGTTATGTTTGCATATGGGTACATATAGTGTGATGTGCATATCCTCAGGGTCTCGCTCTGCCTTAATTTTGCTGCTCATTTCGGTTCCTTCGCTTTGAAGAGCGTAATGGGGTAGCACAGTCATTTTATCAGACAGTCCCATATATAGTTCTGTATGCGGTGTGATATTTTGGGATATTTCACTGGGCACACGAAGAGGCCGGTCGTCCAATGGATGCCCAGTGCTCGCTCCTGAGCCAATCCGCTTCCTCTGGATCAGTCTTTCCCAATCCGGTTCTTGGGGACCCACAGATGCTCCACGTTTTTACTGAGAGCCGGGAGGGAGCAAAAACGTGGACTGTCTGCGGTTCCCTGAGGACCGGATCAGGAAACACTGCTTTGGATCGATGATTTACTGGGGAGGATGCAGTGAGATTTTAACCAGAAAAGAAAAAAAAAGTCCCTTGCGGCTAAATTGAAAAGCAGTAAATCATGCATTGTGCGGAGTGCTGTGCCCTATCAGCACCGAGCAGTCAGGCTGCGTGCAGACGCTTGGGCTCGCTGGGCCTGGTGGGGCCTCGGGTGGCCCGGGGGGTGGTCGGGGGGGCTTGCGAAAGCTGGATCTGATAGGCAGCACTCGTCGAACGGCGGGGGGGGGCACGTCCTTCTGCCGGTGCTGATTTAAGTGGTTACAGTGGCCCAAGGGGAACCCGTGAGGAGATAAGATAGCACTCCCCAAGACGCCTTGCGGTTACGCTGCCACCTTGACTCTCAGCCGCCCCACCCTGCAACCCACTACCTGTTTCTGAAGCCGGGAGCCTGGGTTTGACCTCCTGCTGGCTGCAGGGCCGCCGTGGGAGGAGCAGCACCCTAAGCTGCTGCTTTATCACCCAGAAGAACAACGAGGTCTTTGCAGACCTGAGCAGGAGCATATGGATGCCCCTCCGGTCCCTTCACACCTTCTCCTGTCTCGTTTATTACGATCTCCGTCGAGGTGTGGTCCCCTCTCTGTGTACAGCACGTTTCCTGTCACGGCTTTAGCACCTGAAGCTATGAGCTGCTTGCCCAGGTTTTCAGTAAACTAGGGTACAGGTTCAGGCTTCGCGTCTCTATTTCCTCGGCAGCACACACAGCTAAGCGTCCCTGCAGTGCACCGCGTTCCTGCAGTGCACCGCGTTCCTGCAGTGCACCGCGTTCCTGCAGTGCACCGTGTACCGCACCAGGTCAAGAAGCATGGTCCCAGGCACATGGAAGCTCGCACTGACGTTTTCGAGCAAGACCGTCATGGCGGTCACGGCCCCGGAGCTGTGCGGTGGGGGGGGGGGGGTCTTGGCGCTTGGCTCGGTGGGCCCCAGGGTACAAATCTGCCCTCCACCCTCTAACACCATGTAACACCCGCCATGTTCTCTTCCTTTTTGAATCCTCCCAGCTTCGCTTCCTGCCCTGTCAACAACACCCTCGTAATGCTAAACACGCTCTCCCCTTTCTCCGGACTGTGGGATTAACCCATCGGTGAGACACCTTTGTGGAGGCAATTACCACTCAGGGCACTTTGTGTTTTTAGTTACCCGGCCAACAACGGGGCCCGGACCCGTCCTGTCAACGTGTGTTGCAACCCTTGCCCTTTATCCTGCATGCGTGTAGCTGAGCTCGCTAGGCCTGAACTGTGTTGGGTTCAAGGGCCAAACGCACGTACTGAGAGAGCACAGAATCCGCAGAGCGGACCCAGTGTCCAGATCGAGGAGTGAAATTGTTCCCTCATACTTGCTGCGTTATGACAGTTGCCACATAGGAGATTTGCATGTTCGGTTATGAAACGATGCTCTGCGCTGCAGTGGAAGTGAAAGACTCTCGATGTGGAGCTTCTGCAGAGGCATACATGGTACCTGATGGGTAAAAACAGCCTGCGAGGCAGAGCAGCATCCGTCTGAGCATCAGAAATAGACCCAGAGCCTGAGAGCCGAGACTGATCAGTCAACGCGAGCTCTGTGCCGTGCGGCCACCCAGACCCAGCTGTTAGAGCCCAATGTCACCAAAAAAAGGCGAACGCGATCGATTGGCTGCGGCTCCCATGCGCTGCTAATTTCAATCACGTACCCTGTCAGGAGGCCCAGTATTACGTTGAGCAGACGCCGACTTTGTCTAATCTGAGACGATCGAGAGGTGAAGGTGCAGTGTCCGCAGTGTTTTTTTTTTTTTTTTTTTCTCTTTCAGTCGTTTGGTTTCCTGTTCTGACTCAAACCAGTGAGTTTGTTTGTCACGTTTACACTTGAACCTGTTCAGCTCTGATTAAGTCTTCGTTTTGCTGCTCTTAACTATCATTGTTTACTTGTATGGATTTGCCCCTTCAGAGATTTTTTTTTTTTTTTCGGGGGGAGCTGCGTAGCGAGGCAGATACGGCATCAGCGCCGCCCCGCTGGGCCCGTTCAACCATCAGCAGCTGACAGGGGCTGCGTGACTCAGGCTCATGCAGACAGTCTCGGAGATGTCAGGATACCGCTCGCTGGTGTTGGCACAGACCCGCCGGCGTGATCCCCTGTGGTGCCGCGTGTCTCACTTTCACGCCTAGAATGACATCTCTAAATCAGAAAGATGTTAAATGGAGACTCGACGTATGCACAGCTCAGCGTGGTGCTCTTGTGAGTCCTACGCCCGATCTGAGCTACTGGCTTGATTTTATGTTTATCTCTCCCCGAGTCTCCCACCACAGGTGATGACTGTGGTCTCAAATTCACCGTGAACTTCTGGTTGGAGTGAATGTGCTTCCATAATTGTGCTTTGGTAAAGGTGCTTCCAGTGTATGTGCTGGGAGTTTAATGATGGAGTCTGTCACAAACACCCAAATTGCTGTTCTCACTGCCCCCCCCCCCCCTCCCCCCTCCTTTGGCTTTCGTGGTGAGGTAGACTACACCAGGTAAGCACTGGCCTCCATCTACACGTCAGCTCAGCCTGCATCATCCACACCCTTTACATTCACCCATGCTACACCGTCCTCCCTCTGTGCTGCTCTGCGTTTTTGAGCACCACACAGCAGTGTGATCCGTGCTGAGAGTCAAGCAGTTTGGTCGCCTCTCCCTGTCCCTTGCATGCATTCTGGAATGTTCTAGATTGACCACCTGGTTTTATACCTTCTGGCGAAACTCGAGCCTTTGTCGTCGATGTGATTAATTTATTTTCTATTTTTTTGTGCTTTGCTTTTTTAAAATTCGCCGTCTGACGTGCTGTGGTTGCAGTTCGAGCCTTGGCTGAACACGTCTAAGAAACTGAAACATTGCATGTCTGCACATGTGTTCCTCATACCCCACTGTGTTAAAGATCAGAGTGTGTGTTCAGTCTTCCTGTCCTGATGGGGGCGCCCTGCACGCGTCACCTCATTCATCCCCTCCGTTTCCCTCCTCCTCCCTGCAGATCCGATGCCTGAGGCGCCCGGGGGCGTCGTTGAGCCGGCTCGATTTTGACAGCATCCACATCGTCAACCACTACATAGCTGACGACGAGTCGTACCACTCCTCGGATGACGATGCGCCCGGTGACCCGGCGTGTCTGCCCGTTTCCCGTGCGTTTGTGCCACGGCAGGATACCAAGCGCATTCTGCTGCACCCCAACCTGGCTGAGAGCGACAGCGATGGCGAAGAGGATAGCCCGCACCTTTCCGTGCCCTCGGAAGCACCCAGTAGCCACAAGACAACCACTGTGTAACTGCCGACAAGGCAGTGCTGATGTCCCCCCTGCCACCGTGGGAAAGCAGGCAGGGAGGGAGGCGGTGCGAGATTCTGCTCGTCAGGGGCACCTCTTCGTGGATTTTTTATTTTTTTTTTTGACAATTACACTTCCTTTCATCTGGAGGCTTGAATTGCTTCAGCGTTTCTGACCAGGGAGAAAACCCTGAGAGTCTGTTACAGCTGCTTATATGTTGTATTCTGTTCCTCTCTGCCTTACTTTGCCAAAAACAGTTGTACCGTCACCATAAGTCATTGCCCATCGTAGAATGTGGCTAGAAGCCCATAGCCGGCCAATGCCAACCCTCGTTTGGGGGGGGAGGGGGGGGGCAGCACGGCTGAGATGGGGTACAACATACAACCAGGTACAACATGGGGAGACATTTTGTGCAATACTGGTTTTTATCAATTCTGTCTTTTGCTTCTTGACCAAGACAACTTTGTGTGTTGGAGATGAGAAATGTGTTAACTGAGCGATGATCAAAGCAACAATCGGCAGACGAGCAGCGCGGAACAGGCCCTACAGGACTCGCCAGACCCCAGACGGGAGTCTGCCGACTGTCATGTGACCCCTTTTATGTGGCGGTGTGGACATGTCACAGGTGTGTTTATTGGCCCCTTGCTCTGTCTATACCGTGACTTGAAGATACAAGGCCTTCTTTTAAAATATCTGCAGAGATTGTACAGATTAGCCTTAAGGGACATTTCATTCCTTAAGCTATTCTTATGTGAACCGTTAGCCTTGGCGAGCAACATTTTGTAAGCATTTTATTTATGCATGATGTCAACGTGTTACAAGAGCATCGACACCGTGGTTTGTATGTATGTATGTATGTATGTATGTGCGTGCGTGCGTGCATGTGTGTGTGTGTGTGTCTTTCTCTTTACCGGCTGCTCTGTGCCTATGTGTGATCGTAAAAATAAGGCTAGTTTAAATTCTTTTATTTCTCTCCTGTCATGATCCACGGTGCAACATTAATCAGTTGTAGCAGGTAGCTGAAGAGGATGTAATCAGGTTAGAACTGAAGCAATAGTGTTGCAAAATGATTGTCTGATTTTCCCTCCTTCCCCTTTCCTCCCCCCCATTCACAGTTACACAACCCAGAAGCTCATGAAATCACCAGCCGATGTCAAAGTAAATGGCAGCGATGTAGGCTGTCAGGTCCCCGTTAGGGTGGCGAGAGGCAGCACACAGACACACCGACGCTGGGGGGCACTGGCTCGGCGGGGTGGGGCGGGGCAGCGAGGGAGGGGCCGATGCACTAAACACACAGCGCTCTCATCACCTCTTTTAATCCTGTACACTTGTAAATATGTTTTTTATCTCGATTGTGAGATGCTCAGTTGAAACTAGGAAGGATTTTAAAATTTTGATGGAGGATCATTATGAATTATCAAAAGGCATGTGTCACCCAAGGGTGGGCACAGGCAGGACGGGCAAGGTGAGCGAAGCACAGAGGGGGCACCCCCCCCCCCCTCCCCAGAAGAGCGGGGCACGGAGGGGGGACCCATTGTTTCCTCCATAATACATGTCTTTGCCCAACACAACTACAAGGCTCTTAAAAGTATTTTTAAAAATCCACCTACATTCTGGGGGTGTGTGCGTCGGGGTTCTCTTCAGTTCTCCTCACACTTTCTCCAGGATGTACCCCCCTCTCACTTGAAACGTACACCTTCTCTTCTTGGTGCAAGCAGTGACGAAGGGGCAGTATTTTTTCCTTTTTTGTGGGGGGAGGGTTGGTGGACAGCTGTCCCCATGATGTCCTGCTTCCAGACCCGATAACGGTCTTCACCAGATAGACGGTCCCAGCCCGCGGCACAGGTGCCACCTAACCACGCAACACTAATAGTTGGTGTTGGGCAAAGTCCAGTGCGACCTTAAAATAAACACTATGTGTGATGTGTTTCAAATAAAATGTTATTTAATAAAATGATTTTTTTCCATTGAGACTGTCTTGTGTTTTTTTTTTGTCACTGGGACGGTAATTCGTGGCACGGACATTCAGCGCTATGTGGAGTTAACGCGACACTAAATTGATGAAAGGGGGGTCGTGTAGGCGTCTGAAACGTCATTTTTACTCTTCAATACGCTGCTCTATAAAATTTATCCTAAATCTTAATTTAAACGAATATTTCAGAATTGCGTCCCACAAGAGTTTGAGGAAATCTGCCGAAATCGTTTTAAGCTAAAAACAGCCTGACTCTCACTAAGACGCCAGACGTGGGCTGTACTGTAGCTTCTCTCTAAAATGCTGTCCTTTCAAAGTTCGTTCGATCTGTGACTTCTCTATGTGAGCTGTTTGCACTATTATCTGGTGCGATGGATTTACATGGCCCAAATTCACTTTTTTGTGACAGAATGGAAAAGCGCACAAAACAAGTCCTACAATGGTGTCGTCCAACCCCAGCTTGGGAGTCAATTGGTTTAATAGAAATTGGTGCTTTTTTTACCAGTCCTCGTTAGATTTGGTATTGTCCGAAAATTACATTTCCACGCAGGATCATCACTTTTTCCACTGTTTCAAGAGCCACCCAGTGAAAAGTAAGATTCCTGCGCATGAACAACATCCACCCAGGTGTGTTTATGGGGCTCCGCACAGAATCGGCAATAAAAGTTTTGTAAAATAAGAACCGTTTTAAAAAATCAGTATTCACACTTAGACGGTATTTTGCAACACATGTTAAGTCACTGCTAAGAATAAATCAGTAATGGCAATTTAATTTGGCGAGCAGCATTTAAAAGTTACGACCGCACCTACACCCCTAAATATAAAACCGCCCTCGGTGAAAAGGAAATGAGAAAATATAACCAGATCGCCTCCTTTGGGTTATGATGCGTCTCTGTGGGAGTCCGTGTCTAAAAAAAAAAAGAAAATTGTTCCGGCGTGCAATCTAGAGTCACTGCTTAACGAAAACCAACTGACTGGTTACGGTGCCACTGACGGCAGTGATAGAACATTAATCAGAACCTTAATGACAGAACCCATGGAACTCTTCAGAAACGACGGTTCGATGCTGATTAGACATATTTATTCAGAAATTGAAAATTCACGTCACGCACCTCCATGAGGAAAATTACATTCTTATTTTGTTAATTATACCGTGGCACCTTAGACAAGAATCCACTGTTCTCGTGTTTTCAGTGTATTTGTATAGGCTTTACTTGTCGACATAAAATTATATTACCACAAGAATTTTTGCAGTTATTTTGTTGTTAAACTAAGATGCTTTTCTATGCATTATATCGTAAATACGGAGCCGGTCGAGGTTTTCAGAAGCACAAAACTTCGCGTGCTGAAATATCAATTTCACATTTGAATAGTAAATCTGTGCGCACCTAGAAACGCGGAGTTTTGTTTTCTTTTTTTTTTATAGCGGAAGTCAAATCATTTTTACTATGCAAGTGTCCAATAATTTAAAATTGCTTGAAACGACTGTCCCCGACTGTTTCAGAATCTCATAAAATGGTTGCAAACCCCTTTTTCTGATGAAACGTATTGCAGAACCGTAACGTTCAGGAAGTTCTCTTGCTTTATTTAGGGGCTGAACTTCTGGAGCTTCTTATTCACTTGGGACAACTCTAGTCAAGTTACCGTAACTGCGCAGAGCTAAACCCTCAGCGCTGCTGATCTGTGTTGAAATCGCTTTCTTTAGGTAAGCCTGCGTATATTCAGAACATTTTCGTGTAACCTTTAATCGTTGCGGCGATGTAAAAGAGTATTGTTTATTTAATCTCATTAAATATAAAAACGAAATAAATCAGATCTGACCGGTTGTCGGTGACCTAGTGAACTAAAAAGCACTTTTATCTAACTCTCAACGAACACCAAGCTCGGTGTTGGATTTCTATGTTTGTTTTAGAAGTGATTGATTTTGGGACGTAGGTGAGAAATTTCCTGTTCGAATAGTTGAATTTGAATAAGTTCTCAAGTTAAACACGCAGACGAATTTGCATTTCTTCATGACGGTCGATGGTCACGACGTGAGTAGTTTCTTTCACAGAGACGAGTTAGATCAAGCGATTATCGGCCGATTCCAGCATTCGCGCTTAAGTTTTTTTATGCACTCTGTTGTAGCAGGTGGAACAGCGTGATATTTTTCCCATCCATCCTATGCACTCTAATCCTCAGGCAACCTTGAATGCCGGAATGTGCGACCCTATCTTGATTTTATTTAACAGGCAGCACTGGTTGTATGTATACTGATGGACTTACCACTGATAAACTGCTTGTGGTGTAACGGAATAGTCCCTGGATGCTTTTCCACAATGTATATACGAAATATTCGATCCGTTATTTCATTTTATAAAGGTGACTCGATGACAAGTATACCTTGAAATTTACTGACATTTTTTGTTTAAGCTGGTACACATTCTCGTATAGGAATACAATAATCAGTGGGGTATAATGAGATTTTTTTCTGAAAAAATGCTTTGCAATTCATCAAAGGAAAATTCAGATCCATTCGTGCTTCCTTTCGGTTGTCATTCAAGCCCTCTCCGAACACGGTTTGCCGTAATAAGCCGCTGTCATCGACAGAGGGCGGATGTCCTCAAGGTCTTGAATATGAAATCTACCCTGATGTCAAAAAGAGGAACCTAGGTTTCTTTGGGTTGTACTGGTATTTTGAATCCTACACTGAATAACAGACACTGAACTAGTACTATATCTTCAATCAGTGTAAAAGTCTTAAGTGTTAACAATAAATACTTTGACGAATCAATTAAAGCTTTTAAAGTTAGTTCAAATATATATAACACACTGCATCCTATTGAACTTAAATTATTGGATGTATTTTCTGCCATAAAACACTAAATCACTTTTTGTGATACTTAAATACTTTAATAACATTAGTGAATTTTGTACAGTTATGCAGTGAGCTGTCGGCCAGACATCTAATTAAATGACCTTGTAAAATCGTTTCATGCTACTTTTCTATACCAAATATTTGTGAATTTTTAAACGGGCAAATCGCTGTTTGACATGTTTCACTTAATTAAACATATTAAATGATAAATTTCGGATATTAAGCATGAATATTTTCTATAAAATAATTTGCGTATCATGTAAAATATTTTGAGAACATCAAAATAGTATATAAATTCATCCACCTTCCAAATGCTCATCCTGATCAAGATCGCAATGTAGCGTACAAACGCATTTTACAAATGTTTTAGAAGCACGTCTTTCTACGCCTAGTGAAGATTAATGGAAAAGAAAAATAAGCTGTCCATGACAAATCTGTCGATTGCTTCTGCTTGACTAACGGTGACTAATGAATGTGAAGGACTTTAATAGCGGCAAAGAAAATGTTAAAACGGCCGACAGGACTGGAAAGCAATAGGGTCGGTATTCTCTTGCAGTCTGTCGTGCGATGTAAATGCAGTCAGTGTTGTGTATATAATTAGATTGGATATTATCAGCGCCCACTCCGTGTGAGAGACGGACAAGGTAGCTCTGTTTACACTTTCAGGACGCACGTAATTCAGGAAGAAACCCGAGACTATACGGAGGCTGCTTCGGCGCGTGGGCGCACAGGGTGTCTTCTGCCTAAATTAGTTTTCCTCAAAATGATGCACCTCTTTGTGGAAATTTACTAAATGCGCCCAGTAATGCACAGGTAGCCGTGAGTGTACGCCATTTCGAGTTAACGGCTTCAGATTCCTGACAAAAGAATTCATTTACATAGGCACGGAATTGTTTTGTAATGTTTTTTAAAAGGTATGCTTATCCTATAAGGTATACTGTAAAATACTAGCTGAAATACATGCCTGGAGAAACATAGTAAGCTTCTATTCCTATATTAAAGTTAACACTTTCGGATTTTGTCGAAATTTGAATGTAAAAATCGTAAGTATAACCCCAATAGCTAATTCGCCGTACTTCAAATTCAGTCCATTCATTTTTTTGCGTAAAAATTAATTTGCTTTTGCACATCGGGGATACAGTACAGGCTGAACCCACAGTCTGGTCCCAGTCACATATAAGCAAATCGAACAAATCGGCTTCTAGCAGCACCGTACGGTCTCTCCGTTGCATCTCCACTTCTATCTCCATTGTCGCCGTATTCGGTAACAAAGTGTTAAAGCAGTGTGTCACTTATCCTGATTGCCATCCGTTTAAATTCCCCCAGGTAATCCAGTCGGATCTGACAGGACTGCTCGCATTTGTCCTCTGAGAGACCAATCACAAGCCCGGGAGAGCCTATGGGATTGTTGCCTCTTTGGGGCACCTGTCCGCATAACACCTGGTAAACGACAGGGCTTTTCTGCGCACGCCCGAGCGCCTGCCAGACAGGAGAAAAAAGACTTTACTGGCGCAGTCATCAACCAATGGTCTTTAAATATTTCCAAAGATAAGACGGAGCCGCTCGTTCCTGCAGACCAGCAGAACGGCAGAGTCGCAGGTCAGTTTGGCCACCAAAGGAGAGGATCAAAAATGCCCAGGTCATTCTTGGTGAAGAGCAAACGGGCTCACAGCTACCACCAGCCAAGGTCCCTGGAAGATGATTACAGCAGGCTAGACACGATATTAGCTCACATATGTGCAGGTAAAGTTCAGTTTTTCAAAATTTGCTGACTAAATGTTGTTGCGCTTGTGTGGTATTTTATAAATGTTATATTTCCATATGAAAAGTAGTCTGTTTACTGTTTATGAGGCATTTATAAACTAGAAGAAAAGAATTCCACAAAATAAATGTACCTTTGAAAATTATTTAATATATACTCTGATTGGTCGGTATAAATTATATTAAATATTTTCAAATATTACAGAACTTTGCCGTGTAGCCTATATTTAAACTCTGCATCTTAAATTTACTTGCATGAATTTAGTAATACTTCTTAGTGAAACCACAACCGCTAGAGTCATCACAGAATTAATAGAATTGTTATGCCGCTTTGTCATAATTCCGGACAAATTATTATTCCGTATTCGCTTTGCACTCTATTATTACGTTACTCTTGTCACAGTAATCTTAATTTCCGATTACCTCTGTGGTGAAGTGTAAGTTTCATCCTTTTTATCTTTTGGCAACTAGAAAACAAGAGTTCGGTGGAGTCGGGATGCTGTTCCGACTCACTGGCTATCGATGCCCAGGGCAGAGTTTCCCCGCCATCTCACTTGGTGGAGACCGCTGACCTTTCCTCCAAGTCACCGCTCAGCTGCGAGGGCAGCATGTGCGGCAGGTCACCGGACTACGAGGACTACTGGAGACCGCCGTCCCCATCGGCGTCACCCGGTGCGTGCGAGTCGCTTGGTTAGTGCTGATTATAGGAGCCGAATCAAACCGACGGCCTGTGACAGATCACGTGACAGACATATGGCGTATGGTCCAGTCCCTTTCGAGCTGTCAACGTCTTATTACGCCGTAAGGCAGTTTACTGTCACTTTGGTTTTATATTTTATCTACTTAGCACATTTATACGTAATTAAATATGACCGATTTTTTAGGCTATTACATAATACTTATTAATTCACCTTTATTTAGGTTAATATCTCCAGCTTACTATACATGAAAGACGTCATTATATATCTGTTAAGCCTGTATATTTTTTGCAGACTCAATAATGTTTCGATATTATTTATGGCGAAATTTGACACAAGTTCTGTTTTTTCGCAGCTGATTCAGAAAAGTCCTTCACAGTGGACGAACATACTGTGGACGAGAACCACCCGTTTGCAATCCCCTTCCGGCCCTGTGCTTGGAATAATTATTCCGGGTCTGAGCTAAGGCATCTCGTCCAGCAAACGTACCCGCATCACCCAGTACCCCGGGATCGCAGTGCATCACTGGGCCTCTATGATGACCGGAGTACCGATACCTCTCTGTTCACCGAGCGAGCTTCTGTTGCGGGACTGTACAATGATTACGGCTCGGCGACGAGTCTGTTCGAAAGGTCAAGCACGCCGCGCTTATATGCAGAACACAACCTGCACAGTAAGGTACCTGATATCAAGGCCGAGTCTGACCTGCTCTGCAGCCGGCTTCTGCTGAACGGGGCGTACAAATGCATCAAGTGCAGTAAGGTATGAATTATTCATTTTCCTGCAGTCTGAAAAGTCAAAATGTTTTAATGCAGTTAAAAAAAACAAACCGTACGCCGTCTAATTATAAACGAAACGAAATCGCTTTCCTTCCCACGCAGGTTTTCTCCACGCCGCACGGACTGGAGGTTCATGTCCGAAGGTCTCACAGCGGGACCAGACCTTTTGCCTGTGAGATGTGCGGGAAGACCTTCGGTCACGCGGTGAGCCTGGAGCAGCACAAAGCGGTGCATTCCCAGGTGAACGGGCGACTCCGCCGTGGAAAATACGAATACACATGTTGCTTCTGATAAATTATAAATGGTCTAGTACATTTAAGCAGACACCATTGTTTCGTCCAAAGGAGCAATGACACAACTGCGTCCATTGAATGTTACACTGAAACAAGTGCGATGAATATCTACTGGAAACATTTCACGGATAGTAACAATAGAATTATCTCTTCTATGTTTGCATAGGAAAGGAGTTTCGACTGCAAAATTTGTGGTAAAAGTTTCAAAAGGTCATCCACTTTATCCACGCATCTGCTCATCCACTCTGACACCCGGCCTTACCCATGTCAGTATTGCGGAAAAAGATTCCACCAGAAGTCAGACATGAAGAAACACACCTTCATTCACACAGGTGAGACACGCGAGGTACAAGCAGCCGTATTCCTGGACATGTTCATCGGGACCGGACGTGTATTGCAGAACACTGTCTGCTAATTATATATCAGACTCTGTAACCTGCATCGGTGTTCTGAAAGCTTTGAATGAATCGATGTCAGACTATTTCTGTTTTTTTCCGGCATAGTGGTGGTATTAAACTCAACCTGATCTGTCAGTTGAACAATTAAGTTTTTGATCCATCTGAAACGGTATACGAGAAATCGACTGGAAGCAGTCACGTGTATTTATATAGTTTTATCTTTGGAAATCTCTAATAATCTCTGGAAATTAAAATGGCAAAATAATAAATCAGGAGTTTAATTCATATATTAAAAAGACTGTCATCAAACTTCCGTACAATAAAGGCACATGAACACAATGTTGTGCTTAATCTTAGCCGATGTAATTTTTCTTTGATTTTTTTTTTTTTTTGCGTTTTTAGGCGAGAAGCCGCACAAGTGCCAGGTGTGTGGAAAAGCCTTCAGTCAGAGCTCCAACCTCATTACCCACAGCCGCAAGCACACCGGTTTCAAGCCTTTTGGATGTGATCTTTGTGGTAAAGGCTTTCAGCGCAAGGTGGATCTGAGAAGACACAAGGAGACCCAGCACGGACTGAAATGAAGGCGAACCTCACGTTTTAGTGATAAGAGAGGAACTACATCGAACACTAGTGCGAACATAATCAAGCGAGAGTAGGCAAATGTCAGCGCATCCACAATTCTGTCGTCCCTTGGATATATGACGAAATAACTATTGTTTAGAGCATCTCGGACGCAATCGACATGGCAATCATTTTCAAACGGAATGATTCGAGGGGTTGTTGATGATTGCAGCTGGGTTGTTCTTGGAATATGTGCCCGAAACGCAAATATTGTCAGATAAATAATCGGACGCTGTATATTATAAAACATTGCATATGCACACAGGTGAAAGAAAAATCACCGCTTTCTAAGTGATTGTCACTTTGTTTTGAAATAAACGCTACAGGTGCTGGCAAAACAGGCACTACAAAAATGATGTTTATGGAAAAATAATGCAAGACTACCAGCCGCGACGCGGTTGTAACTCTGAAACCCAACACGAATCTCATGAATGTTACTGATTTATCTTATCAGATAGACGTTGGCAAAGATTTGATAAAAAATTTTCGTAACAGTTATCATAAACGTCATGCATTTCAGACAATTTGCACATTCTTAATCATTCCTTTAAGCTTTCATTAATTAGATAAAATAAAGCTGATTAATTAATTACTGCAACTGAATTTAAGAAAATGCTATGCTGAGTGATGAGTGATTAATAATCGAAAACGTTGCTGTAAATAAAGAATAACATTAATTGTTGTTAAGATATACTTCTGTCGTTCGAAGATTTTGTCCATAAATAAAAAATTTAAATAACTAATGTAAAACGTTTCTCGCTTGTCACGTAGCGCATCTTAATAATAACTTTAATATCGTTGCTTCCTTTTCAAATTTATGTTTTTCTGATGGACTACATGCGCTTATTATATGTAAATTTTAAAATCTGTTCACTGTATTCGGCAAATCTGAATTGCATCCGTAAATTAACAGAAACACAAGGATGATTTTTTTTTTTTTATTATTCCAATCGCTCTGT
>JAODJW010000043.1:2433791-2445502 GCA_026777045.1 Hyperopisus bebe
AGACAGACAGACAGACAGACAGACAGACAGACAGACAGACAGACAGACAGACAGACAGACAGACAGACAGACAGACACACACACACACACACGCCCGCTCTCCCATCTCGCAGGATCTGGGGTGTGAAGTCTTCACAAAGCCCAGCTGGATCTGGACTCCCCACAGTGACACCACAGGATCCATTAACCAGCCTGACTGACGCTTCAGTGCCGCCAGTGGGACGGGCAGCCCTTGCCAGACGAGCGCGGTGTCGGACTACGGTGCCGGTCACACCCCAGGACCAAACGCAAGGGAGCTGCGCCGCGTGCCGTCGCCATGACGGAGGATCTGCTCATGAGCGCCCCCTCCTGGCAGCCTCTACATCACCCTTTTCAACCAATTGCTCCCCCGAATAGTGAGCAAAATAAATCTGCCGAGGAAATAAAGTGAGTCCCACAGGAGGCTTCCAGACAGGGGGGGGGCAGCATCACAACGGAAAAAGAAGGGGGGGGGGGAACGTGGGGGCAGGACTCAAGCAGCAGACTCACACCTCACCAGTCAGACTGAAAGAACTTCTACCACCCACAGGTCTCAGAAACCGTCTAACGCTGCTATTTTTCTAGAAATTTCAGCCTGATATTTTTACAAACCGAAGGGGAAACACCCAAAATGAAGTCGTTACATGCTGTTCCTCAGGGTCCCACTGGCCAGAATCTCCATACCGCCATCGGATGGAGCTATTTATGCATGGGCATGCTGACCCCAGTGGCCCATTTCCTGTATGGAACAGGAAGTGAGGCAACTGCGAAGCTAGACTCACCGGAACGTCCTGACGAGGTTGCTAACGTCGGCTGTGACGTCGTTCATGGTCAGGCCCAGCGGTCCGACGACATCTCTGAGGCTGCCGGGGGGGGGGGGAGGTTAATGAACCACTCCCAGCAGCACACACTGCTTTATGTCCCAATGCTGGCAGGATTTCAAAGCCCCCCCCGTGTCCGGCAGGTAATCAGGTTACGCGATTGTTCGCTTATTGCCAGTCCATTAAAAATGCAGAGCCATGCGATAGCACTGACCTGACAGCAGACCCAGAATTACTGCACAGGCCAAAAGCTCCATTCAATTAGCTTAAAAACCCAGGCCGTCCTGAGGGCTCACAGATACACCTGAGGGTCACTCCGGTGAACACAGATGGCCAGGTCAGTCTGGGCGAATGAGGTCTGAAGTCGGTGCATGAATGCATCCTGCATTTTCACACCCACCTTCTGCAGAGCCTCTCCATGACAATGCTCTTCTGGATCACATGCTGGGAGCGGGAATCGACCAGCGGGAGGGCCAGCGCGTCACTGGGGGGGGCCTGTGGAGATTAGCATGGGGTCAGAGCAGGGGGAGACTGGGTCAGAGCCTGGGGAAGCGAATGGGGTGGGGGGCATTTCTGATGGAGGAGAGGCAACCTTTTAGAACCCCCCCTCCCCCCCCCAGGGTGACACGTGATGTGCCCTCACAGCTTGGGGGGGGAATAGCAGTAAGGTGACTGGGGGGGCCCTGCCGGACACCTGCAGCTCAGCGGGGCATGTAAAGACAGATGAGAGTTCCTCCTGCCTTTTCCCACAATGCCCTGCTGCTCTTCTCCACCATCATGCCGGCAAACGGGTCTGAAAGTCAGAGCCGCACCTGCCTGTATCTGAAACTCCGCACCTTTTCGGAACAAAACGCGAGACGTCGATGCCAAGCGGAGCCCGCAGTGAAAAACAGTGCCCCCTAGAGAGCCCCAGTGCATACTGCACACACCAGCAAATTTCAGATCCTCAAAGATAGCATCTGATTGTGAACTTTCTGCAAACCTCGGCAGAGACCGCAATGAGACCTTGACAGTTTTTTCTGTCTTGGGGGTTTGGTGTCATGTTTTCGCAGTAACACCGGAGTTTCTGTGAAACACTCAGAAGAAAGGGAGGTGACCTTAACATCACCGACCCCTGACTTGCGAAGTTTGGCAGAAACTTACCAGAAATATAAACCTCTTCTGAGTTCACAGATTTGTGCCTATAATCCATGATCCTATCAGTACATTCGTATTTGTACTTTCTTGGTATTAATCACCGACATTACAAACAAAGTCAAGTGGCACCTGCAGGAACTAAACAAGTGAAGGAAAATGTTTTACTTTGTGTGGGTTTGATTTAAATGTCTAAGAATGAAGGGAGAGATTGAAATCACCCAAGTGGGAGCTGGCAGGTTCAGGGGGCCCTGCACTTTATAGGAACCCCAAAACCTCTCATTGGGGGGCCCCCCCATTGGAAATTCTACCCAGGGTCACACTCCCCCTGCCGTTCCCAAATCCCGGCTCAGCAAATTTGATCTACAAAGGGAAATGTGGGAATGTACATGCATGAGTATACGTGTTTGTAAAATGCCCACAAATCCATACCAGAGGTAGATAGGTTCAGGTCCAAAAACTAAAAATCCAAACCAAGATTTTGTTTCAACCAACCAGCTGAGTTACTCTGTGACTGTGACTCTTTATACTCAACTGCTTGGTTGAAACAAAATCTTGGTCTGGATTTGTACTTTCTGGGCCTGAACAATCCACCATTGGCTGGCAGAGAGCCTTCCCTATCCAGCTTGGCCATGTTTTCCCGCTTCTGGGCCAGGTTTCTGTAGACCCACCCTATCCCTGTGTGGGCGGACTCACCTCCACCCCTTTGTCTGCTGGCTCCGCCCCCAGCTCCACCTCCTCAGGCAGGGTACACACTCCACCATAGAACTCCCGCACCCTCAGGGTCAGCTGCTCCGTCTCCTTGCGCAGGGTTTCGTAGCCTGGGACCGGGGTTGTTGCCCTCCCCTCCAGTGTCCCCGCAGGTCGCTTAACGAGGTCTTCCACACACTCCTCCAGGTCATCCTCATCCAGCTCGTCTTCATCTGGCTCCTCCTCTACGTCCCAGGAGCCATAACCAGGCCCATAGAGGAGGCGCAGGGTCTCTTGGGTCCTCCACTCTGTCAGAGTGCTCCTCAAGCCCTCCAGCATGGTGGTCTTGGGTGCCTGGGGACCGGCCCGGCCCCCCCCCGCCGCCGCCCCCAGCCCCAGCAGACCCCGCAAGCCAGCCGCACCCTTCCTGCTGATGCCCACCTGGGTGAAATCTTGGTTAGCGCTGGATGGGGCATTAGTGGTGGGAGGGGCATTTGCAGTAGGTGGCGTGTGAGGGTTGGGTGGGGCATTAGCAGTGGGCGGGGCATTAGTTGCTAGCTGCTCTGGGCTTTGGTCCGGAAGAGGGGGTGCAGCCTGTGTTCCCTCTCCCTCCAGACTGCATGAGCTCAGGAGGAGGAGGCAGGTTTCCTCCGCAGTACACTTCCGACGTCCCTCCTCCCCCTCATGTCTCAGCTCTCCTGCCCCTCCACTGTCCCCACTGGCACGCGCCTCCATGCTGCCCATGTGGGTCGTGTCCCTAAATGTCACCCGCTTCTTGTCCGCTGGGCGACGCCCCATCCTGGTCCGCTCCCCCGCCTGTGTCTTCGTGGGCACCGACCGTCCCCCTGAGACCACGCTGGACACAAACTCCTGCTCGGAGTCACTGCTTTTGCCCTCGCTGTCCGAGGAGTCAGTAGGGGGCGCCATCTCAGCGCCGGGGGTCTCAATGCCACCCTCGGTGACAGGCTGCTCAGCAAGCTTCACCTCTTCTCCAGACCTGCCGCTGTGTGGGGGGGGGGGGGGGGGCGGGGGTGGTTACAGCAGCGCGGGGACACACCTCTAAATACCACATCACCATGACAACACACAGTCACACAGTCCTCTACATCTTCCCTGCAACTTGTGGTGAAACTGGTGACGCAGCACACATACGTAAACAGGCGTAATGTATTTTATATTCTAAAAGTAAAATCCACAGGGTGTAACCCTTTGCTTGGGCTCTGTGCTGCTTCAGACAGATACAAGCCCCCACCCGGAGCAGGAGAGGCAGCTGGAAGATGGAGTGAGGGATGACTGTAAAAATCACAACAGTGCCATGTCTTCTGTTGCTGATATAATGGAGAAGAAAATCCATGAACAGGTTGCAGCCTCACGGCCAAGAAACTCACTCCCCGTTTTTTTTCCCCCCGTCCGCTAAATGACAGGAGGATTTCATCAAAGGACGAAATCAGCAGTCTCCAATTATACCAGACAAAGGCTGAGCAAACAGGACGCGGCCTCGCTCTCTTTCGCGCTCCCTCGCTCGCCAGCGGCCGGCCTCCGCCGACAGCTGTCGCCACGCCGCAATACGCACGTAAACACGCAGCCAGCTGGTGGACAAATCCGGCCGCTCAAACCGGTCCGCCGGGCTGTTCGCCGCGCAAATCAGGACACGCATCTCAACCTCAAAGCACGCCAGCAAGCACGTCGGCCTTCTATGGGGAACAGGAAGCCGACGAGGGGGTGTAACGTGACCCAGACCAGGGAGGTGGAGAGGGAACATCTGCTGTAGGGTGAGCCTTTAGCCGCGCTGCAACTCAACACCCGAAGGAAAACCCGACACCAGCCGATTACGCAGCTCGCGATATGATTTAATGACCAGCCGCAATTTTGTGAATGCAAAGACAGAGTGGGCGGGTCCAACGTGGCCGGGTGCAGTGGAAACACAATCGAGGTTCTGGGTCCCCGCTGTTGCACCTTTGAACGAGGTCTTCAGATTGAACTCAACTTCTACTAGCTAAACAGATGTGCAGAACTGTTCCACTGTGGATAAAAGGGGTCAGCGAGACACCCAGAGGCAAGAACAAACAATCATAAATGGACCAGCTAAGAACATCCACAATCAAAGGGGCTTTCAAACAATGACAACCAGGAGGCGGCTTTACTGCCTGGCGGAGCCACGGCTCTCGATGTGTTGCGACGGATTTAAGAGAGATCAAACTGTCCGTCACTGATTTACAAATAATGCGACGTAGCGCCTCAAAGACTGCAGGAGTGAACATGTAAGCGGGGTCTTATTTATGGGGACTTGCACGCAGCCCCCGCCAGCCCCGGAAACCGAAAACTGCAGGCATACCTCTCCCCTTCCTGCAGCAGCTGAACATCAGGGGGCCTGAAACAAAGAACAACAAAGCCAGTGAGAGCATACCCTCGGGTGGGAGGTAACTCCCCCTGTGACTGAAACCCCCTCCCCCTTTTTTCCTTACCTCTCGTCCCCTCGCAGCCAGAGGGGTGTCTTGGAAATCTGACTGGAGAAATATTTCGAGGCACTGTAGCAGAAGTTACTGCAGAAGCACTGAAACACAGACAGTCCCGTCAGCAGCAAAAGGTTTGGCAGTAATTATGACATTGGCAAACAGTTCTGAGCCTGACCTTTCGCTCTGTGATGTCATACACCCTGTTGGTTTTGGTGGAAATTTTATATTGCTGCTTCGGAACCTGCATAAGAACAGTATTTCGTCAACTACCAACGCTCATAATGTCAGGTCTAACAAGCATGGCTGTGATTAAACACGGAAATATCACTGCAGTACTTACGTTGACAAGTTTGTTTGAGCAGAGGGGATAACCACACATCTTGGCAATCGACCTCTCCTCCACAGTGTCTGTGTAGTTAGCTGGCGTGATGAACCTGGCCTAAAAAGTGAGTTTCAGTAAATAGTTAAGCCATTACACACCGGGAAAATAAGATGAATCAGAGATCACGAATCAGAGAAGACGAATCAGAGATCATCCACTGAAACTTCCTCTTATCAGTCAGCCCATGGCAGCCCTGTGGTCTGGGGAGCAAAAATATGAGCTCAGGCGAAACGTACACAGTCAACGAGAAACTCATCTGTGACACTGTCCTCTAGGAGGCGCTCTACGATGTGAAGGGCCTTCTGCTCTAACTCAAGCTTCTGTCGAAGCGACTCTCTCAAGGCTTCTCTCCTGCAAGTCAAGAGAGAGTCAAAATTAGAGGGTTAGAACTAAGGAGCAGAATTAGTCTGCTGTTTGTCCTTCTGCAACAAGCCCCACAGTGACAGTTCTCAACTCCGAACTAAACCACATAAAGACGTACCTTTAGCTCTGCACTCCATAAGTTAGCGGTGCAAAAAACCAATAATATGGGGGTCAAGTCATCAGTATATCATCTAACTACTTATATGGGGGATCTGTGTTCTAGGCGGCACAGAGGACAAAGCACAGGGACACCCTGGATGGGACGCCACTTCATAGCAGATGATTACACACTACAGGCAATACAGGTGATTAGCCTGTGGAACCCACATGACACAAATAGATCATGCTAATTCCAACAGGCAGACTGGAGGTGGGTTTTCATCTCTGAACCCTGAGGTGTGAAGCAACAGTGCTGCCCACTGAGGCACCATGTCATAGTCATATTAAGGTCAAGTTCATTTTGCAAGTTTAATGACACTTTGCGGGGAAATCCATTGAGGGCCGGTTCTAACCGGCGACCTTCCGATCACAGGCACGAGGCTTAACCAGTCTGCCATCTACCCAAACATCATTTCATCGATGTTAACGCCTTGAAACTAAATATCTCGTGATTAAGTCATCTGAAGTGTAGGTACGTATCGATCGCTAACTGGGCGTAATGTTGAATCCCTTCTGCCGAAACGGTAAACGGCAAAGTTGGTCCACAAGGCACGACACACAATAGGAAATCAGGTCCTGCATACCTTTTAGCTATTTCTACAGCAGTCTGGGGTTTAACTGCCTTTCCACCTGTAAAATAATGACAACATTTAAGTGCATAAAAAGTGACAAGAACTACAAAAACACCTTGTTGGCGTATTGGATAGGCGTAAATGTGACATAGCATAGCATGAATGTTAATAATAATAAAAAAAACAACTCGAGGTGATTTTTCCTGACATCAAAACTTTACACCAGTTCCATAGTCGTTCAAATTGCTTTTTAGTCCCGTATAGTTACTGTATGTATATTCATTTAATTTAAGTTCAACATCGACTTCAAAACAAGTTGATACATTGCTTACAAGCACACTTTCAAAATAAGCATCGTAACAATATCCAGCTACTTCTACATGCTGTCTGACACTGAATCAGACCTTTCTTTCCCGGCTTTCGAGCTCGGCAGCTACCCGGTGCCGCTTCCATGCTTATTTTTCCACGGACGCCCGTGACCTCATCACGCTCAGCGCGGCGTGGCGTCTGACGTTGGCAAATACGGAAGCCGAATACGGACACGTGGGGTAGCGCTTCCACCCGAAAAGGGGCCGTGTTATGTTGCCTTTTGTGGAGATTGTCAATAATATTTCACGAAAGCATTTTTAACGCTTTGTACATATCTGTAAGTATTTCCTTTTAAGCATTTTATCTGCATGTTATCCTAATTAGTTTACGGTGCTTAGTTTTCTGGAAACGTATGCTAGTTGTGTTCGCAAAAGCAATATCTCTGATTCCTTTCCGGATTGATTGTTGGTATAATACTCACCTAAGATTTTAAAATAATTATCAGCAGAATAATGTACCCTTTATGACGCTGTGTGAAACATATCTGTGCAAGTTTGACTGAGGGGGTTGTATTTATCCAGGGGCGTTGGTGTATTAGGCTGTAAGTCTCAACAGCGTTTGTAAGCCAATCTGCGCAGGGTTATATATTTAAATGCTTAATGAAACAGAAGGCAGTAATTTTGCAGTTGTAATTAAAATTACATCTTGATCATGTATTTAAAGTGTTCCAGAACTCTCTCTCTCTCTCTCTCTCTCTCTCTCTCTCTCTCTCTCTCTCTCGGGGCCTTGGATTAATCTGGTCATCTTTCAGGAGAAGCAGTGCAATGACCTGCGCAAATCCTATTACTGAGGACCAGCATTTAAGAGACGGACTTTTACAGACGTCAGACCGGCTCTAATAAAAAGGTTCGTGACGCTGCCTGTCTGATTAATAACCTCCTAAATTCCAGACAGCTGTGTTTAACTTCATGTATGCTCTTTATGCTAGCAGAATATATAGTTTGGTATAGCATACCTCACAGTTTTTGTGTTTCCGCTATACAGGTACCCCCGGGGAGAGACGGTGTAGGGACAGGGATTTAAGGATGGCTTTGGAGGAGCTGAAGGTCATCATTGAGAGATGTGTAAGTGACCCGGAGATGTGCATGTGCAGCTTGCAGATGGTGGCAGATGGTTATACCCTCGTGTCCTGCCTTTGCAGAGGGCGGTCGAGAACGACAGCTTCAGCTCGGACGACTATGAACTGCTGGTCAGCGTAGGCCGGGCGTGCATCGAGCAAGGGGACGGCGCACGGCTGGAGGATATAGTGAAGGATGAGAAGAACCAGGTGAGCTGGTCTCTGTTTGGGAGGCTGCTCTGCTTCCCAGCATAGTTTCTGTGGGTTTTAACTCCCGCTCAGCATTTGAAGATTAATTTACGGTACCAAAGAATGTAAATACTTGTGTGTCAAAAGTGGAAATGTGAATTTGCCTCCCTTGTAAATGTGGAACTACTGGTAACTGCAGAAAATGTGCATCATGTTGGTTTTGTGGGAACCTTCAGCAAACCAATCAGCAGGGGGCCCTGGGCTGGCCTGGGGAGGGACAGTGGGTGAGAAGTCAGTCACTAAATGCAGCTGTGGTTTATGGCGGACTTGTGAGGGACTAAGTACAGTCGGTAACAACAGCATAGTATAAGGTATCTAGTATGTCTTTGTCGTGTGATGGTGGGGGTGGTGATGAGGGTGATGATGATGACAGTGGTTTGACCTCGCAGGGCATCTTCAAGTGCATAGGCTGGAATCTCCTGGGCCCACTGGTGCAGGTGCTTCTCAGGAAAGAGGAGGAGAGTCTTCCTCACTGCCTGGCAATCCTCACGCACATCCTGGAGGTCAGTGTCATACGGATCTGTCTCCTGACTCCTCGTGTGGTTCAGTGTCACAGGGAGCCACAGGGCACAAAGCAGGGGGTCCCCTGGCCAGGATGCCAATGCAGGGAACATACACACAGACAGAGAGAGACAGACACTCACACACACACACACACACACACACACAGAGCTCCACCTGGCAGTCATGCAGCTGCAGTGCTGCCCATGGAGCCGTCATGCTCTCCTTATGGTCATAACACTAACTACAAACATCTCGGAGGTGCTTCCTGGTAAACAGCATTCTTTCACGATCACGGTAAATAACATGTTGCCGTCTTCTTTTCTGAAATCAGGTCTGCAGTCCCAAAGAACTGCTGATTGGTTTGCTGGAGCAGGTGGAAGAGGCCCATCCGGACGCCATAGCGGAGACCATTCTCCTCCTCCTTCAGCCGTTACAGAAAGGTAACCGGAGAGCCACTGTACTTGTGGGGTTATGGAGCCTCTTCTGGTCATCTTGGGAATTGCAAGCCCCAACCCTGTCTTTCACTGCTGACTCTCTGCTGCTGACTCTCTGCTGCTGTTCCGCTGACAGTGCTGCTGAAGCTGAGCACGAAGAAGGCGTCCTCGGTGGGAATGACCCTGGCCACGCTCCTCAACCAGGTGGCCCGGCTGCCGGTGCCCTACACCAGGGAGCAGGAGGAGGACGACACCTTTGGCCTGTGTCGCTGCTGCGCCGCCCTGCTGGTCTTCGTGCAGCCTTTCGTGGACGAGGTCAGCCGGGGCCTGGAGACTAAGGCCGCCCAGGAGGACGAGCTGAGGACCGAACTACTGAAATTGTAAGCGACGAGGTGAAGGTTTCCACACGCCTTATCTATGGGCGTCTTTGGAAACACTCTAAAGCAGGATTGGCCAGTCTTATCCAGAAAGGGGCCGATGTCTATGTGGGTTTTCGCTGCAACTCCCTAATTAGATTACTAATTAGAGGACTGATAGGCTGAAGAGTTTCCACACCTTGGGTTTAATCAGCTGACCTAAAGGTTATCACAAAGATATGCACACACACCGGCCCTTTGTGGATAAGATGGCTGCTCTAAACAAACGATCTCAGCGTAAGACCAGGATGATGGGTGAATATTGAAAACAGACTCACTCGTGTTTGTTTATATAGGAAGGCTTATTTCAGCAATATACAGTGAAACGGACTGAAAGCAGCTGTGTTTCTGCAGATAGTTCTCCTGACTGCCACCAGCCAACCGTCTTTCTCCTAACTTTGGGGGGGAAACTGTGCATGTTGTGCTGTCACACTGCCTGGCCAGTAGGGGGCAGTGTTTTTCTCAGCTCACTGCCGTGTGCTTTCAGCTGCATGAAATGCTTGAAGGAGCCTCTTCTGAATGCCCAGCTGAAAGAAGGCATGGACTCGTCTGAGAGCTCCCCCCTCAGGAAGTTTGCCACTGAGATTCTGGTAAGAATCCCCCCCCACCACCACCACCCAAGTCCACCCTCAGTTATGCGGAGTGGCTGTGGCCCTGTTGGCGGAGGTTTTGGTGGAGATGTTGTGCCCCGGAGAGTAATGTCTCGCATCTTTGTCCGCAGGGCATCCTGTGCCGCATCGGCGAGTCCATCCCTGAGCTCCTCTTTCACCACCTGCTGAAGAAGAAGGAGCCAGGCTTTCTGGAGGAAGATGCCCGTTACCCAATGGAGTCCCTCGCCTGCCTGGCCTACCTGCTCTTTGTCCATCACATGGCCACGGACATGTTCCCCACAGTCTTCAGGTAGCGACGGTGGGGGGAGGGGTCCTTTCTGGGGACGTGTAAGGGGATCACGTGACTGATGAGGAACTGGAATTTCGTGACAGATTTGCAGGTTTTGTCTCTTCCTGCAGCCTTAGGTGACCCCACACCAGGGAAATGCCTCTAAACTTCCTCTGAATGGATAACAGCCCTTCCTGGGAACTTTGCAAATGAAATGGGATGTGTGCTGTAGACTCCTGGGGGGTGTTATCTGTGACTAAACGAAATATTTTTGTTTTAGCCCTGTGTTTGTCCTGCGCTTTAACATGGAGTACATCAATACCCTGCTGAGCAGGTACGCACACGTGTGCACATGTTCTAAGCATGTAATATACATATCAGACACATCAGGGATTCAGTGGTCTGTCTTTTGGCAGGAAAGAGGAGTCACGATTACAGAAAGGACTGGTAAGTAGTGGGACAGAAAATTCTGGACTATTTTGCAGGAGTAAGATGGCTTCCCTCTTGGTAATAATGTGTCTGTGAAGAATGTCCTTCCCAGCTGCATCTAGCCCCGCTGAGGTCCTCAGTGTGTCATTCGTTGCAGGATTTATATGAGAAAACACTGACGCGAGTGGAAGATGACAGCTTACCTGTGACGCTGCTGGATCTGAAAACCTTCTTCAGCGTTCCTCAGGTGAGCAATGCTGCGCTGCGGGTTTTATATTCCGGATCTATGCTGTTGAGATCTTCGTTTGAAGCTTCTCCATATAAACAAAGGCTTATTCATGTGTCTTTGGTCACGTTTCATTCCAGAACCTGGTGAACGTGATGACCCAGTGTCCAGTGCAGCATTTGGTAAGGCCGCGGTTCTGCCGTAACCACGCCGAGCGCCGTCTGCTCCAGGCCACCCCGATGACCCCCCCCCCCTTCTTCCTGCTGACAGAGAACCAAAGGCCTGTCTGTGTTCCAGCTCAGCATTGATAAGTTCGACCTGGGGGCCAAGCACAAGTTCTTCAGGTCAGCACCGTTGGGGATTCCGGCATCCACCTATCGGGGAAAAGGGCGGCTTTTACGGAGGGCGGGGCGGTCAGGAACGGGCAGCTGAAGCCATGATGCTCGTGGCCATTATTGGGTCCCGACCCGTGTGCGATTGGGTCCCGACCCGTGTGCGAGCCATTCCCCAATCCCCACAGGTGTATGCTGAAGACCAGCCACCATGCCGGTGT
>JAODJW010000043.1:2447084-2458963 GCA_026777045.1 Hyperopisus bebe
GATGGAGCTCAAAAGCATCAGAGAAAGCCAGCGGCTTAAAGCTCGAGGTACGGTCCGCTGAAAGTCTGCTGGGGTCGGCAGGGGAGTGTCCGCCCCTCGCAGGCTGGGTCGGAGAGGGAGTGTCCGCCCCTCTGGCATGATTCTTTAGTCTGCCCACCTATTTTGGAGTGAGTTTACCAGTTTAAAACAAATAATAACCTTTTATTCATTTAAAAGTTACTTTTATTCAAAGTGAAGGCAGGGTTAGTCACTTCCTGGAGCAATTTGGGGTTAAGTGCTTTGCTGAAGGGCCCAACGTTAATATTACTCTCCCAACCCTGGGATTTGAACTGGCAACCTTCCGGTCACAGGCCTCTGAGGTGTCATGGTCTCTTGCACTCCCCAGAAGCCAAGGCCAGCCCGCCCGCCTGCACTGTGACGGTGGACAGCCAGCAGCTACCCAACATGACCCCGGAGATGCAGCTCCAGGTGAGGCTCGACTCCCGCCTCCGTTTATCTTGCGCTGAATGCTGTGGGATCGCAGCCCACGCGAGCCTTGCACCGTCCACTCCAGCCCGTCACTGTCTCCTAGGTGCTGCAGTCTGGCCTCCACACGTTTGACTTGATTGAGAGCATCCTGGTGCGCATCGAGGAGATCGTTGAGGAGCGTTCCTGACTTGCCCTTTTTCTCACACTCGTTTTCTACTCATTTTGCTTTGGTGGTTTCCTCCTCGCTGTAGTGATTATGTATTATGTTCGTATGTCTTATATTATAACTGCTACACATTTCCTCATGGTTGCACGCAAGTGCTTAGATGCCAAGAAATGTCAGTTTTTATAAAACACCTCATTTTAAAATAAAATGCAGCCTTTTCTAATTGTAATGGACTTTTCTTTTCCCCCCGGCCTAGCCCCTATGGCATTGTTAATCCTACTCCTTGGCCACGCCCCCCCCTGCCCCGCCTTCATGTGGCTCAATGCCATTGGCTCTGGTAACCTGATCCCTCCCACGGTGATGACACCGCACCAGCTGGCTGCCTGGGGGGGCCACATGTCGAATGGAGGGGAAATGAAGCTTCATTATTGTTGACTTGCAAGCGCCCTTTAAATAAAAGGGATCTGCATAGAGTCCCAGGCTGAGTAAATGCTGGTGAATTAAGTTCATGTTAACTGACTGAAGCACATCAGTGTGGCCGATGCTTCTTGTTTATTGTGGATGGTTCGTACCTGTATAAATATCTATAATAGCCATATTACTTCACCTGTCAGGTCTATATATCAGCATCCTGTGAAGATGCACATTTCCCATTCATGTCTGCTTGAACGTGTCACCCATTAACGGACTACGATGCTGAAACACCGATTGTATAGTGCTCGTTTAAACTCTCAATCACTATAGGCTGTGGACGCGGAAACACGGATTTCCGTGTCTGTGGTACGGCGGTAATCTGGGATGCACATGTGACCCTGGGATCTGGCAGCTGGGAGGCCCGGCCTCTGTCCACAGCAACGTGATCCGCCCTTCTTCATTTTCATTTTTCCTTTGGGGGGGGCTGGGGGCATCCAAAATTAAGGTGGCCAAGCGGAACCCTGGGGTTTACACAAAGGCATCGCTGCAGACTCACCAGTAACACAAGAGCTGATTTTTGCTTTACACTCCATGCACAAGTTCCTAGCAAAAACACCCCAGATTGTTAATAAGACAAATGAGACAAATGTCCGGATCAACACCGCCGATGTGACCTAATAAGCGTTTCAGTCAAATTCATTTGCCGATCTAGAATAACAAATAAATAAATATATAATCCCAGATAATGACTCTATGATTCAAGGTGATGTTGGCTGGTGCCAGTCATGGATGCAGGTTGTTTTAATTTTCAGAAACAAAGTCCTAGATATCACTTAATAAATTGCTCTCTGAAACATAATTTATCTGATTTTAGACATGTAGATTTTAAACGATAATACCATACATTTCAGAAAAATGTGTATGCCTTATTATTAAATCAATCTGAAGCACTCCAAACAAAATAACTAGAGTACAAATACACATGTATGCAAATTTAATAGGACACTGGAACATAAAGACAATAAAAAAACCAATCAAAGTTTCGTTGTTTTAATACACTGCCGTTATTGTTCTTGACATGATAAATTCATTTCTGCCAGAAAAAGATTCAACACAACAGTGAACAAATGAGTGACTATTTTGAGGTTCAATCCAATTTTTTTTGCAATTTAATCTTGATATAAATTAATATTAATTTTAATAAATTAACCTCGTTTCATTTTTTAAATACCTCGACGCTTTAATTATTAATGGCAGCTCAGGACTCGCAGTCTTTTTTAAAGACAATTCATTATTTAAATGAGTTCTTACATTACATTGTACCCACGGTGCGTATCAGGAACTGGAGCCCAGGGTTCTGTGCCGAAACTGAGCCGCGTCTTTCCAAATTGGGGTGCCAGGGATGGGTTAGAGTGTATGTGTGTCATGGGGTGTGTCGTGGTCTCGCGGTGTGTGCCGCGGTGTAGCAGGGGCTTCTACCACTACCTACGTATCTGTGAAAACTCTGCCTCTCCGCTAAACACCTGACAACCTCTATGAGTTTAATTTGGCTGCTTTCCTCTGAGAATCACACATTTTATTTTCCCTTAAATACTACAATGAACGTAAACCAACAAATTTAAACCACATATTCTTCCATTTCCTGATGAAACGTACCCGGGAGACCGCTGCAATGGGTCGGGGGGAGGGGGGGGGGGGTGTCACACACCTTTTTGATGGCAATTAAGTCAAAGCAACACCAATTGAACAGTTAAACATACAAAAAAATGCACATGCAACAAGCTCCTTTAGTGCCCAGTGCTGGCTGGCAGGATACCTGCGAGAAGACGAGGTGCAGCGACTGGCTCTTACTCTAAGGTCCATCAGAAAGCGAACAAAACCAAGGAAAACAAAAATGTGACTGTCCACTGTTATTCCAGGCTGCTAAACATGAGGTCCAGTGGGAGGTGGCTTGGGGGAAGGCCACGCCCCCAATGCTGGGGTGGGCCGCCGCTCACTTCAGTGATGTGTCTCCAGCTCCAAGATGGTCCACTCGCCCTGAGGGGAGGCGGCGTCCTCCGGAGAGAAGCTGGTCACCGTGATGCTGGTGGTGGAGTCCTCCATCGGCGAGATAAGCTCCGCCCACCGCTTGAAAGTCTCTGGCTCCGCGGGCGGGAGAGGCCGGCCGCCGAGGCAGTCACGTGACAGCGCCAGCGTCTGCTTAATCAGGTACTGCGCCAGGTTCAGGTCCTCTGGCACGCAGGTGATGATGCCCAGACTCGAGTCCTGGTCCGAGAGGAGCTGTCGGAGCAGCGTCCAGTCCCGCTCGGCGAAATGCCTGCTCACGGAGTCGTCAGCGTCCCCGCCTTTATCCTCTTCCTCGGCCGCCTGCTCCGTCTCCCTCTCCTCCTCTCGCCGGCCAACAATGCTCTGCTCAAAGGCTTCCCCCGTGTCCGTCTCATAAATGGGAGATAGGACTTTGGACGGGCGGCGGTCAAAAGTGCTGCTTTGATCCAGTTTCTCACAATCATCTAAGTCCCCTGGAAGCAATTGACAATACTACACAATGTCAGAGCCACTCTGGTCGCCTGTGAACGTTTCTAAAATGGTTTACACGAGCCGATTTGAAGCACCGGGGCCACTGGTCGAGACCCACACAAGCGGGAGTGTCACCCTTAGCACCCTTAGTAACTTAGTCCACTCTGCATTTCGAGGGTTTCATGGTCAGCGTCAACAAACCGGACCACGGGTCAGTCCTCTTTCCATTTATAGATCGCATTTATTAGTTAATTAAGAGGGTTATGGTCAGCTTGGTCTGGCCATTTGTTGTAGTTTGAAATGGGAAAAAAACTAAACAGTGATTACAAAGTTCAGTCTCTAGGGGGTGCTACAGGACACCGCAGGATTCTGCGAATGCTTTCCATCGTTGTAAATACTTAAAATCTGTAATAAAACAAGTGCCAGTGGACTGCATTGCCCTAAAGGTGCATACAGAGAATCAGTCTGAATGTCTCTTTCTTCAGCCGCTTCATGGTACTCTGAGAATCTGTGCATTTTTATGTTTTTTTTTTTAAACATGGAGAAGCACAATCGCCATTTCAGAACCCGGTTTGTCTAAGAGATAAACCGATCGGTTGAAGAGGATGGGGTTTAGCGGTTGGGCAAAGGATTTATTAAAGGTTAGGGGTGCGTCTGCATTACAGAACCAAAAGCAGCTGATCCCCCGACACCTTGCAGCGGCGAAAGCGTGACCGAAAAAAGAGACACGGCAGAATCTGTCATCTGTCTAAAGCACATCAAATATAACACGCTTTAAGCACCACAAATGAGTAGTAAAATAAAACAGGGGAAAAACAGAACACTACCGCATTCAGTGAAAACTGCTGTGCTTGAAGATGATTATCTACTAGCTATAAACACCACACTGCAGCAGAAACAACAGAAATGAAATAAAGGAAATGGCCAACAAAAGAATGAACTGCACACAGATTCTAAACTACTTAGGACGCATGTCACTGTTTTGGGGCTCAAAATGCAACAGGTAACATAAATGATAGAAGTCAGCATGCAGGAAATCCAGAGAGCAGTACAGACTGAACAGGTCAGACAGACAGCGAGGGACCTGGTCTCGCGGACACGCGCACGCACATACACGCGCCCACAAACGCGGTCCGCGCGGCGCACATATTTGCTCCCTTTTTCGACAAATTCCGCTTAGCGTACATAGACTTCGTTACTTGCATAAACAGAGTTCTTAAGAAGTACAAAGTACATTTATTTAATTTACTTTTATTTTTTTAACCACAGCCTAAGAGATTCATTTTCCAAGACATTCACTGGAGTGCAGGACTGACTGTCATGGTGTGTATTAAAAACAAATGTGCAAATCTTTAAATGCTTTGTATGATACATCAAAGTGCATTGGTAAGCCTTTTATAAGACAGCTCTGTCTCGCCAGATGCGACTAACCAGCGCATTGCGCAGCATGCAAGCAGATACCGTTAGTAAGGAGAGAGCAACACATTTGAGACAATAATTTAATTTTTTAAGCTTTCAATCCAAGTCTCTCCAGAAAAAAAATTAAAGTTTTTTCAGTCTCAAAGAAGATTAACCCTTTCTGCTGTTTCGGCAGACCTCCATTTCAAACGGACAGCGGCTTAACGACGCCATAGTGTCGATAAAAACAGCTAAGCTTAAAGAATATATATTTTCGTCTTGTAAAGTAACAAATGAGGAATTCATGTCTTTTATAGCAACGCAATCATTGTGCCATTCTTTATGTAAAATGCACAGACGAGCAACTATTGATATATTCTAGCATTTACTATTGGATGGGAGGGGCAGGCATGTTTAGACCGTGAGGGGCAGGCTAGCATGATGTTGTTAGCATGAGGCTAAGCTAAGCCTGAGCTGTGGCGGACAGGGTATTTAAGGGTGGTTGTGTCATGCGGAAGATGGACTGTTTCTCGTTTAGAAGCCTCACAGAAAGCCCGGATCCTAAGATTGTACGTTACCTGCTGGGGAAGACGACTGTTGCTCACACAGTTCCAGCTGTGGTTCCTTTTTCTTGTCTGTGGGTTCGAGCGCCGGGTTCTTGTGCAGGGAGCTGTCTGTGTATTGCTCGCTGCGTTGGAGGTCCAGGTGTCGGGGTCTCTCCTGGGGCCGGGGGTCGGTGCCTTCACGGTCAGGGGGCTGGTTGGCGGGCCCGATACTCCCTGCAGGCTGGTTGCATTCCTGCCCCTCCTGCTGGAGCTCCCTGTCCTCTCTCAGGGCACTTCCTGGGGTAGCTGGCATGCATTCCCGCCTCGCTGGCAAGTCAGAAGAGTCACACACACGCCTCACTGGCTTGTCGGACATGGCATCAAAGACATCACCCGTTGCGGCGGTGCTGGGGCGCTGGAGCGGCGTCTGCACCCCCACCTCCTCAGATCCCAGCTCTTCGCACTCATCCACCGAGAGCAGGACGGAGCGGCGAAAGTTGGAGGTGGATGGGTAAGCGGGAATGTCGTTGTCCGCCTCGCCGATATCCTCAAAAGCCAGGTTGACGATTCCTTGGAACTGGCGTGGGGAGAGGTCGGCAGCAGGCTGGGCCACCTCCGTGT
The DNA here is from genome assembly GCA_026777045.1 of Hyperopisus bebe. Lineage (NCBI taxonomy): Eukaryota > Metazoa > Chordata > Actinopteri > Osteoglossiformes > Mormyridae > Hyperopisus > Hyperopisus bebe. The sequence goes on from JAODJW010000043.1 coordinate 2,453,214, forward strand.
GGATCTCCACCTCTGACCTCTCGTCCTCCGTCTCCTCCTCTTCATCAGAAGAAAAGAGCTGGTGGTCTGGAATGTTCCGCACAGTGAGGGCGCTGGCATTGTCCTCACAGGTCTCCTTCTCCAGGGGGGCATCTTCATGCCGCTGCCAGGAGCGCGGCCTGCGGCGGGTCACCTCCTCCTCGCTGGTGGAGTGGCCGTGGAAGGGGTCGGGTGCATCACGAGCTCTGAGACGGGGCTCCACCCTCAGCGCTGTCTCGTACACCTTCAGTTCCTCTGGTGTGCTGGTGTCACTGCTGCTACGGCCCAGGAAGTCATGGCACAGGACAGTGCCGCACTTGGAGACCCCGCGGTCGTTGGAGCCGTCGTCGTCCTGAGAGCCGCCGGCATCGTAGTCCTCCGAGCGCGGCTTGATATCATCTGAGGAGGTGGTTGCGGCACTGGCGGACTCCGACTCGGGGCTGACCTGTCGGTGGGAGCCACTCCACGAGTCTTCCGGTGGAGTCTGGGGCCCTGCGGGGCTGCCTGGTGTCCTGGCTGGCTCATTGCCCTTGGGTGGGTTCGCCAGGCTCGGCAGCATGGCAGAGGCTGGCATCGGCACTGCTGCAATCCCGGCACTGGTGTCCGTACGCGCGGCACGATTCTCCGCTGGGGCTTTCCTCTGGTTTTCTGCCCCCCCGCCAGAATGCCGAGTCTTACCCACACGGGCAGAGGTCTCGGCAGAATGGCCTAGCCCTAATGTGGCATTGGGGGGGGCCACATGTGCTGGGGATTTCTCTGCCTGCTCCACTGGCCCCTTTGGCTGCTCCTCAGCAGTGGATACGTGGGGGTTGGGGCCTGTTAGCTTGCCGGCTGGGCTCCTCTGGCTGGACGTCTCCTTACCTTTGGCAGAGTGCCTCTTGAGTCCGGGGGAGGCCTGTTTGTCAGGCCCAGCCGATTTGGGCGACCCCTTTGGGGTGGGGAACTCAGCAGCGGCCTTCTGCCTCAGGGAGCTTTTCCCGCCGGCGAGTGGCAACGGCTTGGCGGCGGCGGCGGCTTTTGCCTGTTTCCCATTGGCGGTTGTCGTGGCAGCCAGAGAAGCCTTGGCTGGCTTCTTTTTGGAAGCATCGCTGGCTGCCCCGTCCCCGGCCGGCGGCTTGGGGATCTCCTCTTTCCGGGGGGATGTGGGCTTTCGCGTGCCGCTGGCTTGGGAGGGGGGCTTGGGACCTGCATTCAGAAAAATCGACCAGCTTTATGCGCATGCAGATAAACATGCGTCAGCATTATTCATGACCTTCTGCCTAATTCTTTTGTTAATAGGAGACCGGCACATTGGCCATTGGTAATGAGTGGATTGTAGGTTGTGTAATGCCTGACCTAAGTTCTCTCCTGGGTTGGTGGGTGTGCTTCTCCCTTTTGGTTCAGCTTTTGAGCCTGGAGCCGATGTAGAGGGGCGGCCTGATGCTCCGGATTTGGCCTTGCTGGCCTCCTTCGTGACAGTCCTGCTTGTTGTGCTGTGAGAATAAATAACATTCCGTTGTGGTAGCGGCTAACCACAGTCTCGCAGTTCAGAGTTTTCACCACTGTGGGGCAGCCAAGTCAGCCTTGGCTTTTCCCGTGCATCTGATTCTAGTCATATGCAGGGTCTGAAGCTGAGTGTTCATCCTTTACCTGTTAGTCTTGGTGGGATCGCAGGGTTTCCGTAGTGTCTTGGTCACGGGGGATCGAGGTGACACCTTGGCAACAGCTTTTGACCGCTGTCCTGAAATTATGCATAAGACCAGTTTAGACCAGTTTAGACCAGTTTTTCCTAATGCGGCCCTTGGAGGCCCACAGTTGGTTCATGGTTTTGCTCCCTCCCAGCCTCCTGCCAGACAATCCACATTTTCGCTCTCTCCCAGCTACCAGTAATGCAAACACGTGGACTGTCTGTGGATCCCTGAGCACTGGATTAGGAAACACTGCTTTTTGGAGTGACCTGGAGTGTCATGTTAATCACACTGTACATCACACTCTTGGTAAAATGCTTAATACATGGGGAAAAAAGTCACATGGAAGCATATTGTACTTCTGTATTATATACTACAATATTTTTGCTCAAGCAATGACAGACAGCAGCCTGTGTTTTATTACTGACTTACTACCCTGTGCATTAATGCCCAGAAATGATTTTCTCTTTTAATGAAATGTATTGATCTGCTGAGCTAAAACAGGCACTCGGTTTGCTAAAAAAATAAATCAATCTACATGCACATGTCGTAAAAAGGATTTTCTGCTTCTGATTTCGTGAGACGGGGACCATCGGCGCTGACGGGAGCGAGCCACCAGACCCAGATCAGGGGTCTGCTCGGGCACGGCTGTGTTCCAGACGGGAAGGAGACTTCCTCTTTGACGTGCTCTCTCTCCGAGCCAGCATCCATAAATATGCCCTGCCTGTTCTCACCATAGGGTGAGAGTCATCAGCAGTAATAAAACAGCTGTTGTGGACGGGGGAATGAATATGGACGTCTCATTCAGAAATAATGATCTATGGTAAAGTGGCCTGCGGTAGTTTGCTGGCTGTGCCAGTGCTTGGGCCAGTTTACTGGGCAACTGGCCCCATCCGGGAAGCCCACAATAGGTCAGTGGGACAATGGATTCACCCGTGTCCCCCCTCCCCCCTTATAACAGAGAGGTTAAATCCCAGGGGCCATGAGAGGTCTGTATGTTACGTCTGACCTTCAGGTCATGCCAGTTCTGTCATGGCTGAGATGAAGCTAGGGGTGTTTGAGCATGAGATCGGAGAGCGAAAATCCTATTGAAATATTGCCCACCCCCCACTGCCCAAAAAGGCCCCATCGGGCAAAGAGCTGCAGGGTGGCGCCTTTTTAATGAGGCTAATTTCATGCTCTAATGGCTATTCTTAGCGGCCCTTGTCACTTCACACATGGAAAATGGGGCAGAAATAGATGGCCGACACTAGAGCCACGCCCCTTTAATGCAATAAAGAAAATCAGATGCAGTGAGTCCTCCAAACCTGGGGTGGCGCTGCGGGGGCTGCTGGAGTTGTTCTCAGGTGAGACGCTGCCGGAGGTGGGGGTGCTGAGTGGGGGTGGGCCGTCCACACCCTGAGGAGACTCTGTCCCTGAGCCATTTTTTTTAGACTTGCTGGTCTTCGGATGTGCTGTGGCAGAGCTGCCGGGGGCTCTGGGTCTCGTCCCATTGGGCTTCTTGTCTTTGCTTGCATTGACCTCCCGGGGTGGGGTCACGGTGGTGCCCCCCATAGCTGCATTCTCTCGCCGAGGGGAATCCGTCTTGGGGGAACCGTTGAGTTCTGGCTTAGGTCTGGCAGCCATCTTTGCCTTTTGAGTGGTGTCCCCCGGTTTGGGAGACCAGGCCTTGTCCTTGCAGTCCCTCACGTGGGCCGTGTCGCCGTTGTAGACCGCCCGTGCCGACACGGCGGTTTGCACAGGTCCTCCTAGCCCGTCGGATTTCATGGTCCCCCCAGAACCAGGGGAGCGGAGTGCGTGAGTCTCAGAGGCAGCCACGGGGAGTGCTTTTCATTCCACACTGTTAGGGGCGGAGTTGCACAACATGAGACACATTACACAGCTATTCATGTCATTCTATGCTGGCCAGACACACACCTCCCACCCACACTGGCTCTGTGGACTTCGGAGCACCTGAAGTTTCTGACATACCAAATCAGGAGTGGTCCAGTACAACGCAGAGTAGGTCCACCCTGTCAGCATCTAACTTCAATTATATTTAGATAGCAGATTCCTTTACGCAAAGTAGTGGACATTTTTGAGAAAGCCGGGTCAGACGGTCCCTGGAGCAACTGGGGATTAAGTGCCTTGCTCAAGGGCCCAATGGTGACACTCTGCTGATGTCGGGATTTAAACTGCTGACCTTCTGATTACTGGTACGTCACTCCAGCCGGCTGAGGTACACACCGGCCCTTCGCTGCCCTTTGGCACGGCTTCATAACACGCCACGTCCATCGTCTTGTTCTGCGACCGTTTCCCATTCTTATACTGGGGGAATGTGCCGGGGGGGCGGATGGTGGCGCCTTTGGACGTGGGCCGTAGTCTGGCGTCACGCGTCTTTGACCCACCTGCGAGTCTCTGGGGGTGTGGGGCTCCTCAGCTGATCGCTCCCTCCGCTGCTTTGGTCAGGAGCCACTGCGGGCGAGATCACGTGTGCCACCGTTAGAGGAAGGGGGGGGGGGACACAGAATACCCCGGCATTCCCCCCCGCGCGTCAGGAGGGAAACGGCGGATTCACTGCGGCTGCGGCCGTCCCGGCCCCTCCCCTCCACCAAACACGCCCCGGCGTCGTGCGTGGAGTCCAACCACAACCAGGCACTGGTTTAACCCCTGCTGGAGTCAGTTATCTGCACGCATAACTCATACCTCTCTAAAGGAACAGGAGATACCTACTGTAGGACAGGAGCAGCTTCCAGGGTGTCCCTGAGCACCAGCTGAAATCCAGAAAGCATAATCCTGCACGCCGTACGAATATGTGATCACAGCTTCGCTGCTTCTAGCCCGGGAGGACGTATCATCGCGAAAGCGGGCGTGTAAATAATTCACATTTCGCGTCGATATGCGGCACATCTCGGCACCGGATTAGCATCCTGCCCCCCTCCCTGAAGAATGGGCTGGCTTTGGGAATAATAGAATAATGAGGCTGTCGCCGCTGACAACATGCCGGCTGCACAATGGAGGGTCTGGCGAGTGCCTTTTGAGGGCCCCCCCCTTGTCGTGAGGAGGATAAGCCCTCCGTCACGCTCCCAGGCTCCCAGCATCCTCCATGCCCGCCCGGTGAAAACCCACACTGACAGCCCGAATCGTCCTCGTGAGCGAGAGGGGAGGGGGGAGAGGGGGAAACGGCCGATGGAGCGAGCGATTCTCTTACCGCGCAGATAGGGAACATCCCAGACCGCGCCGGGCACCTACCTGCTTTGGTTAGCTCCCCGGGTCTCTGAGGAACACGCTGCCATCTCCCCGCACAGCCGACAGCGCGCAGGGTCCGGAGAAGTGAGGTCTGTGGCTGTGAGTATCCTGCCTGCACCTCACACCTCATAGACTGGCAGCGGCAGAGGGAGGGTGGGAGAAGGAGAAGGGGGGAGAGAGAGAGAGAGAGAGAGTGGGAGAAATGCAGGAGCGAATCAGCAGCTGCTCGGAGGCCAGTCTCCATGGCGACGGATCATTATTCCCCCGTGAATCTTCTTACTCCCCAAGCTCACTCCAGTGATGTCATAGCTGAGATTGAAGGCTGCTTAGGCTCCGCCTCTCGTGCCTGTTTATAAGTGCAGGAGGCTGCGGGGTCCGTGAGCCGCTGGCCCTTGTCTCACGCCTCAGAGAGTGAAAAGAAAGCACTTGATATATTTCAGGAATCCATCCGGGTGCGTTCCGAAACTAAAATTCTTTGGCGCCTTTGTCCCGCTTCCGGAAACGCTGTGGAAAGAATAGCCAGCGGCTGAAACTGCAGCCACGCGCCAGATCCAAATGGAGCGGTCTTGGCCTGCTTGGCAGAACCGCGGGGCCGGTCCGTTTGCAGAGAGGGTCACCTCGAAATCTACCTGGAAAACAATCAGCAGTTCGGCCCATAATGATCAGTGACGTCTGGGGCGGTCACGTCGGGCCCCCCCATCCCTTTGCCAGAACTCGTCCCAGTCAGTGGAAAAGGCTTGAGGGAGAGAATGGGCCTTTCTGCTTTAGCTGTGCCAAACCGCACTGGGCCAGGGGGAGTGATAAAACCCAAGGTAGTGGGGGGGGGGGGGGGGGGGG
>JAODJW010000043.1:2473344-2495935 GCA_026777045.1 Hyperopisus bebe
AAATTTTTGTAATTTTTCTAGGGATAGACTGAAAGTTCAATTTCCCTGATCATTAGGCCAGTGGAGCTGCTTCCCTCTGTCACTGGGAGCATGTTAGCAGACGGCCAGTGGAGTTTCCTTCCATCACACATCTTTTTTTTGTTTGCTTTATCATGAAATGCCTGCAGAGGCCCACAGCTTGCAATACTGCAGCGGAACACTAGAGGGCAGTCAGAATGCATGTCGCCAGCAGAGGGTGCCATAGGAATAGAAAGTGATACATGCCAAATAAAGGGGTGAGTAATGGCCTCCCCGCCTCTCTCACCTGAACATGTTCCTGTAATAGTTGAGGGGGCCTGTGAGGGCCCCAGGCTGGGAAAAGTAGTACAGGTACGCTTCCACATCCTCATTGGTCAGCCCGCTGCCCTTCCGGCCAATCCCAGTCCTGCTGCTGGTGAACAGGCTTTTCAGAGCCTATAGGAGGAGACAATGTCAGTGGGGGGGTCACGCCCGTGAATCTCTGCCGTGTTCCCCATTCCTCGCGTCCGGATTATCTGGGCCGCTGGCCGGCCACACGCGTGTGCCACGTCACCGTCGTCATGGTGACTGCTGGCATGGTCTCTGTGATGATTTTGGGGCCTAGGTGAGAGAGACTGGACGAGGCCTTTAAGATCAGCCTTGAACCTGGACCCTGCATGCTTGCCCCCTCCCCATTCTGGGACCGAGAGCCGGAGCTGAGTGCCTGAAGGGCAAAGCAGCACTTCCCGCCACACATAGAGAGCGAGGATTCCCGAAGTAAACACACAGGAACCTCCACTCAGGCTGTGTTAGCATGTAGCATTAACGAGGCTTTCCATTCGCGTTGATGGGAGCCCTGCAACCACGTTACCCGCGCTCGGCAAAAACGTGTCGTCGCAAACCTCCGACTTTAATTATAACGTTGCCCTTGAAATAGCTACCTTTGCTTACGTGCTTCTGGGGGTCTGGAACGAGTGAAAAAACATGCAGAACAAATAAGTGAGACAGGTACCACGTCTGTGCATTGTTTATAAAGGTGGTCTTTTTTTATTTTAAATCCGGGACTGGATCTCCTGGTCTGTTTCCATGGAAACCTCTGCGGACACACCACACACCGCTCACCTTGAAGTCGTGCATGGAGAAGACCAGCTCGGGAAGGCGGGGCAACTGGAAGAAGAACATGTAGCTGGACTTGACCAACTGGCTGAGGTGTCGGGGGGTGTAATCTGAAATGACAGACCGGTCTAAGTGGGGCGGCGGGGGAACTCGGAGGGAGGGGACTCAGGGGAGAGGACTCGGAGAACATTTCTGTAATGCCTTTTGGCCTTGGCAGAGTTAATGATTGCCCACCGTGGACTTTGCTTTCAGCTCACGTCCAGCTGGCACATTTTTGTGTATAGATATTGTCACTTAACACACATCCACATGTACTCAATGACGTCCCTTTCATCATATAATGTGACGAGACCACTGCCATTATTTACGGTAAAATGAAGGGGATCGAAACATCAAAAATGGGGTTTTGGAGGGAAATATTTGGTAGACTCAGGAACTGAACGTCCTTGTTTTATAGCTTGTGGTCAGCATCGGCACTTATCAGGGTTTGCCTTAAAAATGAAGACGTTTTGAGTAATCGCTTGCATGAGCAGCTGCAATCGCATAGGTTGAAGCGCGTGAAAACATACCTGCAAACACAGAGGGGTGGGGGCAGTTCAGGACGACGAGCTTGGATACCATCTCGGGGTAGTGGATGGCGAACAGCCAGGCTACAAAGCCCCCCAGGTCGTGGCCCACAAGGAAGCATCTGTTATAGCCTAGTCGCAGCCAAACAAGGGTGTGTGTGTCAGGGCAGAGAGGAACCACAAGATGGACCATAGAAGCTGAGGGTGACCTCTGTTCTGGAAGGTGGCCCAGACTGAGAAGCAGCTGAACTGTGAGAGGTACTCTAGACCTATCAGAGCATGTTTCTGATGGCCCCCGGAGATGTGGAGGCAGGTGTGGAGATGGGGGTGAGCTATACAGGTGTAGAGGTGCTGCTGCGGATCCTGGCACCCACCCAGACACTCCATCACGTCCTTGATGTCGGTCAGCAGGTAGTCCATGCGGTAGCTGTCGGTGGGTGTGGGCTGGTCTGACTCGCCGTACCCCCTCATGTCTACGGCCACCACCCGGAATTCGCTCTTGAACTCCCGGAGCTGGTGACGCCATGAGAACCTGCGGGAAGCAGACCGTGTGGAGCGGAAGCAACAGACGTCTTTGCGTGCTGATGTAGATAAGAGCCAGCTGGTCGAGTGGCAAAACCGCTACACCAGCATGGCATAGAAACAACAGTTTGCATCGACTACTTGGGAAAGCACACTAAAATTCTGTCATGGTGAAGTATTTTTCCATCCTGTGTTTGTTGAATCCGAATAGTTCAACTATTAATCTTCCAGAATTGGTGATTTCCTAAGCTCACTGTTGCCAATCATTTTTCACATAATTACAGTTGTCGTTGTTTGGGCTGAAATCTCCCCCTACAGGTAAACCTGGTCTGACCTTGTTCAGTGGCTGCAAATGTCCTCAGACGTTCTCCTTGATGATTTAAGGGGATCAGGAGATGCCGCAGTGTAAGTAATGACTCAGCATGAAAGTGACGCTTGAAAGCACAAGTGACACAAAGCACAAACATAGAGACAGAGCTCCAGGACTTTGGCCTGAAGAACTCAAGTTTCTTAAGAACTATTTGTGATTAAATGGAAGCAAAAATGTCAGGGTATCCAAAACCGGAAGATTAAAAAAATAAAGATAAACTCAATCACTAGTAGCATCATTTGCATAAATTCATGTTCAGAAACTGGACTATTCTGCATGAGTTTGTTTGTCGAGTCTCATTATATCAAAGAGGCTCCCTGATCCAGCCCCTTCTCCGCCTTCCTTGGGTGCCCTTAGTACTGCCAGAGAACTGCAAAGATAGTAACTTGCAGTCTGGAATTAGGTGCAAATTTGCACGAAAGAGCAGTTTTGATGATGTTGCGGTTGCCATGGAGACAAGAATTGTGACCATAGTGACCTTTGCAGTAGGGACACGGTGAGCATCGTCCTTGTGGATAAAAGAGAAGGACACATGTCAAGCTTCTGCAGAGTGAGAGTCCTAACTACATGTGAACCCTACAGAATTCCTCTCGGATATTCCTACATGCGGATCTCTACATACGTGCGCACTAGCCAGGAGCGCAGAATGCAGGGAATCGGCGTCGCCATCTATGGACCAGATAGCAACGGGCAAAAAGTGGAAACCGTAGGATCAGGGAGATGAGGTGAAATCTGCTAATCACTATGGGGCATAGTGGACTATGGGGTCAGGCCGTCTCTAATCTCACAAGCCCTCCAGCTCTCAGGCACTTCCTGTTTGCTTAATGAACTTCGTCCTGCTACTTATTCTGTCCATTTCGTAGAAAACGTTTAATTAATAATGAGCCACGTAAAGAATGATTAGCTTAATATGGCTACTGGGATCCATTCTTTCTAGAGAGTACACAAATACTGCAGTTAATTCTACATAAGATGACTGGCTGTTTAATATCCAGGCAGTATATTAATACCAATTAAATTATATTAGTACCAATACCTAGATCAGCTTAGGGTTACTCTAGAAAGTAAACATACAAAACTGGGATCTTGGATGGAATCTGAGCTAATTATTTCAGTCAGATGTCAGCCCTGCATTTTGTAATTGTTATTAAAATAAACATCAGATTCAAATTAACTATTAATTAGACTCTGTTGGTATTCTGTTAAAAACATTTTGTGAGACAAAGGTTTCTAGCCAAACAGAGCACAAACACATCCAGGGATAGTATGTCAGTGAAGTGTTATTTGCACAAAATCAGCTCCTAAAAAACAACAACAAACATAAACTCGGACTAACTAAAACCTACAGCCCTGGTTTCTGTCACATCTTTCAAAATCTGGAACAAAGACCAAGATGGGGCTTGAAAATCCTGCATAAACTCATAGATACAGTTATATTGCATTTGACAAAGATGTTCTGGGCTTCTATAGTAAGGGCATAAGTATTGTTGATCTTGTTCTTATTACACAGAAGCAGGAGCGCCGCTAGAGGGTTCGCGCCCCGTGAAAGCATATCATTTTAGGTATCCAAACCAATACAATTATGTACCCATTTTTAGGGGCCGTAGAATCTCTCCCCCCTTTACAGCGCCTCTGTTTTGTATCTGTGCCTGTTTAATGTCTTACCAGAACTCGGGGAAACCGTGGAGAAACAGGATAAGAGGTTTTCCCCGCTCTCCTGCGGCTACGTAGTGGAATCTCAGGCCAGATTCCTGGGATTGAGGAAGGGGAAAACAACAACACGCTTCTCAATACGCTGCCATTATGTGTAAATCAAATACTTTGGGCTTTTTTCCACACTGAAGTCTGTACCGGATCGGCCATCGCCGCGTTGAAGGTCACGCCGTGCGCCTCCGCACCGCCTTATATTGTTATGAAGCATGAAAACGTGCAACCTGCTATTTATTCATTTTAAACATGACTCGTTTAAAGCTGGGGATTTCCGTTCCGCTAGTTAAGCAGTCCAAGCAAAATGCTGCTTCAGTCGGCGAATATCTAATTACTGGTATCAAGGCACCAAATCAGGCGAGATTAACAAAATACGGGTTAATGCTGCGTATTATATAGGGGCTCAAATTTAATGCAAAATATACATTTAAAAATATTTAATACCAATCATAATACATCGACCATAAAATGCACTACTGCTTTGCATTTTAAAAGTCGCATCTTGCGTACGTGCATAGATGTAAAAGCAGTGAAATCGACGCTGCAACAGCTGACCGAGATGTAGACTAGGGGAGCCGCGACTCCCATAACAGCAGAGAGCAAAGCCTGCATGGAGCCGATATAAGGGGACCGGTTCGGAACTGGGGGTCTGCGGGGAGGAACGGAAAAGCTTTTCTTAAACGGCTCCGGGACGGCTGGGGGTGGGGGTGAGGAGCTGTCCTCAGCACCGGCTGGAGAATCAATACACGACATATAGGGGGGCAGGCTGGCACCGCGTTGTATAACTTAGACGCTTTGGAAATAAGGTGACTGCGTTACAGAGGGGCCGCTAGATCGGAGGGCCGCCCCCGTCTCGTCCTCCGACGGCTCTACCGAGATCGCGGGGGAGGGACACGCCAAGCATAAATGCGCATCTAATCGGGCAAAAGGAGCGCCTTACCTTTATTTTGACATAACAGTGGGTTCCCAAGGACGTGTCGTTGAGGCAGGCAGGCGCAGTCTCCCGGATTTTCCAATGAAACGCCCGAGACGGCCTCGCGATCGCGCTCCAGCAAAGTTTAAGCAGCACACAGCAGGTGCACAGCGCACAATAGCCGTAGATCAGGGACCAGAAGCCGATGCCTTTGATTTTGCCCGTTAACGTGAAAGTAAACATGAGCAAGCCGCGGAGCAGCCTCGCCATCTTCACGTTACAGTGTGCAAAACAGCGCGCGTCACGTCGTCGGACGGTTTTCGCTCCGTTAACCGGTTAACGGCGTCTGAAAGTGCATGACGGAGGCAGCGCCGTCCCCTCATAACAGCCCGATGACACCCCAGCGCCGACCGAGACCCCCGCAACATGAACTCGAGTGCAGTCGCAGACGAGTCAGACGTCAGGATTCACGCCTGCGTGTGTGTATGGAGGGTGGGGGTGGGATTGCGATTGCAGGTTCATGAAATTAAGCCCTTAAGATAAGGGAGTTAACCAGTATTCATGATAACCTCGAATACAGGCGGTGTTACTCAGTAACATACGCAAGTCTCAGGAAAATATATTAATACTACTACCCCTATAACTAGTACTACTAATAATTAAAATAATAGAAACATTTCGTTTCGCTTTAATCCCGTTTATGCGTCAGAAATCCATCCATTCATCCTTCCAGTCGTTTAGGCCTATCTTTGAAAATGGGAAGCAATAAATGATTTAAGATTGCAAGAAATTTGTTTAAAACTGTTATATTTTTAAGCTATGGGAAGGCGTTCTGTATAGTGTCTTGTGTAAGGGAAAGAGCAAAACCTTTGCCCCGGCTGAATGATGAATTCACATTATGGATTTCCGTAACATCTCGGAGAAACAGAAGCACGTTCTGAAGCACTTGCAGTGATTCATTTGTTTTTCTTGCTCAAGGCTTCTCTTACTGTTGGGACGTCGCTAATAGGAAAAGTGGTTATTGGAAATAGATTTACGTATACTGCATCAATCATCCTTACCCCGAATGTCAACACATATTCCTACAAACAAATCCATCTTTGTCTGTTGTGATCCAAAGCTGCAAATCTAGAACTCGGCATGATTCTGGGTCCAAAGGTTGGTCATGCAGAAGGGTCCCCTGTCTGAACTTCACACTGCAAAGTGTCTGAAGTGCTAGAGAGTACATCAGTATGACGTCGAGTCAGGAAATGAGGGCCTGTGTCTTGGGCTGGGAGCAGACTGGGTGTGGAAGATGAAGCTTTGGGGAATGACTAACGTCGGGCATAGAAATAGGCCACCTAGAGTAGCGGTCGCTGCTGTGGTAGCAGTCGCCGTTTCTTGAGTAATGCTGTGGGACTTCGGAGAGGCTCTGGGGACTCTACTGAAGGGTTTTCCTTGGAAAAGTCTCTTTTGCCAAATCTTCCAAGGAATTGTGGAAGTGTTGTGTCGCGCAGCAGCCTTACGGGGAGTCATTTAATATAAGGCCGTACTCAGTACTCACCTACTTACTACTCACCTACTCATTATACTCACCTATTCACTTGGTTGCATGGTTACCTGTCCAGGATGGAAGATGAACTTTTCCAAGTTATATACATTTATTTAATTCCAAAAAACAATTCTTTCAACCAAATTATTTTCAGCCCCATTTCTGGAATGCACCCAAAGTTTGAGAAGTGTGTAAATGTAAGTGTAAGGGTCTCATTGGCCAGTGCGCGCATATGATCTCTCCTGGCTAGTTTGGGAATTACTCCAAATTATATATCATATATATTAAGAATAGTGGTTTATGTGGGGATGTGAATCGCATCGCGTCATTTCATTAGCACGATTTTAACACAAGGGGGCGCGGAAGGGTTAGGATTTCTCAATCGTCGTACTGCTTGTATGAAGTGGCTGATTTTTCCATCCGTCTTTTGAAACTGCTTATCCTATTTAGGATCGTAGGGGATCCGGAGCCTATAGGCGCAAGGCAGGGAACAACCCAGGATGGGGTGCCGACCCATCATAGGGCACACTCACACACCATTCACACACATGGGCAATTTGGTAACTGCAATTAACCTCAACATGTTTTTGGACTGTGGGGGAGATCAGAGTACCCGGAGGAAACCCCACGACAGCAGGGGGAGAATATGCAAACTCCCCACCCACGGAGCCACGGCGGAGACTCGAACCCGGGTCCCAGAGCCGTGAGGCGACAGTGCTAACCAATGCACGTGCCGCCCGTGGCTGGTTTTTATTTTATGACTAATGAATAAAACCGTATTAATTTACGAAAAATCAATTCTGAAATTACAGAGATCGTAGAATTCAGGAGTCAAGCAAATATTAGAGGAAGGAAGTTGCCTAATGAATTCAGAGTAGTGGGTACTTATTCACTTCTGCTACATCAGAGAGACATGGCTATATGTAATTACGAGCTAACCTCGTATTTTGGCAGGTTTTAAAAAAAATACAGGACAAAGAGGGAATTACGAATGCGTCTAGGAGGTGTGGATTCTACATTTTATGTATTTGTTGGCTTGTAAAATAGTTACTGATGACTGCAGACTCAAGTACAGGAAATTATTATTACAAATAATACATTATAACAAAGAAGTCAAACAGTAAAAGATGATAAAGCCCCTTGTAATGTTTTGAATATTTCCGGAATGATTACGATCAGTGGGTTTTTGCCATTTTCAATATGCACGCAGCTGTATTGTTGAACCACTAGGTGGCGTCCACACTCTAAACATTCACGTTTCTCTTTGGCAGATACTAGTAATACAGTTAGACGTGAACTAAAATACATGACAATGATTTTCCGTAATGGGCCCAAATGGAAACAACAAGAAGTAAATAAGCAACATAATGTACAAATAATAAAAAACAGACCTAGATAATACAGTGGTCCTCTGTCATATTAATCACGTGAGGAGAATTCTAAACCCCTGTGCAAGTTTTGCTTCTCACTTTTCTGATGGAGACTTCTGAGGGGCACCGGAGCCGATCCGGTCCCCAGGGCAGCATTCAGGCAGCGAGACCGCACGTTTTCTCCCCGGAACCTTAAACCCGTATTATACCACTTCGCTGAACTTGGCAAGCTGATGACGTCGCTTTGTACTGGTCGATGCGCACCTCAAAATCCAGCCGACAGAAGTTAGTAACGAAACGATAGTTTGCAGATGTAATTAATTCTTATATCTAGACTGTAATCGAGTAGCTAAGACACGGAATGACTAACCTAAATTAAAACACTACAAGTGATGCACTACCACAAACAAGCTTTTTAAGAGAAAATGCATAATTCTTTCAACTGATAGCCTACTGACGTCAACAACTACAGTTTTGTATTAAATTTGTAAAATATGGATATGATCATATGCAAGTTGTCAAAAGAAATCAGTAGTCACTTTAACATACAATGTTGCATTTCTTAAGCAAAGGGAAAAGGAAACAAAAAATATTTTCAATACTGATCAATCAGTTTTAATTGCGCAAAAGATCACACAAGCGACTTCATGTGGTCTAGGTCTGTCTACGGGCCCTGTCACCGCAGGTTATGGAATTAACAAGACACTGATATTTTACGTGACTGTCTGCTTGCAATGGCAGCTGCAGGCGGTAATTTCTGAGAAATGCCTGCTTATTCTTTTATAATATTTTTTTGCACTTACATATTGGGTCTTGATTTAAGGAGGTGTTATTATCGTAACTTAATCCATTAAAAATACTGTCACTGTGTGACCCGTAATTTTACTAAAACCTTGCTTTAAAATACAGGTGCTAAAACGTGTAGGCGGACGTTTGAACGACGCATTTTCTGCCACCGTGACATTACGCGTCACGGCCCAGTCGCCGCCCAAATAAAAGATGCACCGGCTGTCGCCTGGATTTTTAATGCTGTTAAATAAAATGTCACACACACACACACACGAACGAAGTCAAAGCCAGCGCGTAGTAGGCTTTTCGAAAACATCCCATAAATCTGCCGGGAGAAAGAGTCCTATTTGTGCGCAATAACGTTTCTAGCAGAGTGCGGCCCAGACTGGTCACCAGGGATCGTCTGCGCCGGGAGCGGAGCGGCAGCGCGCTGCGTCTGGCCGGGAGCCTCGGACTCCTCCGCCGTCTCCTCCAGCTGCAATAAGCCAATACGCACAGCGAAGAAATACTTCCAGCACCTCGCGAAAAATGCATGCCATAAACGGACAACAAGTATTTTCACAGCCGTGAAAACATTTTAAGTCTCAAAAATCCTACTGGATATTTCGAATATCCAAAAATATTTTGGACCTTTGTGGAATAGAATAGGAATAGTGAGGTTTCGTGAATATCGTGTGTAAGGCCGAAAGCGCAGAACACTCCAGACCATTAAACACCATCCATCGTGAGCGCAAACTGGGGCAAAACCATTGTGAGTTTATGGCAAAGACTGACAATAAAAATCAAGTGGAAATCAGTACGGTTCGTATTTTATTTAATTCATTTGACGAAATATATGAAGAAAGAGGCTGCAATGCTATCTATAAACTTCCTTTCTTGTACCAGAAGGTGTCGTTTGGAACACCTGGGACCCGTTTATACACCGTATATTAAACCAGACATATTTGTTTATTCTTTTTTTGCTAACAGGAAACAGACAGAAAAAAATGTATAAACACGCACTTGTAGTAGACAATTTTTATTCCAGTAAATACTCTGAATGCCTGATAAAATTACAGACCCAGAGTGGTGTTTTCGAGAGAAATGCTTCTTCATTGATTTTGTGTTAGGAAGCAGGACCGGATATTTCTGTGGCTTGGTGACCAGGATCCGTATCTGCTCGGATATACAAATTATACTGTCCTCGTCATTCAAAACTTCAGAGATTGTCCTACAAAATGCTAAAATATAGAATTATGAGCTTTTTTATAATGGGGAACATTCTCATTAACTATTAATTAAATGAAAGACTTGATATTGATTAAACGAAGTAATATTTGACCAGTTTCCGCATCTCTATGCAGGTAAGAAGGCGTACATAGTACAGGTCGCCACAAGGGGGCAGTAGTCGCTGTAACCGATAGATTCTCTGAGTAAAGTTGTATGACATGATAGGTTTGGTTTGTTTCTGAATAATATTTATGTCTACAAAAATCCAACAAGGCTGTTGGCTCAAATACTTTAGTATTGTAGTCCAGTATGTAAAATGTGAAATTAGCTCAGATTTAAGAAGAATGTTGTGGCAAATAATTTGGAAAATTTGGTTTCCAATGCCAATGCACAATAATTTCTGCAGTCGGAATAGCCTGCTGCTGTCAGGATTGGAGAGCGACAGACCGTTGTCCAGTAGACCCAAGCCTAGTGAGTTACATTCTGTGTGCTCAGCCACATGCCGCATCTCCTGTGTTGGCCTCTCAGTGACATGCTTGTGACCTCTGACCCCGGAAGCTCTTAGTGCTCAGACGCATCTCTTCCTGATTAATGCCGGAGGTCCCAAATAAAGCCACATTCAGCAAATCTGTCACGCCTCCTGCAGTGACCTCTGGAGGATTCCCGTGGATGGGGCACGTGAATGACTCTGACGTTGATGACAGAGGCCTGGCGTGAAGTTCCTAAGACCCCAGGCCTGGGACGCCCCCCCCCCCTCCAGGGATGCTGGGGGAGGGCTGTGATGCTGAGGTCATTGCCCTCTCCGAAGACTCCTCAGCCGTTTCTCTTATGAAGAATTCAGCAGGGAGTTCTGGTGCTATGTCACACTGCTCTTTGTTTTTCTTGGATAATCTCCATTGACTGTCCTCTCGGCCCCCCCCAGCTAGTTAAGTGAGCCCCATCACATCCTTGTTGAGGAGGGGGCGCTGTTTCACAGCCTCTCGCACCACCGACTCATTCATTGGCTTCTTTATCAGCCTGAGATGTATGACCGGCCATTCCTGCCCTCGTCTCAAACCAAACATCTCAAAGTTCACCAAGATCTGTGAGAAGGACCTTAAATGGTGG
Organism: Hyperopisus bebe; assembly: GCA_026777045.1. Lineage (NCBI taxonomy): Eukaryota > Metazoa > Chordata > Actinopteri > Osteoglossiformes > Mormyridae > Hyperopisus > Hyperopisus bebe. The sequence goes on from JAODJW010000043.1 coordinate 2,484,542, forward strand.
GAGTTTTATGGGTTGAGGATCTGGATGCTTTGAAGGGTAAGATTGCAGCTCCATGTCTGACAGAATGGTAACGAAAGTTTGACATGGAAGCTCAGCATCATTTATTCGCCTCATAGAGACAGAATCTATGAAAGCAGTTGTGACTGCAGAGAGGGAACTCTGGATCCTGGACCGTGAACCCATCTAGACCCCCTACGACCTGACCCAGCTTGTGGCCCGAGCTGCCGTCTGTCCAGCGGGTGGCAGTGGACGAGGAACACGGTTGGTCTGCTGTTCTGAATATGGATTTGGTCACAGTGGTGTGTTCCAACCCAGCCTTGGCACACAGTAACCGGCTTTTTGGGGGAAGTTACTGCAGACCTACGTGTGGCGCCCTGCATTCCCCCCCAGCTTCTCTGTGCCGTCCCCCCCGGGCGACTCTGCTGATCGTGCAGATTGCTGAATTTACGAAATTCTAACTTGATTGCCACCCTAGAGGGAAAAAAGTGACGGCTATTGTTTGTGCAGCCCCAAGTTGTTGCGACAGTAAATAGAAAATAGAAAAAGAAAACACTGAAGCTTTCAGCCGATACTCTGGAACTGGCCCGTGCCCGAGTTTATGTTCGCGTGGTCTGGCCAGAATAAACAGTGACCCCTCTCCGTTTGGAGGTGGGAGCACCGTGTGCCTTGGCTGCACTCTCACTGGCCAACACGTCACCGGGACAATGCCATGTGACCCGCGTCTCAGCCTTAACGCGGAGCAGCGAACTCCTGGCAGACGGTGCCCCGCGCCTCTTGGTCTAATATTCACATATTCTTGTGGCGGGGCTAAGGGCCTGAACCCCATGATCATCTGCATATTGACCTCCAGATCTCCCCCCTGCTCTCCACGTCTTTGCAGCGTTGCCGTTTTCTTTGAGGACATTTCAGAGACCTGCTATTTTGCCACCTCAAAGATGCAATCTTCTGTTGGGGAAACAGCCGCCTAACTGAGGAGAGGCAGAAGAAGAAGCGTTTGTCCAGAAAGACACAACTGGACCGATGGCTTTCTTTGTTTCTGTCTTTTAAAAAATGTAAAGTTTGCGTGGGGATCTTGTCTTCTGGCTGAAAGGGCAGGGAGTAAACGGGAGCGACATAAAGGCAGGCCTGCGGGGCTGAATCAGCCTCTATCGAACACGCTATTCTGTCCACCGCCAGCGCAAACACCAACAGGCCTCTAAACAGTAAACAGAACTGCACTCGGCACGGAGTGTTCTAGCTAAACATCCTCTGATGCCGCCCCCCCAGTTCAGCCCGTATATCACGCCAGACTGGCCCCCAGCTGCCACAAGGCGTCCGCACCACAGGCCAGATCAGTGTAGTGGCAACAGGGTGGGGGGCTGGAAAACTGACATCAGCATGAGTGATAGGGTGTGTCCTCTCTGACCTCCCTCCGAAAATATGGCCCCAAACCCGAACCCTAAACCACGATTTCGACAGAGCCCCCCAGGGACAGCCTGGCCAGACCAATAGATTATTTTTAATACTTTCATATCACCCCTGAAGGAAAGAAAGAGTAAACATTTGATTTAATGAAGAGGAAAGAAGCCGGTTACAGTTTCCAGTTTGATAGGGAAGTGTTTTCCCAGCGCAGTGTGTGCCATTATGGAGACGGATACTGGGAACGTCTGCACGGTAGACAGCGAGACTCGCTGCATTTCAAAACACACGATGCTCATAGAGAGATTAAAACTATATGCACCATAGATTTATGTATCTAGAATTTTTTTTTACTCATTTGCCTTCCCAGCCGTCCAAGAGCAGTGCATGCTGGGAAGGAGGAAGTCACTGGCAGTGTTCAGTCTCCAAGACGGCATTGTTCAGCACCACTCAAACCACACACATTTGGCCACAGTCACTACACTTGGGTGGGGGCAAGGGGCCCCAAAATTACTTTTTGAGTGGGGGTCCCGAAACAAGAAACTCACCCTTAGCTACCCCCCCCCAGCTAGCCCGCCCGTGCCATACCCCATACTGCCTCGAGACCCCACCAGCCCAGACCTCCAGCTGGGGACCTCTGGCAACAGCTCCATCTGAAAACACCCAGGGGCCAGTCCCAAATTAGACCTGTGTGTGTGTGTGTGTGTGTGTGTGTGTGAGAGAGCGAGAGAGAGAGAGGGCGTGTGTGTACGTGGGTAAAGTAAACTACCGTCGTTAAATAATTCGCAAACCGCAGTGCTCATTTCCTCGCAAGACAGCAAGGTGAAATTGCGCATTTTTAAAGATGAAGCGATAATAAAACGCAGGCACACTGGGGTGAATTTTTATTCACATTTAAAAACAAGCCATCGCGTCCTTTTCATCGTTTTTAATCCCATCGTTAGATTGCAGTTAATCAAAAATGATGTGAATGGAAACAGATTCTGAGTGATTTCCAGAATTTGCCTGGCAGTCAATGGGGGATTAAACAGATTACTGTATATCAAAGACCAGAGACAACAGCAGCCCTGGATCAATTTTTGTCATTTTTCCCTATTTTGTTCAAAATAACCTCCGCTTGAGATAAACCTCCCAAACACGTTATTTACTGCGCTTATAAACTCACACTAACCAGCAGTCACTCTGTATCATTGCAGAAGTAGATGTTATGGGAACACATTAGATCCACTTAGAAAGGTTACACGTCAATTTTACATTTACAGTATTATTCATTGTTTTCATATATTCGTCCGCTGATCGCCGCCCACGTGCGTGACGGGTGTGAAATTAAATGTGGCTCCCCTCCCCAACGGGGACAGCGGGCTTTCATGGGCTCTCACCATATTACATTAGTCTGGATCGAGTCCCCAGTCTGGCCAGAAAGCACGAGTTTGCAAGCAATGGGCATATTGAAAAAGCAGCCGATCGCAGAGGGTTAGACAAAGTGCACTGATAAATATTTTACCCCACTTTCATGTGGGTCGCCAAGATCAACAATTGCGCACCGCCAGGCGCAAAGCGCTGTCTTTGGGACCGGCTATAAGGGGCCGGACCCGCTATCTTACTCCGGGCCGTTTAGATCCCCCCTTCGGCCGTTCGCTCCAATGTGAGCCGAAGCGCAGGGTGAGTGACGGCGGTCCGGACCCCGCCCCCCCCACAAGCCCCGCCTCGGTACGGCTCATCGCGCACGGCTCATCTTAAAAACTTTTCAACTTTTTCGGTGACAGGAGAGTCGCCGGCGTCAGCGTGGTGACCGGGCGTTTCCCCGCAGCGTTATAATAAGCAGGACCTGCGGACGGGCATCTCGAGTCCGGCGGAATAAAGTTAAAAGTGAAATCGGCGAGTTTGCAGCCAGCGGGGCGGGACGCGAAGTTTGCCGTCACTTTTTTGACAAGTTTCCTTCACGGGTACGTCTGCGATCTGCATTAGGCGCCTGTGTCCTGTGCAATCTGTGTGTAAAGTTGAGGAAAAGCGCGAAACAGCGTTTTTAAAGTTATGCGAGTGGAACAGAAGCGCAGGATGTGTAGGAGTAAGTTCACTGCAGGCGTGTTTACTTCGCAGGAGTAACTTCACTGCAGGCGTGTTTACTGCACGTTTAGCTGCTTTTGCTTCGCTCTCTGCTTGGTCGGGTTGTGCGAGTGAGCATTCCAGAGCATTCCACATCATTATTAGGCATTATCTGTTAATTATTACTGCAGTGACAGCGGGCCAGTATTTATGGACGGGGTTGCTTACGGGGCAGCAGTGAAGGCATTTTTGCCCCTAGGATGAATATGACTTCGCGAACTTGAAGCATTTGCTTCTTTTTAACTGCCGGCACAGGCTGATGAGTTTTACACTCATGTCGGGTTATCTGTAAATACAGTGTATGGTTACTTTGATGGGGATATGTTTTTCTTAATTAAGACTTTTATGTTGTTGAGTTTTGGAGGGTGAAAGCAGGGACAGTGAGTGCATCGCTAGTGTGTAATGGGACACTGAGCGGCAGCTTTATCGCACTTGCTGGTTATTAGTGCTGAAAGTTAGTTATGTCCTGCTTAGAGTCAAATCGCTCTCTGGTAACAGGCGGCCAGTGTGCCTTTGAAGTAAAAATCTTATTATACATAATTGCCAGTTTGTGATAATAAAGCCACCAGGCAAGATCACATTTTAAGCCGTATTACTGATATATACCGAAGTTATTATTGTAAAATAATATGCATGAATTTGGAACGCAAAGAAATTTTAAATGCTGACTACGCCTCGCCAGATAGGTGGCTGTAATGCAGATACATTACACAGTCATTTTAGCAATTAACAAATCCCACCCTGTGTTGGTGCCGCGTGCGTGCCCCGTTCTGCACTCGCAACCACACACACACACACACACACACACACACACACACACACACACACAGAGCTACCACCTGGGAGTGTTTAGCTGGCCTGTTTTTTATTTGCAACTCCAAGACAACGATTGGCACAGCCAGATATCATGCCAACTATTTTCTGTCAATTCAAAGCACGTCTTAACGCATCTGGTAGCGTTTATACGAGATGTTACGGCTGCGTGTTTCCAGGTTTTGTTTTTTACGTGCTCAGAGTATTGCTGGAAATAATGCTTTAGTTTTGATGTAGATATTGATGCAGATGTTTCATGATGGGCACAAAAGTAAAAACCAGCTTTTTGCGTGAAGTGCACGGGCCTGCATAGCCCATTAAAAACAGCGCGTGGCAGCCTGGTTTTTGATGTTCCGAATGGTGTCACAAGGTTTCAGTATGTTTGCTGATAATATTCTCACAATAGCTGAACATAATGCAGATGACCCACCGTGCCCAAATGTCTTTGCAGAAAAGTGGCTTTATGTGTCACAGGAAGCATGAGACAAATTTTTCTTAAGCTGTTTCATAGGGCTGCTGAGACAGATCATGATTTGTTTGTTTGGCGGAATGTCATAACCAGAACAAATTAGATGTATCTAGTCAGACAGCATGTGTCAAAAACCCATGAAATTCCAACAACATTCGTCTGTTTCTGACTAACAAATGCGCTTGAAGCTGCCACATTCATCTGTTTTACCGAGTGATTATCTGTATTGAGATTCCTGAGCGGTGTGTGGATAAACCTATTCTGACTTGTAGCTTTCAGAGGGGCGTAATCGATGCTTCTGCCAGGTGTGATCGCCGTGACGACTGTTCACACTCGTACTGCTCGCGGTCCTCAGAGCAGGAAATGCGCGCCCTCCTGTTCCAAGCACATGCACGTTGCAGATAAGTCACGAGCAGCACGTGTGTGTGAGTGAACCCGAATGGAAGATTCCACACGAACGGGGGAGGGTGACTTACACTTCATACATGGTTGGACCCACTTCAGATACAGTAATCAAATGATGGCCTCCCTGGAGTCCAGCCTCGCTGCCTCTTCCTGCCTCAGCATAATTTTTACCGCTCTGCGGTCATAGGTCGCCTCCGTCCGGCTCCCCCTGTTGGTTCTGGAAGGATCGCTCTGCACACGGGTCCATTCTGGGATGTTTATTTGATTAGATACCTTTTTTCCGAAGGTGGATGTGAGATGACGATGGCGGGGTGGGGGGCCGTCGTTCTGTCCAGCCCACAGGGGCCTGTGTGTTGCTTATATTTGTTTTGGGTGTGGAAGAGGCGTGTTGATCGTTCGTTCTCCGTTCCACAGACGTGAGTTCAGGCCTTAGGTGGGATTCAGGCTCCGGAGCTCCATCTCTGCTTCTCTATTTATTTCATCCTGTTCTGTAGCTAAGCTGCTCTCACCTCAGCCGCGTTCTGACTGGGATTCATAGCTGTAACCCTCAGGCCCGCTGTAAACTTATTTAACGCCATGTGGCGTGTTCGCTGTCGCAGCACCTAGTCCCCGGTTTGATTTGACCGACGACGGATCTGTGCCGGTGAGTCACTCCCTCGGGTGGCAGTCTGCCTGCACACCTGAGCGGAAAGCTCCAGAAGAGCCGATTGGCCAATCGACGGCACATTGACGAAGAGTACGGGATGGAGGGTGTTGCCTAGCAGCCGGCCCGCATGCTGGGACGGCATTTCACCTGAACGTGCTTGTTTTTCGTCATGCAGACATACGTCTGCACTCGCTTGGGTTTTTGAAAGGATAGTCTAAGCTTTATTTCTCTTAAGCAGCGTTTGAGAGTGAGGCAGGGCACATGCCAGGCTTGAGCGCGGGAGTTTGTGCGTGCGTGAGTCACGCGGCGCTCTGCTGGGGTCCCTCGCAGCTGGCTGCTGGTGTCTGTGCGCTGGGGGTGAGGTCACTCGCAGTCTCTCGCTGGCGTGTGAGGGAGTACTCCAAGGAGGCCCTGAGCGGAGGAGCAGATCCGCTCTTATAAACACATGACATCCCTGCGTTGTTTAGGCTGGGCCCCTCGGTTATTTATGAAAAAGCGCTCTGTGCTTGATTAACGTCCCCTGCGGGGCCGTACCGCAGGCTCTGGCCTCTCTTCTTCAGGCCTGCGGCGGGTGAGAGGCCCCCGTACCTGCGGCTGGGGGGCGGGGCTAACTCTCGGCCAGGTGTTCTTAACCGATGCCATGGTTGGCGGGGGTGGTGGCTGGTTTATCTGGCCTGTTTCCTGTTTCATAACTTCATACCATAATAATAAATGACATATGTTGCCCGAGCTGAGCCTAGAGGTGGACCCTAAGGATTAAACCTCAAGATGAGGAGGACGTCTGGCCTGCCGCTTCTAGGTCACCTTGGACCTGTGCTTCTCCTCTTTGCCTCTGATAATGTTTAGTCACTTGTATTTATAATGGGGACATGTGAAAATTGACCCCATCAAAGTACGGCCTGGGGTTTTTCTGTTTCTCGTTCCCCGTGGCCCACGGATCCCTGGAGCCCTGGTTTTATTCTGTTCCGGCCCGGCCCGTCTGTAAAATGCGTAATGGTTTAGCATGTCCCAGCCTGATGACCTGCCTATATACAGTTTCTCCACCTCATCAGTAACTCGTGGCAGTTAATACTTCTGTGCAGTTGGGGAGAGTTTGGGTCTGATGTGGATCCCAGGCCTGGCGCCGTGGGCTTGTGTGGGGCCTGTGTTCTGCTGATGTTAGGGGGGATCGGGCCAGCGTGGGGATGCTTTGAGTAGAATTATTTGAGCGGAGGAGATTTGCTCTGCACAGCCTGACTGGGCGTTTAAGATTGTATATTGAAACAGGACAGTTCATAGGTCCATTTTAATGTTGGTCTCTCCGCCCTCTGTCCCCTGTGAGATGTGCAATGGAGCCCCCCCATGACACCAAGATTCATTCTCGTGCCCCTGGGTTCTTTTATATATCCAGAGGGCCTCTGCTGGAGTCAGGGGTGGGGAGCACTTGTTGAGGTTTTTTAATTCCAGTCTGAAGAAGGGGGAGATACTGTAGGGATGTCCCTCCATGTTTTAGCCCAGAAATTTCCTTGCTCTGCAGTTTGAATCCCCCATGGCTAACCCCCGTGGACGATGAATCACCCCCCCACCCTCTGTGTTTGGAAGTGCAATATTTGTCAAGATATTCCAAAACCTCCGTTTATCTGCTGCAGCTGTCAGTGCGTAAAAGGCCCTTTGTCCGCAGTGGCCACGCCCCCCCCAGCGGTGCTCCTGCTGCTTGGTGCTGCGCTTTAGCCTGCGCTGACATCACTGCCATTTCCCGGCCGCCCTGCTCATTGGACGCGGCTTTGACCGTGATGATGGGGGTTTTAGCGCTTTCCGTAATTTGGACGCTTTCCCGCGCGGCCGGCTCATTGTTTATTGTCTTGCCTCTAGGCCTCTGTGCCCCGACCTCCTCGGCTGAGTCCTCATCTTCACACCCCTCTCTAATTCCTTCTCTTGAAAGCCGTACCGCTCGAGGATGGCTGCTAAAATGCTTCAGTAACACAGGACTCAAACGGTGACCCATAGGACTCGCTCGCACCCGTGACTGAAGTGAAGCAGCATCATTCTGGGGTGCGGGGGGAGCTTAGCGTGGTGTCATTAGCTAAGCCGGTGCTTTAACAACGAGCGTTTCGGCGATAATCTCGCCAGCAGAGGTGACCAGCCCATCTGAGCTGGAAGGGCCAGAGGTCACGCTCATCCCAGAACGACAAGAACGACAAAGTTTATCCCCTTTCTTTTCAGCGTCCATCTTGGATCATCGGCAGATTAACGCTTGCTAAATTTAACTCTGAGTTCAGGAACGAGCGGGTTCTCCTTGCCTAAAAGTCTGTCTGGGGTTGACTCAGTCGCAAACTGGTTGTAGGGACTGAATCATGGGAATTCTTGTGTTCTTGATTCGGCCGATGGGAATCGTGTTCATGGTTGGTCCGTGTCCGCCCTACCCCGGCGCCGTGGGACTCGCCATTCTGCTTCTTGTTAAGGTTGCTCTAGCGGTCTCTCGTGCACGGTGTGCTCTTGACAAACCAAATTTAAGACGCTTCACATGGGAAGAACGTTCTCTAAAGGCCGCTGGGGATGTGTCGTTGACGTGCTGTTAATGTGCCGTTGCTCAGTTGTTGATATCCAGTCAGAATTGAGCGGTGATTAATCGATCGGTAATGAGACACTATGCTGGTTGTTTTACTTGAGTCCCAGAGTAATATTGAAAGAATTTGGTGACTCATCAAAGCTAGCAGTTTTTCTGCCTCGGAACAAGGGCTGGGCCCTGTGCTGTAAATTCAAAATGTTATATCTTTAATTTGACATCGGTGACCTGCCAGGACCACAAATGAATTTTAGTGGTGAAAAGAGCAGGATGGGATGTCTGGGGGTGACAGTGGGACGTGTCTGTGTCTCTCAGCTCTACGCCTTTGTCACCCCTAAGGTTATGGCCTTAAAGGTCACCACAGAACCCTGCATGATTTGTTAAATGTTAAATACCTCAACAGAATAGAATGACATTCAAAAGCTCAGTTGAGTGGGATGGACTAATTGTTCATTGACATCACAGACTCCCCCAGAAGACCACTGACCACCACAGAGGTCACATGACTGGACTGTGGATTGATTTATCTCCAGACTCAGTGCGTCAGTTGTGGTGCCTTTTGTGTATGAGGTTGACTTGATATTTCAGTAGTGATGTACTTTTTGTTCCTCCACAGACGGGGATCTGAGAGTGAAAGACCACGAGAGGTTCTTTCTTCATTCTTGCACCTTGAGACATCCATAGCCTTGCCAGAATGGCCAACTACCTTCCCTTCCTGTTCCTTCTCCAGAACCTTTGCCCCTTGACCACTGCAGGTAAGACTTGGACCACTTGGCGTTCCGAAAAAAGTCCTTGTTGTGATTTCCTTAGCACCTCTGGAATTTTTGGAGTCGTTCTAACCCAGAGGTGTTAATGATTAAAAAGCACTCCTCATTATAGCGGCTGGCATGTAGATTGACAAACATTCGATTCGAAAAGTGCTGGAAGTGGTTTTTGTTTGTTAAGTCCTCAAGCATATCTTGATATACTGATGACGGCATCATTTGGAGAAGGTAATGAAGTAATTCACATTTGAGTGTTTTCTGGCGATGCTGGAAGCAGACTGTAACTCTAGAAAGTTAGTTAAGCTTTCGGGTGGCAGTCCGGGTGAGCGGATCCTCCAGCTGTGAGCGGTGGCCTGTCTGATGGCTGCATCACCTTCGCCCTCTTCAAGGGGGAGGGCAATAGCTTTGCCATGGGGGATGACTACGATCCCTGGAACAATGACTGCTTGTTGGTGGGTGCTGGAGGGGGCAGTCAGAAATGATCTTTCCATTCTGGAAGTTGACCCAACGCCCACTCCATGTACCCAGCTGCCATTCCATCACTTTTAAGAGCATGAGGTCCTCTGGGAGCAGCCCCAAGGAAGTGCTGACAGCTTAAATTCCAGTCCCTAGATATGTGTTAGGTCCCCGCTGCCCACGGGCCCCGTCTCCTGGGCCAGCTCCAAGTCCCTTCCCTGATTTCTGAGTTCTGCCATTTATCATTGTCCGCCATATACATAGAAGTTTAACAAAACTAGACTGAACATGGTTTCTGAGTTACACTGCTGTGGCTCGGACGTTGGGACTCACTTGGGTGAAAAGACGTGTTGAGTAATGCTAATTGCCCCCCCCAGCCCCCTTCTGACAGAGACAGTGAGGTCATGCTCAACTTTTCCGCCCCCCCCCCCCTTTTTTACAAGCTCTAGTGGAGCAGTCTTGGCTGGACCGGCTTTGTTTTTCCTCACTCAACAGGCTGAAGTCAAATTGGTTAATATTCTCTGTGGGGGGGGGGGGGGGGCGTGAAGTGAGACGATGGGACACATAATGTTCTTGCGACATCTCCCCTCACACATGATGAGTAATTCTCGTGGTGAGCTGTACCACCTTGGGCGAGGGGGGGGGGGTTAGTGAAAATGAGTGGGGCGTTCTCCTGATGACTTTTTAATTACTACAGCAAGCCCTGTGATTATTATTTTGATGATTTATCTACTCACCTGGCTCTGGTCTCCAGAGAAACCTCCTCACTACGTTGCCCTTGAATTCGATGAGGAGGGAATCGGATTCGGATCGGTGAGGATACGGCTCCCACCGCGTTAGGGTTTGGTGTATAGCTTGGATGTGTGAACATGATTCATCATTCAGCTGTTGGTTCCCCAAGGACTGAGGTATGTTCTTCTGGGAGCAGCTAGGTTTGGACCCCACACTGGACCCCACACTGAATGTCATTAGCATAAGCTAATTTTACTGTAGCGCAGTTGGAAATACTGAAGGGCCTGTACAGGTTGAAAGCCACCTGGCACAATTACGATGCTGAAACCTAATAAATGTCCCTCAAAGGGGCTCTGCTGACCCCAGGGGTGTACACAGGGGTGGGACCACAGGGGCACTGGCCCTAGCTAAAAGCTGATTGGCTCCCCGAATGTCCCCTCCCCTATCAGTCACTGAATCAAAACATGTTATTGGCTAATGATAAGGTTGACCCTGTTCTGTGAATTATGCCCCCCCCCCACTTTAAAAAGTCCTAGAATCACCCCTATGTGACCCAATCAGGTGCTCAGCGAGGGACGCTGAATGTTTATTGAGGGTCGCCTATCAGGCCTGCCGTGTTGCAGTAGAAACTGCCAAAGAAACGCTAATGAGAGGAGTTTGATTGGGGAAAGTCAGCAGGCCGCCGTGGCGAATGCGGCACTGCAGGCTGGGCCGCATTTCTGGCGACGGCTAAATGCAGCTTTCGCTTTTGATTATAGGATATTAAAACCTTAATTTGACCACGTTCACCTTTTAGATGTCTATTTATAATGAGCCTTGGGGGTGTGGATGAAAAACCCAGGGACATTCGGAGCTGCACAACAACCATTTGACAGACTGACAGACTTTTGTTCCTTAAGAGCAGTGAGGAAGGGCAATCGTGAGATCCAGCTGACGGAGAGCCGCCTTGAAGGTGCTGAAGGGGCTGTAGGTTTAAGGTCCTGGATGCAGAGGTGGACATTTCAGGTCCAGAAAGTAAAAATCCAAACCAGGATTTTGTTTCAACCAACCAGTTGACTAT
>JAODJW010000043.1:2570518-2598392 GCA_026777045.1 Hyperopisus bebe
GGGACCCCTACACCCATAGGAACTTGCATGACATCCCATTCTAAATCCACAGGCATCAATATAGAGTTGCCCCCCCTATAACAGCTGCCACTCTCCTGGGTGAGGCTTTCCACCAGATTTTGGAATGTGTCTGTGGGAATTTTCTGATGAGTTTCTGTTGTTCCGAAGTGCTTCCACTTTGCAATAATACCACTTACAGTTGAATGTGGAATATCTATCTAGGAAGAAATTTCACAAACTGACTTATAACTGACTGACGCTTGAATTCACTGAGCTCTTCAGAACAACCCATTCTGTCTGTAAACCTGTCTGCATGGATTGGTGCTTGAATTTATACCTGTGGCAGAGGATCTGAGTGAAACACCTAAATTCATTGATTAAGAGGTGCATCCCAATACTTTTGTCCATGTAGTTTATATACTTTACACAGACATTTCAGAACATCTTCTACCTGCCAATTTTATCTGTTGCTTTTTCTGGGACACTGGGCTTGGCAAAAAAGTCAAACTTTGGACATGGTGCAGTCAGGTTGAATCCACCATGTTTTGGCAGCAAAGACACATTATTCCCATGCATTTCTGTGGATGATTTCTACAGAAGAAAAAAAAAATCAGTTTCCAATCTTAAATCCTTAGAAAGGTACAAATTTCACAAGCTAGGATGTGGTCACCTCTGTGTTTTCAAATGGTGTAATCTCAAGTAGAGCGGCAAAATTTCAACCAATTGAAAGCTTGCAGTTTAAATGAAACCATCTCCATATGATTACTGATACACACCATAGTATCAAGCTCGATAGCTAGAGTAATTCATCCAGCCGTGGCTTGGTAACAGAGAGTGACTTTACAGCCATGTACACAGTTTTATGTGACTCACGGCATCTTCATCAGCAAGGCCTTGGAAGTCACATGTTTTGGGAGATGGAGAGAGAGGAGGCACACACGTGGATGGCATGGGGCAGCTGGCTGCAGCTGAGCTTCTGAATGAAACACGTGATTTTTTTAAAGCATTTTAAAACGGGTAAATACGATTTAGTGCATACTACAACTCAAGAGGCAAACATGAAAAGCAGTACACCAACCCCAGTGCTTAGAATTGTCAGACACTCTTTGTTGTTCATCTGTTTTTTTGTTATTTGACTATTAGTGGAAAACTGTCCTGCTAAACTGTGTAGTTCTCAATGTGCAGGTAGTGATTTGTTTTAATTGGTTAGCTTACCCAGGCAATCTGTCATCTTGTAAGATAGATTCCGGTTGATCATTGCAGGGAGAGAAGCTTGCTGGAGGGATAGTTCATTATGCATTCAGTGATAATTCAGTCGTTATATATTCAGTGTGAAAAATCAGTGAAAGCCAAACCAAGCTGTTTCTGTTAAGATTGGCATTTTATAGAAAAGAGATGACGGTAAATTCACTCCCATTTGTAAATAGTATAACACTATTCAATAGGTTTAACACATTCAGAGAGAATACCTCCTGGCCCTTCATGGTCTTTCTCTTGTGTTGTCGATTCTGAAATCTCACTGGCGTGCACTAAATTCTCATCGTCAAAATCACCCCAGTCGTCTATTCCCAAGTCAAAGTTCACATCCAGGATATCAGAAGGGAAGGGGACACTGTCATGTGTGGGACCTGCTTCTGGTATGTTGAAATCACAGTGCATTTGGCTTCGTTGGGTAAGAACCAAATCCTCACTGCTGGAGTCAGATCGCTTGCACACTAAAACATCTGAAATATAAGAAAATACATAAACGTGTCATAAGTTTACTGTAAGTTATTTTCAAGAAAGAGACTAAGTATTAGTGTTGGTGAGGCAGTAAGGAAATGACCTGGGCCCAGGTCAGTAAAGCAGGATGTACCCTCAGGGGTGCTGCTGACTGACTGGTTCTTCCCAGCTTCATCTGTCCACGGACTTGTGCCACCCAGAGATGTGCTGGGGTCTGCAGGGTTGCAAAACAGAGGAGATCTTAAAGTTGGGAATGGCTGCATACACTGTGGTCATAATTCTCAGCAAATGAGCGTTCATGGGAAATGGCAAACGGGGCTGCTGTGATGGGATCATTTTGATTCTTTAACACGTCATTTGCTATGGTTGTAAGTTCTCTTGCCATCTGGTGATCCTTCAAGTGAGACCACGAAAAACTGCTTTTCAAGGCTGCACATACTGTCAGAATAAGCAGCTCCTTTCCACATCTCCATGGAGCTTCCAAAGTCCTCTACGGATTCCACAAATTCTACTCGTGCATGAGGATTATAATAGTTTCCTTCGTACCTCAAAAAAAATTGGACAGATAAACAATTTACTTAATGCCCTAATGTAACTCTAGCGCATCACAAGTACTACGACAAGGATCCTAAATGAAGATGTATACACAGACTATGATGATAAGAAATCTTTCATTTATTCCCTGATAACTTACCAGGTTCACACAAAATAACAAGACTTCCTTCTAACAACTAGTTGAGAAGAATGTTTTTGGTACCAATGTCTACCTTGATGCAGCAGCGAGGGCGTCCTTGGGACAGTATGCAAAATGCTGAATGCCCGAAGTGGCCTCCTCGGACATCCTCATCTAGTGGAGGAAAGTGCATTTGAAAAGGCCTTTGTTATTGTAGGAGGTTAGGAGGACACTTGGAAATTCCTGAGCATTTCCTATTTTTCACCTCTAGAGGTCAGCAACATATCTCCATCTATCTGCAAAGCTTCCATTTTCTAAAGGACTCTTAAGGATAGCTCAGTATGACTGTATTGTCTCCAACTGCAAGAAAATATTTGTTTTGCACTTTGACACGCACAATAAATTTCCCCAAGATGCACAAGCTGAAGAAAACATGTTAACAAGCGCCAAAATCCGGAGCCCCCAAGCCAATTCAGATGGAATACCGCCAAGGAGCAGGAGATCTGAGCAACAGTCAGGGCATGTTACGCTCTACCAGGACCTCAGCCGGACAGGCAGGACTGCACTGACAAGTCATTCTGGGGTGAAGTGACATTCCGCAGCCCACTGCTGGATACCATTCAGCCTTACGCGCCTTGAGACGTTTCACTGGGGTATCCGTCAGGGTTTCAGTCCTGTTTCTGAGATCCCTGAGGTAGGAAGAAATGCCAGACCCGCGGTCTGTGGTCCTCTTCAGCAACCCCCCCACACCAACCTTACCTGAAGGACAGACATGTATCACTGCAACAAAAAAGCACCAAAATGAGAGTTTACAAAATGACTGATGTGTTACGTAACAGGAGTGCGCCTGTCACCAGAGTGTCACCCTTCTGCAAGGGAAGGTAACATTTTCAGTTACCTTCAATTATTCAAGTCACTTTTCAATTACTTACAACAGTCATGTCCGCATTGCTCCTTATTTTTACAAAAATGGTTACACTGTCTTCTTCCTGAATCTGGGTTGACATTCTCTTTTAAACCTTTATCTGAAAACGAAACCATTGTAATTATAAAAGTAAAATCGTAAAATTGTCAATCATGTTGCAGAACACGGATGGATGAATGATGGATGGATGAGATTGCATATAAGGTCACATGACACATATGTCCTACCCTTAACATACCTTTGGTTTTTTGGCTAATTATCTTCTGAGCTCCTTGGGCTGAGCTGAGTGCTTCCTGTACATTGCTCTGTACAGCATGGGCTTTGGCCTGCATGTTTTCTGAACCAGTACTTTCAGCACCGAACTTTTTGGCTCCAGTATAGAAAACACTGTACTTCTGCTGAATGTCAAATCCAACTTCAAGATAAGAAATGAATGCAATTAAGAGTCAAACTGATTAACATGACATATCGGGACTGTGCCAACAAAATGGAGTGAATACAAAATTGTGAATACAAAAGTCCTTCCTGAGAATTAAGATTAGTGTGGACTCATTACTCGCGTTTCCTTCGGCCCTGAATAGAAGCGATTCTGTGCAGATTAAGACTGGGTAAGAAACACTGTGTTGCCTGACAGAGTTCTTCAAGTTTTTTTCTAGTAGGGTGCTGATTATTTTGCATTATGAATTATATTTTCACTAGCTGTAACTGAATATTACAGCTTATCTGTCAGAAAAAAATGATTTAAAAATAATAATGCTATCCCAACTTGGCAATGGAATTGTCTCAATGAAGTAAACTAATGAGAGGTATTTTATCTGGCATAAAAACACAACTCCCAAAGTTCAGAGACAGACTATTAGATGCAGAGATTCTGAACAGTGATGTGGACCAAAGATGAGTTGGTACTCTGCCAACTGGCACATTGCTAACAATGCTAATCGAATCAGTGACCACAAATGTACAAAAGCATTTCTCTCGTTCTCTAGTTGTTATGTCATTAGTCTATAATGTCAGAAAACATGAATCACTGAAGGCCACACCCACCGAACTCTGAGCTAATCAGATTCACACTGAGTTCCTCTCCCTTGGGTGCTCTTGTGACTTCAATTTTCCTTGACCAGCTCCCAGTCTTCAGCAACAGAAAATCGCTGCAAGGGAAAACACAGACCGCCATTTTGTCCATATCTGGCTGTGGAGAAAAACCAACAGTGAAGGAATGCTGAGATGGGAACCCAGCCCTTACGTTATTTTCTGAATGAACACCACACTGTTGTCGCAGTCCCCTATAATTAGGGTGACAAAATGATGGTTTGGTGCTGTTCTCTTGTTCTTCAGCTGCTCGTAGTTTTTTAAGTGTACAGTCACAACGATTTCTGCAGTTGAAAAACTGTACCTTGAAATCTATGAAGTGCAAATAAAATATTTAATCAGACATTCATGTGACACAACTGTCAATCTGTTTGTGTGAATGAGTGCCACATTGACATCACTCTCAGACTGCTTGACAGGAGAGCTGATAATGGCTGGTCACAGGGCTCCTAATTGGTTCAGCAAAAAAAGGTGACCACCCTGCATTGAAGTGGAGGCTGTGAGCCAAAACAACTCAGCTGGCATTATACTGTCCTGGGGTCGGGTTAATATTGCTAGGCTGTTGAAATAACCGCCCCCTGAACACTCACAAGCTGCCTGCATGTTCAGGACATCACTGACAGGTATGGGGGGTGCTATGTGTGGCCAAACCTGACACAGATTAAATAATGACATCATGATGACAGTGACTGTGGCATTTCTTAGTGAACACTACGCCTGTGCTAGTGTTTCTGAATCTACAAAGCACAAACAAAACAACCAGACTTGGCAAAATGAGTAATCGCCCCCATCTTACTGGCATAAAAAAGGATTGCTATTAATTCTCATTCTGTTGTTTCGAAATGTTTTTGAAAATAGGTCAGCACTTATTACCTGTTCCAAACCGACTTCATACTTGGGAAGATGGATGACTGCTTCCCTGATCTGGTTTCCAAAAGGAGGGTGCCTGTTGACAATCTGGAGAGCGTTATATTAGCCTTGCAGGAGGTCGGTCTCATTTAGGGCACTAAGAGAATAAGCTTGGATATGATTTGCTAATGAGCTTCACGCACCAGCTCCAGCTCTCTGGGGTTAGTCTCCTCTATCTTCTGGAACGTAGTCAGGCCAGCATTCACCATCGCTGTGGACAGCATTAAACCTGACAGGAAGAGGTACTGTCACCTGCATGTAGCTAATCCGGCCTGAAATCAGGTCTGGGATTGACAAAAGCCACATTTTGACCTGGCCATGACCCAGGTGGAGGTGACATTGTAAATAAGAGTAGTAACCATGTAACTGCAACTGGCCAAAACCCCTTTTATGTTCTGTTAAGGCACTGAAGTCACGTGGCCCTTTAATGGGCATAGATGGTCTAAATCGATAAGAGGCAAAAGAGTTCCTCTCTTCTGTTACATGTATATTTTTGGCAAAGCAGTCCAGCTACAGGCTATTTTTGTCAGTAATAAAGTGTTTTTATTGACTGTGCAGCTTGTCCAGTTATGGAAAAGGGCAATACGTGTTACAGGTTTGCATTAAACTCATTCTCCTTGAGTTTTGGTTCTGGCACGACATCTGGAGTTACATGCATCGGAGCTTATCTATTACTGTTTGTATCTCAAAGGGAATCAGAGGGCCTCCTCACTGTGAAGTCTGGTCCAGCCAAAGCCCGTCCTCAGCTCTTTGACTGAAATACACCCACCTATCTTCTCCAGCTGCTTTGAGACAAACGGAGAATTCTCCCACAGCCTGGCCCGGAAGCACTTCGCCAAAATTAGAGAGTTGAGCAGGGCCGTGAACTTCCTCCTGGGGTGTTGGCTGAGGTACTCTGACAAACCTGGCCCAACACAAGCCAGTGAGTGACCTATTACCATTGAAGTTATTGTAAACTAGCTCACTGTTCCTGGGATGAGATACAGTTCAGTGATAATGATTCTGTTGCTGCCCCAGCTGAGTGTTCCAGGACATTCCGTACTGCCACCCTGCAAGTCTCCATTCCATCTTATTCTCAGGTGGTTGCTGTTTTATGGTTTAAAGGCAGGAGGCATTAGGAGCAGACTGTGCAGCATGAGCCAAGCTAACAGGAACAATGCCGATATTACTGACTGAGAAAAGGAAGAAAAAATGCATTACATTTGGTCATGCGGATTCCAATTCGGAAAATCTTTCCAGTATCCTGGGTGAGTCCAAACTCTTGAGTCGGGATGCAGCCAAGGTGAGCTTGTATCAGGCTATGAAAATACAAGGGGATTTACAAAGGATTCAGCACGCAACAGGCAGATAGAAAATGCTCACTGGACTATGTAGTTTCTGCGTATTCCTAAGGAAAGAGATGGTTCTGTGCAATGGAGGCAACAAAACTGAAACACATTTATAACCGAATCTATCAGTATGCCAGTTTCTTCCTATTTGTATTTACTTCTAAAAAAATGAGGCGCGATGGAGCATAGTAGTATCATTGGAGTCTGTTGGAAACTACACAACCTAAAAACTATCTTCAGAAAGCTAATTATTAAAAATCATCTGTGACATTTCTTTGAAAATCTTGTTGGAAATTCCATCACTGCGTTAAATAAATAAGAAGGTTCCATAAATCACATTCAGTCAGGAAAATGGTGAGAAATACTGTCGAAGAACACCTGCAAAAAAATATGCATGTGCTGAAACAATGTGTTTGCGGAGGGTTTATGGTGGTCTGTGCAACATACCAGTTTACTTTCATTTCCCTGTTTTTTATCTTCCCTTCCATCGGAAATCTGAAAACACAGAAAACAAGCACAACTAACAAGCTAACAGGATTTATACCTGCAGTCTTTTCCAGAAAAATGCACTTTCCGCTATGCTCCCACCTGATCGTTATCCTGTGTTTATCCTTGTTCAGAGTATTCAGAGTTCGCTTTTCATTCATCCTGAGCTGCACATCATTGAACTCCTTGCCTTTGGATATGACCTTGATCTTGTTATGAAAAGGCATTCCGTCAGTTTGGGGGCTCTTTTAATCAGTAAATGCTGCAATAACAAGTCAAAATGCAAGAGGCTTGGAAACATCACCCACCAGCTCAGGCAGCGATTCCGTCCCGCACACCGAACTGAAATGCTTCATGGTGTCAAATGCTATACAGTACCTGGCCATCAGCCTACCTGCCTCTGCAGGTGAGAGGGACAAAACCTGTGTTCCTATTCACCGGCTCCTCATTTCAGCAAATAAAACCCCACATAAATAAACTGAGCTGCAGTCACAGCAGGTTAATCTGGATTTTCTGGACTCGACAACACATCAGTAAGAAATACGGACTTAGCAGTATCACGAGAGACATCTTACACATGCCGACACGTTTCCTGACACAGAAATGGCGCTTTACCAGTGGGTTTAAAATTTATGTCCTCATCCATAGTGATCAGGCATATTTCAGCCAGTGAGTTTATATTCTTAAGACAGAGCTCTGAAAAGATAAGAAGATTGGTCTGATTTATAATGACCTGCTTAAAACCACTTTCCAAGAACATTCCACTATCTTTCAGGGATTATTGTATACCTTGCAGTCTTGTTTCAATTCCAACTCTGTCCAGGCTTGACGTGAAACCTTCAGATAAATCATTGTGAAATGAGGGAAACAGCACATGTTAATATGCGCCTGTTCCATGTGGATGGAGAGTGCATGCAGGCGAGTGCTTTCTGCCAGGAGTCCGACACGCTCACCATAATAGCTGGGGTTCCTCAGTGCTCGAATGTACAGGAAGGTGGAACGGATCCAGTCTAGAGCCACATTCACGTCAGAGATGGTGTGAAGGACTATCTCTGCATTCAGGTGTTCCACAAGGTGTTTGTGTAAGCTGGAGGGCACATAAGAAAGGTCAGGTGTCCATGAATAAACAGACGCATACATGCATTCAAATGCAGGCCTTATTTTATCATTTTATTCTCTGTATTTTATTGCTGTAATCTTGATTTCTGATCAAACAGGTACAAAGTGATACTTTTTAACGATCAGTGCCTTACCTGCTCTCAATGGTTTCGGACCCACTCACTAGCTTCAGGTATTTTGCTTTTGTCTGGGACCTAGTCATGATCACTGCTGTCGCGGTCGTGTCGAACTGGAACAGAAAGCACGTTTCCCACATGCACACGAAAGTACACGGCAAGCCTGTGGTGCCTCTGAGGTGGCTGTGCACTGCCTCTGGGTGTAGGCCAGCGTGCAACTGCGTACCTGGGGTCGACCAGCCCGGCCAATCATCTGCAGGATGTCCATCTCGCTGTATTCCTCACAGGAACCACCGACGTAGTGCATCGTGGACTTGATCACCACCAGGTGAGCGGGTAGGTTCACTCCCATTGCTAAAGTACTGGTTGTAACTGGGTGAAATAAATAAAACTGATCTGTTCTGCCCATTATATAGCACTTTAGTCTGTTTGTATCTAAGAGCATACACTTGAGGAATATTAAATCCTTTTTTAAGTTAATTTTTCCATACAAAACAACATAAATCACTGTTTTAACCTAAATCATGTTTAAGTATCTAAACTGTAAAAACAGAGATTACACAATGTCATTTGTATTCGATTCACTTCTTGGTGTATAAATGAATATGCCTTGATGGCTCTGCTCTGAGAGAGAGTTTATCATAGTAAAAATCCAAAATATGTTTAACACACAGGAAGACAAAGGCATAGTGGAAGGTGATTTAAAGCCTGCATCTTGTCTATTTTTTATCATTCTCCTGTCTAACAGCTAGGTTAAGAATAAGTTAAGGTTAAAACCTGTCATGGTACCAAACTTTTCACAAATTATTGATAGTTTCAAGAAATGAAAGGAGGCTTCGAAGACCCAAGGTGATACTCACAGAGTACCGGTAGGTCTCCAGCGGTGAACACATCTTCGATTATCTTCCGGTCAGAAACGTCTATCCCGGCATGATGAAAACCAACTCCGTGTGTTATTAGATCTGGAACACGAAAAACATCTAGAGGTCACTTATGAAATATTAATATCACAAAGAAAGTTTCAGAAGCACTTCCATATGCACTTATGGGAAGACACACATGAATGCTGTGGGGGAGGGGTACCAGGGATACCTTTGAGTTTGGAATCAAGAAGGGAGTTTGCATATTTCATCAGCCTGCAAAATGAGAACAAGAGCCCATAAGAAAAAACAAGAGTACTTCCCTGGAAGAATAAACAGGTTGGAGATGTTGTGCACCTTCAAAACGGGTGTCTCTTTTGGAGTTAATACAATCCACAGAGGGCAGGTGTGTATGCAGGTTTTTTGGATAACCTTTAGGTCAGCTGTTCAAACCCAGGTGTGAGGATTCTTCAGCCGATCAGTCCTCTAATTAGTAATCTAATTAGGGAGTTGCAGCAAAAACCCGCACACACATCAGCCCTTTCTGGATAAGATTGCCCACCCCTGAGCTAAAGGATGTGTATAACATTTTAGAAAAAAAAAAAGATAAATCACTCAATCTAAATGTCTTTTACGTTTCATGGATTCAGACCAGTAACAAATGCTTTAGACATGATGCAACAAAGACTACGATCTTGCTATGGAGTGTGGATTAAAGAATAAATGCACAAGAGCCGATTGACCTCTGCTTCTGTTCCGGGCTCATGATAAAGCGGGCGTCTTTTGCCAGCACAGATGCAGATTGCTGCACACCTTTCCTCGTGGAGCAGAACTACACAAAAACAAGCAGGGAGAATGTCAGCTGATTTCCAGGCATGTGAATCAAAGCCTGGCATTCAGAGAAGCCCACAGTCACCACAAGCGTGGGCTTCTGGTCCGAGTACGTCTGGATGATGTTCGCCATCTTGTAGTTGAGGGACAAGTCGAACTTGAAGTCTGTCTGATTGGTGCCACATGGGAAGCCAAGCACCAGCTTCCTGAGCTTCACCGGCCTGTGGCTCTCGTCTAGCTGCAGACAGGAGGCTGGACCCAAGGCGTCCGAGAGCCATTCGGCGACCTGAGAGCACAGCTGGTGTTAGCACTAACCAAACATCAGAATATCACACCCAGACAATTTCCCCTTCCATCTGCTCTGCCATCCGAACAGAGGCTCACGTCGGCAATGTTCGGAATGGTAGCAGACACGGCCACAAATCTCATGGGAAGACGTGACTGGTGGTCGCCTCCGTCGCAATAGGCATTCATCGTTTTCATCCGGCTGACAACAACCTCCAGAGTTGCTCCGCGAGTTGAGTCTTTCACCACATGGATCTGGAGATGGTTCATAAATATGTACCACATGCCAAACACACAGTGAAACATATGATTTGTTTGAAGAGAAAAGATATTAAAAATGGAGCAGGTCGCTGCAGGGAAACTTCTGACCTCATCTATGAGAAACAACTTGACCAGCTGCACTGGGCTGCTAAGCCTCCACTTCCTTGTCATACTGTCCCACTTTTCCTTGAAGGTGAGAAGAAAGACAGAGATACAAGTCAAAGGGAACCAGGTGCACACAGTGGTCAGTGTGCCCAGACCGGCGGTGTTTGTGTAGTCTAAACCCACACAGCACCAACTCAAAAGCCTGGCCTACCGGTGTGGTCATGATGACGTGGGCGTCCTGAACCTCAAAGAAGTCATCGATTTCTGTGTCACCGGTCAGTTCTTTGCAGTTGAGCCCGAGAGGCCCGAATTTCTGCCTCCAATTTTCGTAACACTGGCTGCAAAGGGCTTTAATTGGTGCCACTGCAAGCATATAACACAGAGCAAGGGCACGGTCAGACTACTTCTTCAATCAGTGAGTCAATGAAGCAATTCAAGCTTTAACTTCAGGAAACATAAAGGCAGCTGGCAAAAGATTACCTCTCTGAAAAAAAAAACAGCTAAAATCACAGCACATCTCAGAGGGCAATAACAAAAACAAGTTTAAAATGGGAGCCTTGTTTACCAAACCTGCACTCTGAAAAGTTCATCTTCACTGTGCCAGAAGGATGGATGTTTGACCGCAAATGGAGCGCTATCCCAGAGGTTGTATTCTAACGATCAAACGAGAGAAACACCCTTGTGGCCTTCCTTTAATAACTGTGAACGACCGATACTTACTGTACACAACTTTAACAGAGTGCCAGGGAGCAGGGACCTCCATCAGCAATCGAATAATTGCCAATTCAAAGAGCACTGTTTTTCCGGAGCCAGTGGGAGCACAGGCCACAAAATTTTTACTGGTGTAAAGGATCTGTAAAACAGATCCTTTTATTATATTTGCATGTTATTCATCTGAATTAGAACCACTGAACTGAATTAATTTAACAGATAACAAGCATGAGTATGGGAGAGATTCACCCACTTACATCATCCAGGGCTTTCGACTGCACATAATTAAAGTAAGGGAACTCTTTGAAGACGGATCTGAACTGTGCAGCTTTGCAAGTCATATCAAGGCTTTTGTGTTTTAACATTTTCCCTTTAGTGAAATAGGCTGTCCGAGAAAAATAAAATTGCAATTATCTGGCTTAGTGATCCATCTCGTTTTTAAATTTTATATACCTGTAAAGTGTTTTGGATGAAATACATATTTCAATAAAATGTATATTATTATTCTTATTTTGCAATAATAATAGTAACAATAAGGAACACAATAAGAAACCAATTTTGCATACAATTCACATACAATTAGGTTATGCCTTAAAATCTCAATGGTATGTATCCTACATTCTGACCAATGACAAACATGGGTCATTCAGTATGGTGGGGAATCCACCCTTCTGCTGGAGCTTTCATGTACCATTGGGCACCTTCTCTTTGTTGATGCAAGGCCCTCACTGCACTTTGAGGAAGCAGCATTACCCACAAAGGGGATACGCTGTCCCAACACGTCACATTTAGTCTATCAGACAAATAATAGCCACCCCTTTAACAATGCATGAGCACACTGACACTGGCTGGCGGCACGCAGGGAGCCACCTGAGCCCTCGAGAGCTTTATGTATGTTAACCTGAAGCACAGAGGGACAGATAACCGCCGCTGAGGCTCCTCGCGATCAGCGCAGGGGAATTAAGATGGCAGAAGGATACGGATTTCGGTGACAGAGCGGAGGACTCCCGGCCCAGATCCACCTGAAAAGAAGGAGTCGTTAATAAATCATCCCTCATCTAATGAGGTGCAGCTCTGTAGAATATATTAGCACTAATCTTCCCCAGTACCTGATCTGGCATATTCTAGAAGGACTAAAGCGCTGTATATTCTCTGTTGACCCTGTTCATGCCTATGCTGATTAATTGATATAAAACCCAAACATCAAAGCACATCTAAAATGATGTAACAATGTCCATATCATATTGACTAGCTGGCATAAATTAATTTTCATGGTACAAATTGTATCTGATAACCAGCAGTTAAGCAGCCAGTGTCTGCCACCTGGTGGCCTCAACGGGGACTGTCGACCAGGTCACAATCTGTTTAATCTGTTTATTTTGAGTAAAGTCATCCCTTTAAACCACTCAAATGTGAACGTGACATTTTTAGGTACAAAAAACGTATACGTTTTGTACATTCTGATGAGACCGTTGAGAGATATAAGAAGGTATAAGAACTCTTATTGGGACAGGCTGTCAAAAAAGCCCAGAGATGAGTTACTTTATGTCCAGGCTTTTGCTAATACACTGGGGAAGGACCCGATGATGAGCGTCCCCTTCAAAACAGACTTCCTTTGCAGTCGCTTGAAAGTGTACCCGTTTACAGTTAAAACAGGAAGAGTGTTCTGTCAGTGTCAGGAAGTGGCCAGCACCAAGGGATACCACACGTCACCTCGGCTGAGACGGGTCACGGAGGTGTAGAAGTGGCTGACAAAAGGGAGGCATGTTACTAGTTTCACACATTACCAGGATAAGAGATTAAATTACAGTCTCCAAAAACAGAAAATGATAGACATCTTTGTCCAGGTAGACCATGGCAATCAATGAATGACAATAAAAGATCTAGAATATGTTGTTAATTTAAACAGAATTATATGGACATGACCCATTTCAACTGACTCACGTTTATAAACCAGCTTAATAGTCTTAGCTGTGAGAGGGTTAGAGGCCCTTCTGAAAAATGTAATACTGGAATTTTAAAAAGGGGTTATGCATATTCAGTCTTTAATAATGCTTTAGCAGTCCAGCAATCCACATAAAAGACAACGACTGTTAAATGAATTTCTGTCTTGAGTAGTTTTACAGGCAAATCTCCCCAGGTGAAATCCTGAACTTTGTTGTGCCCAGGATTTAAACTTTTGGTTTTGAGCCCCTTGCTGAACTGACTGCTCTATAACGATGTGCTTTCCTCTGAAGTTCCCGTACTGAGAGCTCGAGGCAGCAGCTCAGCGTACGCGATGCGAGATCGGAAAAGATGGGCGAAGTCAGAAACGAAGAAAAATAGCCTGCAGTGCCCTAAGGTATAAAATAAATTGCAGTGGATGACTGGGAGCACAAGACACAAACGGCATAATAGATCATCTAAGATCTCGTAGCCTTTCAGGAGGCCGAAATCAAACTCTGCTGCACACGCATGACAGGCCATTAAAAGAATAATTTCATGCTCTAAGAACAGAAATCCGATGTCATATCTGATTTCTCAAAAAAGAAATAGAAAACAAAAAGAAAGACATTCATCCTGTGTTGTGTAAGATGCTCATGGCTGGAATGAGCAAACTGCCCGGCAGACTCACCTTGACCTTGTATATTGAGCGACTGGGGATTAAATGGAAGGATATGAACTTTTTGTATGGTTCGATCACACTCTGACGAAGGTGGGCCATCTGCACCGGGCACATATGAACTTGTGGAAGGAGCCATGGAGAAAGAAGCAGTTGGTGTAATGAATGGATTTTCTGCCGCCTTAGAAACGTGGCCAGTGGTAGCATCATCGGTGCTGGCCTCTTTTGGACATGGCGCACTGCTCAAATGACCGCTGGGCTCTGCAGCCACCTTAGGTGGGGGTTTAAATGGCCTGAAAAATGAATTTAGATCAATGTTTCCCAATCCGCCGCTTGAGGAGCCGCAGACAGTGAGTGAACTGGGAGGGAACAAAAACGTGGACTGGCTGTGGGTCCCTGAGGACCGGGTTGGGAAACAACAATTTAAATAAATATGTCTGAAAACATATAGCTATGTATACAGATACAAATTTCAGAATGAAGTAGCTAGAACAGTACCTAGAAATAGCTGCATGCAAATCAAATGACTGTATGCTTCTATGAGCTACTCCAAAGCACAGCATCATAAAAGCCATCATGTGGATATTACCAGCATTACGTTCCCACACAACAAAACGTGCACACTTATGACAGAAGACAAACTATACCTTCTCCCGAGCTGAGAGATATCCCTATTGTTTTGGCTAAACAAAGAAGTGAAAGTTTGCTTTTCCAGCAGATATTCTGAGAATTGTGATGTGTTAGCGCTGACCAGGAAACTCTGAGATCGTGTGCACCTGTCAGCCATCAAAACACGGGACCCTTCTTGTTCAAGTAATTCAACTGGTGCTCCGAGATTCAGAAACTGCCCTTTTTGTGAGGAAAAACATCTATCCCCACCAGCTTTTTTCAAAGGAGGCAGGAATTTCTTTGACTTCTGATAAGAGCCTGTGAAAAGGAAAATCAGTTTGGACTTGAGATTTCAACCAATGCTGTGAATGACTTTCAGCAGCTCGATGAACTTCAATTTTATAAAGTACAGAGTATAAGCTTCACCTACGGCTATTCTGTGGTAGTGTGCAAAAGATTCAAGTTTCTGAGCACAAAATATAGATTTTGGGACAAAATACACTGTGGCAGATTAGATCCAAATGCAACTTATTCACAGATGAGCAGTATATATAACAGCGGCCTTCATATAACAACTGTCTTCAATGCACTGCTTTACCAATAAGATCATGATTATCCTCCTCTATCCTGGAACTTGCACCATGTCAGAGTACAACTGGGATGGACTACGTGACCAACAGAGGACACAAATACGTTCTGACACCAAGGTCTTCGTACCAGCAAAGGGTGAAAAACCATACAAACCTGATAAAAACACAGCATGTACACAGCCAAATCGGCTAGATCTGAACCCTCACCCTAGGAGATATGAAGTCACGACCTTCTCCACTGAATGACTGCCATATCTCAGGTGTACCATGATTAAAATTAATGTAGTAAAATTCTAAACTATGTATTCATATTTTCATTAATAGATTAGAGTGCTTTAATTTACAGTTTAATAGTTTAAGGTTAAGGGTGCTTAATCCCATAAAATATAAAATTATTTTAAATGACAAAAATAATGACAATAAAGAACAATATTAAGTCCTCAACTCATGTCTGACTTAACCAGAATCTGACAATAGCTGATATAGGTTAATTAAGAGCTCAGCAGGAACAAAAACCTGCACTCCCTTCAACACAAAAGCCAAGAAGTGCCCTTCCGTAGAGCAGGGTCAGTGAACAAATGCTGAATTAATGATACTTTATTCTCAATTCTATATGCTATTTATAAGCTATTTCCTATGACATTTGGTCTTTTAAAACATCTTATGATCTGATTCTCAGCTACTATGATGAACTGGAATCCCATTCAGGATATTCCCCGGCCTTGCTCCCTATGATGCTTGGGACTGATTCCTGGCTACCCCCAACTCCTAGGACTGGATAGGTGGATGGATGGATATTTTAATACATGTAAATGCAATGGTTATTTAAAAATACGGAAAACCAGTGAAAAAAAACTATATTAAGTATCATAACTCTATAACCAGAGCTAATTTTGTTGATTTGATCCAGGGGTGGCCAATCTTATCTGCAAAGGGCCAGTGTGTATGCAGGTTTTTGTGATAATCTTTAGGTCAGCTGTTCAGACCCAGGTGTGAGGATTTTCCAGCCCATCAGTCCTCTAATTAGCAATCTAATTAGGGAGTTGCGGCGAAATCCCACATATACACTGGCCCTTTCTGGATAAGACTGGACACCCCTGATTTAGACTAATAGCTCTTTACAGTGTGCTGGTTGTTTTAAATATAAATTAATTTTAATTAAGTGACAGCGTTTTCTCAAACAGACCACAGGTAAACAGACCTGTTTTTTTAACTGGATTGTGCAGGCCTTTTTTAGGGGTTGAAGACCCTTACCTGCCAAGCATCCCAGATGATCTGTCATAGGGAGCTTGACCCCACAAGAAAGAGATTCTGCCGTTCCCTTTAAATGCTGAGTTTCCGGTATTTCGGAAGACAACACAGGTGGTTCTGATTGCCAAGTGATTTGCTCCTGACATAAGGATTTTCTATAGAAATTGGGTATAAAATCACAGAAAACTACACTTTAAATAATTTTGGATAAGGGTCAGTGTATATATGGAGACTCATGTTCTCATGGCATCCATTGCAGAAGTTCCACTCACCCTTGAAGAACAACGGGTCTTTCATAGAACAAGCTCTCCAAGGACAGAGTGCAGTCTTGAGAGTCCAGCATTGTCTTAGATCATCATGCAACATCAGCTGTGGGTAACAAGATCAGAAGAATCAAGTAACAAAGATCTGAGCTTTTTCACTACTTATCTGATGCCATACAAGTCATTATACCAGAACTGCAGCACTCAGATAACTATGCTTTACTCTGTGCTGGGGAAAGTCACTCCCAAAAGTAATTCATTACAGGCAGAGATGGAAAGTTCAGGTCCAGAAGCTAGAAATCCAGACCAAGATTTGGTTTCAACTAAACAGTTGAGCATAAACAGTCACAGCGTACTTAACTGGTTCGTCCATAACCACGCATGCCTACACGGACAAATATTCACAAATGAACAGGAATTTTAACAAATAATACAAATATTCTAAAACGTAAACACTGATTTAAAGCTGGAGTTATATAACTGAGACTGGTGGAGAGCATACATGACATCGGATAACACGTAATACAGCTAATACGAATAATTAGATAACATACTATACCGGCTTTCCACAACATGCTTTTCTTGAACACCTTGTGGATGATAGCATAATTAATAATTAGGAGGTTATCTCTGGTATGGACATTTAAGTTATCAGTCTTGTGTGATGGGTGTTGTTATGCATTAATTAAACAGGTTAATTCGCTTCAAGAACAGCTAAGACAATGTAAATTTTGCGTGACACTATAGACGGATATTTTTCAAGGGGGTAAATAATAAGTGAATTTTGTGAGGAAAACTAATTTAATAAGATATATACTACCTTATTAAATGTACTGTCGTTTAGGAAATTAATGAGAAATTAAAGGAGAACGCGGTACGGTTATCCCCTTCGGCTACGCCAGCCCGCCAAACCTGCCCACCGGCATCGCGCGAGCGCAGCGCTCACGCCCCTCGCGCCAGCCGCAGAGGACACTGCACCTGCGCGTGGCCGCGGTGCAGGAGCGACGCTGCCGCCGGCCTCGCGCAGCGCAGCCAGGTCTCCCGGTCATGTGACCGCGCCATAGCCGTGCGACGCACTGCAGGTGACATCCTGGCTGAATGGACAACGCGTTTACCGTGCTGTTTAAATGCACGTTAATATGCAAAAGTCTACTACGTGTGAGATTACTCAGATGTACTAGACAAATATTAAACCCAATTTAGAAACAGGTTTAAGGGAAAATACTGCATACATTTAGCGATTCTGCAGTACACTGTTACATAAACATGTCACTTATATATGTGATCTGCTTCCGCTGTTTTTGGTGGATGCATAACATGTTGAGGGCTGCCAGAGACACTGAATGTTAATTAAGATCTACGTACATTACAGTGGATCACTATATATAGGTGCTCACTAAATAACAGATAAATAAATCTTTATAATTAATATTAATATCAATGTATTCAGGACATATGCGAACAGCTAAGACATTAAAACTTCAACGGCACCTCTCAAGGGTCTCATTATATTGGCAAGTGAACAGTCAGATTTTTTAAGTGTTGGAAGCAAATCTTGATGACCAGAAGTCTGGGTCAGAGCATCTCCAAAACAGCAGGTCTTGTGGAGAGTTCCTGGTATGCAGTGGTCAGCACCTACTAAAGGTGGTCCAAGGAAGGCCATCCAGGGAACCAGCAATAGGGTAACGGGTTCCAAGGCTCACTGATACATGTGAGGAGTAAAGGCTAGCCTGTTTGGTACGACCCTACATTGCAGCTTGATGCATATGGGACTGTGTAGCCCCAGACCGGTCAGAGTGCCTACACTGACCCCTGTCTCCCACCAAAAGCACCTACAATGGACATGTGAGCATCAGAACTGGACCATGGAGCAATGGAAGAAGGTGGCCTGGTCTGATGAGTCATGTTTTCTGTTACTTCAGGTGGATGATCAGGTGTATGTTCATTGTTTACCTGGGGAAAGGAGGACACCAGGATGCATTATGGGAAGAAGGAGAGTCAGCGGAGGCAGAGTGGCGCTCTGGGCAATGTTCTGCTAAGAAACCTTGGGTCCTTGCTTTCATGTGGATGTTAATTTGATACATATCACCTTCCTAAACATTGTTGTAGACTAAGAATACCCCTTTATGGCAGGGGTATTCCTTGATGTCAGCAGCCTTTCAGCAGGATAATGCACCCTGTCCACTGCGTGAATTGTTCAGAAATGGTTTTAGGAACATAAAAATGAGTTGAAGTTGTTGACTTGGCCTCTAAATTCCCCAGTTCTCAATCCAAGGCATGTTTCCCAAAGCCTCCTGTTAGCTGCTTATATAGTTGGAACGACTCAGTTGTATGGTTCCATACAGTATATGTAAGATGGTAATATTGTTAGCAACTATGTTTTTGGGAAACATACCCCCGATCAAGCATCTGTGGGATGTGCTGGACAAATTAGTCCAGTCCATGGAGGCCCCACCTCTCAATTTATAGCACTTAAAGGATCTGCTGTGGACATCTTGGTGCCAGGTACTATAGGACACCTTCGGAGGTCTTGTGGAGTCCATGCTTCGACGGGTCAGAGCTATTTTGACAGCACAAGAGAGACTAACATAATATTAGGCAGGTAGTTTTAATATTATGGCCAGTTGGTATATAGCAGAGTTGCCATCTCAGTCCCATAAAATCCTGGACACCCAGTCTTTGACCCAAAATATTGCACATAGCGACATCATTCCAAAGGTTTGTTTAGGTCTGTTTCATAGGGGAATTCATAGGGGCATTCCATGTCCAGGGATGAAATTTGAATCAAAATCTGGGGTGGTCCCTGAAAATCCTGGATGGATGGCAATGCTAGTATATAGATGTCATCATCATAAGTTATACGTCTTTTAACCTGTTATTGTCAAACATTGTCTTAGAAATTAATAGCTTATGTGAATGTTCTTATTTAAAGCAAGAACAGCATCACTGGAATGTTTGTAGACATCTTGATTTGTTTGCTATTGGTGCTGATGTTACCATAGTACTCAAATTGTCAATGAAATGGAGAAGAAATACTCAGCTTTTAGCTGAACACTTATAATCTCACTTTAATGTCTTTAAGTACAGTATACATGGATGTATTGCTATTTAAAAATGTAGATGTGATTCTTTACAAATGGAAATTCACCTAAAAGATATTACTAAAATGTTTGATTTTTAAATGATTTTAGTGTGGCCTACACAGAGCATATTAACAATGAGCTTTTATACTTCAAGGTGTTCTCTGCGATATTGTGCAACATTCAGAATTCTAATACACATATTCGAAATACGTACTGGTCATTATAGAGGCGATATATTTCCCTAAATGGATCTTGGTGCGATAGGTGTATTGTACCATTTAATATATTTAAAGGGCAATGTGTCTGTGCCCACTCCCACCATTTTTCCAATCTTCCAAGCAGCCACTTTTAACCAAGAATTTTTCTGCCGTCTGTCTGGAATAATCCATTTATTAAAAAGGGGGGTATTTGTATTTGACAGCCAAACCCGTACTATTAACTAAGTAATGTTAGACGGAAAATATAAATAAAGTGAAATAAAATGAGTCATAAGCTTAGTCTGAGCTTTGATGTGATAATACATCAGGCACTTATACCAGTAATTATCCTTATTGGCACTCACTGTGGACACATCATCCCTTTTACAGACATAGTTTGACCTGCAGAGTATCAGGCAAAATGGCGGCGGTGAAATGGATGGAGGACGAAAGCGAACAATAACCAAGAGTTGACGGTACAGCGTACATATCATTTACGTTTCCTACGCTGGGAAGGTAGGTTTTTTTTTTAATGCTGCTTGCACGGACCCCGCGGTTTGGGCGCGCCGAGGGGACGCGTGTACGCTTGGTTTGCCAGCATGTTGGCCGGGGTCCTCGCCTCTGGTGCGGAGCATTAATGGACACGGCGGTGCGCGACGACAGCGCGAGCCGGGCGATGTCTGTTTGATGCGGCCGGCGCGCGTGTGCGTGTGCGCGGACGCGGCCGCGACTACCGAAGTGTTCAAGCCTGGAGCGTGTGATCGCGGCTTCAGGGGGTTTTTTTCCACGGGTGCGCGTTTGCTTGCAACTCCGGCAGAAAAAAGTTTCGCAGGCTTAAAAGCCGCTTAAGTTAAAAGGAACTTGACGCCGTGCCCCCTTGTTTTACGCGGCTGATGTCAGGGATGATACAAAGCAGTGTCAGTCATCGTGTGATGTAAACCCTCCGTGCCGGAAGATTTCCCCCCACACCTCTTTTATATAGCTTTGTACTTGGGCTGCATTGTCGCAGCTGCAGCTCAGGCTGCACGGGGAGCTTTGACACTTGGATCCCGCAGACGGGGGCGGGCTGCGTCGGCATCCCCCAGACTGCCGATGGGCGCATTCTGCGCATCTTGCGCACCTTACGCAGCCAGTGGGCCGCACGCTGCGCCAAGCTCACCTGCCAACTTCCCTGGGCCTCACACTCCTCCCCCCGTCCCGCCACGCAGGGATCCACTCGTATTTTTCATACCTGCAGTGTCCGCTCGTGCCTCAACAGTGAGCTACTGAAAATAATGATCCCGGCTCCAGAGCTGACTTTCACCTGTTTTATGCATAGGGTACTGACTACACTTACATGAAATGTGGTTATTAGTATGGAATAATTATCCACAGACATGTAATCTGTCTCAGCACTGCCACCCTACTTTTCCTGGACCATAACATGTGACCTTAATTCAAAGTTCCTTGTCTCAGAATTTAGTTGGGTCACTGCTGGAATATTTTTAACAAACTGCTCTAATTTTTGAATATAGGATAAACTGTAGACCTACCCTAATTATAAGTGTTTTTCATGCCATATCTTTGTACTGTACCTGTTTTAACCTACCAAGCACCCAAGGCAATTCATCGTAATAGTATTTATACATTTATATCAGTTTAATGTTAATCAGTACAATACTTTCTTAATCCAGAAATTTTAGTAAATATTTATTAACTTGATTTATGAATGTGATTTTCACACAAAGTAATATAATCTCTTCT
This sequence comes from Hyperopisus bebe, assembly GCA_026777045.1. NCBI lineage: Eukaryota > Metazoa > Chordata > Actinopteri > Osteoglossiformes > Mormyridae > Hyperopisus > Hyperopisus bebe. The sequence continues at coordinate 2,592,277 of JAODJW010000043.1, forward strand.
TTGCATATCATTTATAGTATTGTACAGTGACTTGTTGGGAGGCCTGTGGTCACACGCCCCTAAGGTTGTGGGTTCTAATTCTGCAACCACTCTGGTTGTGTGGTGTTCAGTGTCGTTCAGGTTTTCCCTGTGTACTCCGGTTTCCTCCCACAGTCCAAAGACATGCAAATCAGTGTGTCTATACTGTACATAAAGTATGTATGGGATTTGACCCTTCACTAGTGACCAGAAGGTTGCTGGTTCAAATCCCATAGTTGGCAGAATTGGGGTACTGTCTGACCTTGCTTTGTACATTGATTTGGATAAAGGCATCTGATAGATAGATGGATAAAATGAAAATGATTTTTTGTGTGATGGTAGATTATCTGTCGGCGAGTTTCCATCCCAGGGTAGTGATTTCTGTGCCCATTAGGGATTCTTTTCTGTCCATCATGGCTGTCCATAATGTGTCCATGTCTGTCAGATAGCGGAGGGACGTGCTCGCCTGTTTCTCCAGTTCGCTGTCGGTTCGCTTTCTGATTCGCATTGTCAAGCACAACGTGGGTCTGTGCACGACAGCCTCCGCCAGTGACCACCATGGGCTTTCCTCCAGTGGCCGCCCAACTTATCCCTGCCAATTTAGACCCTCCTTTTTTCTCTCTGTGTGACAGTGGTGTTGTATCGGGGCCCCGAGGGACCCCAGGTCACAGTCGTTAAACGACATTGCCGAGCAACCAGCCCCTGCTTCGGAAAAGCGCTCCAGCTGATTGAGGCGCTCGGGGAGCCTCGGACGCCGCTGTCCGATGGCCCCGCCTTCAGCCTGGGCTCTCTGCTGCGCTTTCTTTCCCAGAACGGCCGGCCGTTTGCCTAACAATGATGTCTAAATCTGTGCGTCGTGACAATCAGGTTGTGTTTCTGTGGGAATCGGCGGCAGCGAAACGCCAAATAGATCTTATAGACCTTTTGGTTAATTGGTACTGTGATTATTACTCAAATGAAAAGCCAAAGTATTTCTGTTTAACTAGTTTTGATCCAGCAAAATCCAGTATGATGTTTCTCTGTAAAAAAACCCAAAATTATTTTAATTAAAAAAAACCTTATTTCACTGTTTAGCTTGCTGAGTTTCTGGGCCGCTGTACATCCAGTGTTTCCTTTTAGCTGGATTAGCTGGGCTATTGATTACATTTCTGTAAATATTTCTTAGCTGTTTAGTCTGTTGCTTGGTTTACGGACAATAAAAACGTGGCATTTATACAAAAGATGACCACTGGGCACTGAAATTGGAACTCTGCTCCCTGCATACTTTAGATGGTAAGCCACCCTCTGGCAGGGCAAAGTCGAAGGTCTTACGGCAGTACATTTAACGGGCACAGCTCGGAATCATGGCATCACCGTTGCAGAGGTCACACGGAGGCTATAAACGGAAAACCCTGGCTGTATGTTTTTATGCCTCTGAAACCTGCTGGATGCACTGGACTCTGTTTATTCCTGCTTTGCGCTGGGTTGAAGCCCTTAAGTGTGCAGTGCTTGCAGTGTTTTGGAGGGGCTGAGTCAGGTGGCACGTTAAAAAAAATGAAAGAAAGAAAGAAAAATTCAGCATTTTGGAATCTGGAAGCATGTTCAGAGACTGTCCTGAAGGTGCAGACTGGTGCCATTAAATCACAGGTACTTGGAATAATGAATGTATTACAATTAAAAAATTATATATACAGGGGCTGGTGTTTCCTTTAGTGGATCAGGAGTCTATTCTTGTGACAGGAAGGTTGTGGGCTCAGATCTCAGTTATCGCATCACAGTTGCGACCTTGAGCAAGGGCCTTAACCCCAGCCGCTCCAGGGACGCTGCCTCACATCGGCTGTCTGTCCCTTATCTTTGGCCAAAAACATCTGGTAAATGTAAATAAAATGAAATTACAGCTGCGCTGTTGTCCGATTTGCGAATCGGCGGAGACCGGCTTCCTGTGTGCTGTTTGTTTTTAAATGTCCGTTTGTACCTTAGCCTCTCATGCCAGCCGTCGCTGACCTATTCTACGGCAGTGCAGTCTGCAGTATGCAGCCATCAGAGTTAAGTTAAGAAGTTCATAGATCTAAGGTGTGAGACGGAGATAGAACTACAGCGGACATTAGGCTGTGCTCTGATGTAATGTACTGGTGTGAGTCCTGTCAAAAGTGGGATATTACCTGTTTCCATATGGCAGGGGTCAGTGATGGGGTCCATTCTGCACTGTGCTGGTTTTATGGTCCCCACATTAGAGGTGTAAAGCATCCGGAGGTTGGAACCTACAAAAGGTTGCACAGAAGCCTGACAATCCACTGTTAATCTATCTTATGTACTTAATACATGCAGGCCGTGTGTGGCTCTGGGTTAGGATGCTGTGTGTGTGATCAGAAGGTCATTGGTTCGAATCCCATGGTTATCAGAGTGATTTCACTGTTGGGCCCTTGAGCGAGGCCCTTACAGTTACTGTCTGACCCAGGGACTGTCTGACCCTGCTTCTCAAAAAGGGTAAAAGCGTCAGCTAAATAGGTGTCACGCAACAGAGAGTGAGCGTGGTTTTGTGTGTGCAGACTATTACAGAACCCATAGCAGTGTGGCACCTGTTGGCGCTGGTAACCTGAAGCACGCGGATACTTTTTCCGTTTATATGAAGCTGTACAGAGCGTCTGAGGAAGAACTCTTGCAAGGATGCGTTTTTCAGCAGTCGACTTGGAATATTTATCCATTAAGTGCAGTTGTAAATGTGTTTCTCACGCCGTCTGGTTTAAGCATACAAACCCGGGGGCCGCTGTTGTTTGTGTGAGACATCAGTGCCCATCTTCCCTTGGGAAAGTCATGGAAATTCTGTAGCAGTCCCTCTGGAAGGGTGTGTTTGTGTTATGGCCCATTAGGGTAGGACTGCAGCAAGGTGCCGGCCCCCCTGTCTGCTAGCCCCCCCCATGGGCTCATCGCTCACACAACGTCATTAATGGTGTCCTCCTTAGCCAGCTAGCCTTACTGCTAATTTGGATTTTCCGTGCTTATGTTCAATACTCACGTGGGCACTGGGCACCGGCAGTATTCACAAGGGTACTGGGTAGCGGTGATACTCACATGGGTACTAGCTTTTCGGTACTATACGGACATTTATTTATGCCTACAATTTTGTAAGCAGATTAGTACTATGCCTAAAACATTAATTCTGCATTTTGTGATGCCCAAAAGTTAGTAATCAGTATAAATTCGGCAAATCTTTATGTTTCATAAGCGTGTCGAACTTTAAGCTGCAGAAAATACAGCCACACCACAGACGCCTTTTTACCTTGTCTCCTCTTTTAAAAGATGTCATGGCTGCTGAGCTGTTCCTTTCTTCATCTCCACTTCAGTGAATATCGCACTGGAGTATACCAAATAACAGTATACCAAAACAGTATTATGTGATGTGCACCGCTACAGTGCATATTGCACTGAAGTATACCAAACCACAGTATACCAAAACAGTATTTTGTGGTGTGCTCCACTACAGTGCATATCACACTGAAGTATACCAAAACAGTATTATGTGGTGTGCTCTACTGCAGTGCACATTGCACTGAAGTATACCAAAACAGTATTATGTGGTGTGCGCCGCTACAGTGCATATCGCAATGAAGTATACCAAACCATAGTATACCACAACAATATTATATGGTGTGTTCTGCTAACCGAATTTAATAAACATAAAGATTACTAACTTTTTGGGTGTCACAAAATGCATCTCATTAATATTTTAGCTGTACTACTAATCTGCTTATCAAATTGTGGGCTGTATAGTATCGAAAAGCTGGCATCCCACCAAATGTTTTACCCATTTTCTAAGGCCAAGTAATTATTGCGCATGCTTAATATAATATTGATATGATATCGCCCAGCCCTAGTACTGGGTATCAGCAATACTCATGTGGGTACTGAGCATCGGCAACACCCACGAGGGTACTGGGCATCGGCAATACAAGGATACTGGGCACTGGCAATGCTTGCCAAGGTACCCCCTATGTTTGCCTTCCTGACTGACTCATTGAGCTGAGTGCAGCCTTACCTGCTCACACTGAAGAGATAATGGATGTAACAGTGACAGACCTCATTCTCACAGCTATCACAGTGGGAACATAAACCAGTCATAGATAAATAATAATGATAATAATGGGAAAGAGACTATGAACTGTGTTACTGTCACAATGAAACCAATTGAACCCTCTTGGTATAGCCCAGTAACCGAAGCGATTATTGCAGTTAGTGTCAAAATTGTTTCTGCTGTTCTAATTGCTGTATTTGAAGACTGAGACGTGTGCGGTGCCGTCGGTAAGGCCCCAGAGCACCCGAGTAACTCTGAGTACTAAGTAGGTCGCCGTTGGCTCTCCGGTCTGTCTCCTGGTGCCGATTCTAATGCGTGATGTTTGGAGCCGGTGGCAAGGGCTCGAGACGCAGGGGAGGAAACAGCCCTGAATTAGCAACTTTGTACGAGATCAGCTGCCAAGACAAGATATTTCCGTAATATGTCAGATCTCCCGAGAGTGTGTATGCCAGCATCTTTTCAATTAGTGCTAGGAAAGGAGGGGACATGTCACGTCCGTGTGACGTCCGGGGACAATCTGCGCTTTTTCGACTTGGTTCGCTTCTAATCTGCTTGAAACTCTGGTTTTATTCAACTTCATTCCTGATCTGCAAGACATTACGTGAAATTCTTGGGTTAAGTGCAGATGAACCTTTGTTTTTAAAATCACGTTTTCAAAGCGTGTTTCAGGAATATTGCACAATATGTGTGTATTTATATGATTATAATTGCCCTCCGTTACATTCAGGTGCTGCATGAACTGTCTTTCAGAAGAGCCGACAGATATCTCTTAGGAAATGTTTGTTCTTATCTCAGATAGACTCTTTTTGAGATAATAAAGACCTCTGCTATTCTCACCGGGGCCAAACTGTGCTCTGTTCACAGCAAACGAACTGAGTGTCTGTGGGCCGTGCTTGTGCCAGTGTTTCAGCCAACTCCAATTCGTCTTTCCCCCTGGTCTGTGTTATACATGTGTATTGCCACACGGTGGCAGCACAGGCTGAGATATCCTGCAGAATTCTTAAATACAAGCTGGATAGATACTTTGAGGAATGGTTAATCCCGAGAAGTGTGGGCAGATGATTCCCCTGTGTGTGGTGCTGCTTTGCGCCATGTTGGAAATGACCCGCAAAGATTTATAAACTTGTAGCAAATCCTGCTGGAGTGTTGGTCCGCGGGGCTGCAATTATTCCTTGAAAATTATGTTTTTGAGGCGAACTGGGGAATGGAACCTTCTTCATGTCTTTGCACAGAGTGAGCATTAATTCAAGACTTCATGTGCGACTTTTTCCTAAAAGGCTTTCTTCTTTTGATATTGCAGCTTATATTGTCATTACAGGTTTTAAAAAAAGTGCAGATATGATTACATTTTTAAAATACATAGAATATATATTTTTAGCATGTCTGTGTTTAGTATGAGCTATATGTTGGTCCCTCATTTTGGAAAAACCCTTTGGTTAGTTGGCTGTACCTGAGTAAGACCTTGCAGAGGGGACCGTTGCTACAGTGGAGTAAAGGCCTCTCTGGCCAGTTAGTTTTGGAGCCATCTTCTGGCAGCTGGTGGGATTGCAGCTTTGGTAATGGCGGCAGGAATCCAGTCAGAATTCGCCGTGAGCGGTCCCTGCGTGTGACCCTCTGCTCATCTAGCCGTGTGTTTGTCGGCGTCACTTATTTCCACCTGTCGTCGGCGAGCTGTCCTCTCTGCCCGGACTCTACTGACTTGTGCACGTCGCTGCACATTATTAAACGAACATGTTGTCGTTCCCATGTCCGGATGCATGGATCGAGGCATTAAAGATTCCCTTTCAGCATGGAAGCGGTCAGGTATTGGTGAGCGGCGCGGCTGGGCGTGGAGCCCCTCGTCTGGGTAACGGCGGTAAGGCGTGTGGCACCTTTCATATGGCGACTCGCCACAGTGCAGCCTGTCCTGCTTCCTTAAGACGGTATTAATTGGGATGATGAGAGGCTCCTCATTTTCCTTTGTATACATTAACCATTATCCTCATTAGCTCCGTGTTGCCTCCCAGCAAGGCTCCCCTTCACCGTCCCCCCCCCAGCCTCACGGGAG
>JAODJW010000043.1:2607055-2623764 GCA_026777045.1 Hyperopisus bebe
TTTGGGGGGGGGGGGCTGTGAAATATTCATGCAGGTTTCATCATGTTTTTGGGCAGTAATCCCAGAGCAATCGTCACCGGCCGCGTGTAGAGAAAGTTCACGATCGCTTCAATTATTGTAGCGTGTTCAAAAAGAATACAAGCCAGCCAAGGCCTTTGAAATTCAAATGAAAGCGATGGCAGGCTTTGATGTGGATTTGGAAACACATCCATTCTGTTTATTCACCTTTGTTTTATGTCGGTCCAAATAAACCCTTCAGTCGAATGTGGAGCCGCTCGTTTTTTTTTTTTAAAAAAAAGAAAACAGCGAGCAGCTTTTTCAGTCATTATGCCGGCTCTGACTCCCCATTAACACGGCGCTGCTTCATTAGTATGTAAACTAGCTCTGTAATGGTGATTCAGGGTCTGTTCACCTCCGTCTTCCACGCATGTTTACTTTCTACCTTTGCACGGAGGCGATGCACTTAACCAAAATGTAATTGTTTCTCGCATAAACGTTCTGTTATTCAAACCACTTTTGTTGACAGGAGAAAATCCAAAGAACATGCATGTTTCGGCAATGTAATCACTGTGTTAACAGCTTGATGCATTTCATGCTGTTATCACCCCCCTTAGTGTTATGTTACATGGCAAGTCTGGTGTAATTCATGCTATTCAATCAGTACTTTAATAATCTAGTCAGTATTTTGTCCTATGGAAACCAGTATTTTATCTTTCTTATGGAACCTGATGGTTTTATTTACCATCTAATAATGCTAATTTTGCAGTCACCTATTTGATTTGGTACAAAGCATCCTTGCGAAACTCTAGAGGACTTTAAATGAGCATGGTACAGCGATTTAAGATTTAATCTGACAGATGATTTTTGCCCTTCTTTTCCAGAGAAGAATGATTTGAACAAGAAGGTGTGTGTTCACTGCAACACAACGTTCCACAGTGCAGTCAGCCTGTCCAATCATCTGCGAGCTTATGCCCGGCGCAAGAGGGCCGCCCTGCTGGAAGGCACAAGTAAGGTGTCTTCTCCTCTGACTCACACAAATGCAGTTAATGTTCTGTACATTTTCCTGAGTTATTTTTATTATTTCTGTTTAATAAGTAAAAATATTTGTTTTGAGATGCTGTATGTTACATCTTTGTTTTGACATTTTGTCAGTGAAATTTGCACACGGTATATTTCTCTTGGCCCGACAATGGAAGGGGGCCTGTAGCAGGTGTGTGGAGCCCCTGTTTGTGCCGCGGACGCAGCATCTTTGCAGAGCTGATGTTGCTGAAAAGCGGCCGGCGGTGTGTGCTCTTCTGAGGTGGAGCCCATTTCCAGGCGAGCGCGCATACTGCCATGCTTGCAGTAACGGCCATGTCTGTAATCCCCATTTTTCAGCCTACGACTGCAAACAGAAGAAGCAGAGATCAAGGCCTGGGCCCAAGAAAAAAATGTTCCGGTTGCCACATGCAGCTGACGAGATCTATAGACTCACCTGCAGGTAGGCACACCATGCTACCGTGCAATGTATTACGATCCACCGCCCTATGCTATGTAATGCTATGCTACGCTGCAGTGTATTACGATATTCTGTGGTATGCTATGTCATGCTATGCTACGCTGCAGTGTATTACGATATTCTGCGCTATGCTGCGTGATGCTATGCTACGCTGCAGTCTATTATGATATTCTGTGCTATGCTATGTGATGCTATGCTACGCTGCAGTGTATTACGATATGCTATGCTGTGCAATGCTATGGGATGCTATGCTTTGTTGCAGCGTATTATACATACATTGCGTATATGTTACGCAATGCTAAATGATGATATGTCACAGAGTGCTACGGTATGCTACATTACATTATGCTGCATTATATTGTGGTACAGTATGTTATGCTATGCTAATATGTTCTGTTCAGTGCTCTATCAGTAGCGGCTAAAATAACATAAAGGGTACAAAGGAAATGCGATGGCCAAAAGATTAGCATGCAGGAGAAATGAGGACGTTTCTTATTTAGCATTTAGATAACTGTCTATCCTTCGGAGCAAGCTTCAAAGTTGAACCCCGTTTAGACCAAGAGGATTAATTCTTTCTGCCACATGCTTCATTGAATCTCTCATTACCAAACTTTGTGTGGTTGTAAGGTTCCATTGAAGATTAAAACATTTAGCGAATCTTGCTTTTCCTCCCACAGCAGTCTTTTTCAAGCACCCAGCACAGTGTCCGCTGGTCAGTGCCCTTACAGTTTATTCATTTAGGCGTAATCAACTCCGTCGGCGCCATCGTTAGCGTTTCTTTGTGTGCCGTTACCACCGGCGGCCCGGCATTTTTGTCCAGCAATGCCCAGTGTTCCTGTCTGCTCCCATCTCCACAGGTTCTGCGATCTAGTCTTCCAGGGTCCGCTGTCAGTCCAGGAGGACTGGATCAAGCACTTACAGAGACACATAATGAACACCGGCGTGCCACGTACGGGGGCGGGCATGGTGGAGGTGACTTCTGTGCCCAAAGACCCCCCCTCTCCCCCCCAAGAACAGACACCCCCCTTGGTGTCTCAGATGGCCTACTGAGCCAAGGAAACTTTTATAAACTCACTATTTTCACTTTAGGTCAATTGTGCATATGTACATATATAAATAAATATAAGTATATCTATATATAAATATATAATTTCATACAATGTATACAGATCTCGCTTTCCCTTTTTATATGGGTATCTTTTAAATCTGGTGAATTGGTTTAGGAACATTCAATTCAAAGGTGCAGCAACTTAGGTGTGACAGGGATGAGTTTGAAGTCTTTGTATCACGCTCTCTTGTGTGACTAACACTATTTTTCACTAAGTTTTAGTGGTATTTTACTCTGTCCACGTTTTAGGGTAGAATTCATACTGAGAATATGATTTGTCCTCAGTTTTCTTTTTTTATGCAGTGATATGAACAGTGTGAACGCACTACCAAATGAGACAACCCATACCTCAGATAGTGTCCATTAGGTCAACAGTGGTCTCCGGGAACAGTGATCAGCACGTTTTTGTTTTTTTTTTTTGTTCGTTTGTTTTCCCGGTACGGTCAGCCTTTGTACTGTGGAGTGCAGTCAACATTAGTACTGTAGAGTAGGTGACGCAATCGGGGTGAAAGGCATTCTGGGTAACTGGAACGCTGTTTCGATTTGTCCCACATGCTTAGATAAACACCACGTGACTTTTCTGGAACCAAGACAACTAATTATTCATGTCATACACTTACAGGCTGTCGAGTAAAGTCTGTACATACAGTTTTCAGTTTTTTTGTTGCTTTAAACCTTTATTTAAGTCTGATCGAAGCTTCAGTGAAGAGCATGGATTGCGTTTCGTACCCGAACAGAACCCTGCAAGCGTGCCAATGGATTTTCGTGCCCCTGTGGCTGGCATGACTCAGTCGACCTCATCGCGCTCACAGACTGCCGTCTTTGCGGATCTCCGGTCCTCAAGCTGTTTATAACATCCTGGAGCACATTCGCGTTTTGTAACGTCGTTTTCACGCCGTGACTCCTGCAATTACTGCTTCCTGGAAAAGATAAACCCTCTCGTTCACTTACCGTATTTAAAAAAAACTGATTTACTGTGCCAGAAACGTTGCCGTAAACATTGGTTTTTAATTTTTTTTATTGTATGTAAAACACATAGTTATGGTGCTGAAAACCTCATGTTAGATATGCTTATTAAATAATTAAGGACTAAGGCTGAAGGTTTAGTTGTACCGATTCTGGCGAAATCGTGTGTTCCTGAGTAGTGAATGTAACCGTTAAACGTGTATTTGGTTTGTGGACGTGTTGAGCTGAGAGTTACCCTGTATTCATTTGCCGTAGTGCTCTAGATATAGCCGCCTTTCGATGACAATAAGTATGAGACTAATTCTGCTTTTGTGTTTCAAGTTCGACTCGACTGTAAACTTTTTTTTTTTATCTGTGTAAAAGAAATTGGTGCAAATAAAAATATGCTTGGTAACGGACATATGTGGTGGGAATATCTAGGTAGGGCGTTAAGGACGTTTTTGTTTTGTTTTGTTGTGTTTTGGTTATGTGCCTTCAGATGCATGTCGACGTACCATAACGGTTAACCTCAATGTGTTAGTTATGAAAAACCATAAACCTGAGCTACATTTATCACAGAACGTTTATTTTGCCTGCATTAATTGCAGGTAATGTGAGTAAATAATGACATTATATACACAAGGTAATGATTTTTGCCCAACTCTATTTCTGTTTTATACTGCATATATTAGATATAACAACTGTACTACTAAATTACGGTGTTTCAAACGTTCATCCTCACAGATTTTTTTTTTTTGGAGGGGGGAAGGATTTTATAACTATTAATATTCCGTGTGTACTGTAAGACATTGCTCATTGTAAAAAGTGAAAGCCTTTTAATTAATGTTACATTTGTAGGAGTCTGTTCAGTATATCTGCGAATGCACGTACGAAGAACGGTAACACCTTAAATTAAGGTACTCGCACACTTCAGTCCCTTCTCAGTCGTGAGCGGGAGCGCGTTCTCGGAGTGCCGCGCTGTGCACGAACAGCCGGGGCCTCCAACTTCTGTCCTCCAGAACAAAGGAACAGCCGCATCTCAATTATTTAACGGCTAATACTCTTTAAGCTTTTGTAAATGAATTATTCTGTCTTGGTGACACGTCGTTAAGGCCCCTTTCACTTCTCTCAGACTGTTGCTACTTTCAACTTTGGTAGCGTCACTGGAGATTCAGGGTCCATGAGAAATGAGATGTGATCTTAACACTAGAGGCTCTATAGGGCTTGTCGGCACCAAGGGGCAGCCACTGTGTACAAGTCATTCACAATAGTTTGTGTCAATGTTTATAGCTAAAACTGGGTTGAACTGTAAACAACATGCACATATATAACAATCACTATATATAGGCTACACTAATTCTGTGATATACTATATTCATTATTTTTCAGGGAACTCTTTTTAATGACCCACTCTTTTGGACATCAGCAGAAAGATGGTTGGTGTCAGACATAAAAAAAAAGTCATTTGCAATATCCAATAATATCCCGTCACTTTGGTGCATAATTAGAACCTGTTGGTTTTATGTGAACCTTTCCCTTGACTGTTAACTTAAGTGTTTATGCAAAAGTTTTTCTTTAAATAAAGTGATATTGAACTGCGAGGCTGGCTTGAACTTGACCTTTTAAAAACAACGTGTTGATGTGTTGTGGGAGCCGTGCAGAGACCAACCTGGATATACTGAAGGGACGCACGTGGGAGGCCTTAAGGTGAGCAGACCGCCGGCCTTAATTAACCGCAGTGAAAGCGCATTTGCAGCTGTTCGCATTTTATTAAGACACTATATCGAGGTTTGGCGTGATGAACTTCGGGGGTGTGTTTAATAAAATCAAACCTCTATATTCGGTCTGTCCTCTCTTCCTTTTCCTTCTAGGGCGCTCAAGTCAACATATGGATGTCAGATTTTCCGAGACGGTAACGCGATGGCGGACGGTGTCACGTGACGAGCGCTGGAGACACGCAGGTGATCCTCTGCACCGGCGGCTTGGACAGTTGACGTGCAAAATCGTAAATGTCTGACACGCATAGCGTGAATCGTTGTCGGTACACGGCATGGTTAATTGCAAGAGTAAAAATGCACGAGCGCGACCGTAATCATGCCCAAGGAGTTATTTTGGTAAGCGGATACATTTCATGCAAACATTGCATTTTCGTGATTCTGTTGGTCCAGATATGGTATATTAAAGTATCCGGCTGTATAATATTTATTATATGTGACACAGGAATAAATAAAATCTGAATAATAATAACCGGAATATTATTATTGATAACAATAATAGTCGCATGTAATAATAATAACAGATTTTTTTTCCCCTTAAAATCAGTGACGAGGGGCAGATCAGAACCTTATCTGGGGCAGTATTTAAATCGTGGATCAAAGCAGCGCAAAAAAACAATTGGCACCGTGCACCTCCTGAGGGAATTTGATTACATTAATGCCTTTTCTCTGGGAAATAATTGTACCGTTCGATGGCTTCATTCGGTCCCATGGCTGTATCAAAATATGCTCTCCGTGGAGACTGGAAGTCATGTCGTGGACAGACAACCTCCCACGGGGCCCAATAAATAAAAAGATTATAATGAGATTGTAGTACCGTGACCAGACTCCCGCCCCTCCCTTTTGGCAGCATTATGCATGAGAAAGAAAATGAACATAAAGAAACGTGTTGCTGTTATGGGGCTCACACCTGCCATCTGCCACCGAAGTCCTCTGGTAGCAGCCCAATGCATGATAAGTCAATTTTCATTAGGCAGTGTATCAGAGTACCTCCCTACGGAGTCTATCTTTATTAAAACTGTATATAAATGTAATCCCTTTCCAATAGAAAAAAGATGGCAACCATTCATTGACTTTGTTTAAATTAGCAAAGATAATAAGCTGGTATTGTACAATGGGAGTACGGTAATACGGGCGTATTAAATGAGCGTATTTTATTTATTCTTAAATTAAAGTTGCCTCTGAAATGGAAGAGCAGCGCCTTGGACTTGGAGTTTTTAAAAGTCGCCCACGCGGAATCGGGGACGCTTTCTGTCCGCGTGGAGAAGGTGCTGGAGCGCGATCTATTTGACTTTGCTTTTTTTTGTCTTATTTAGCACTACAGGTTCACCTGTAGGTTTGTGTCTTGATTGATATGTTTGACTTTTCTCAAGTTGACGGCATTATCTCCTTCTGGCAAGGGTGATCCAAAGATCAAGTCAATTGATCAAGTCCCCGTTTGGCTAGTTATTGTAAATTGCCCCCTGGACCTCGGGAAAATCGATGTGTTTCCATTATCGGGCCGGGCAGTGTCACCGGCCTGTCAGTCGTCGCGTTACAAGGGTGAGACGGGCCAGTCGATGGCCGCTGACAAGCGAGGGAACATGCTGACGGCCGCCAGGAACAAGCCGCAACACGGATTTGCACTTCAAGGGCTGCCGGAGGAGACCCGGCTGGGGGGGGGGAGGGGGGAAGGGGTGATGTGTGTGTGTGTGTGTGTGTGTGTGTGTGTGTGTATGGAGGGGGGCATGCAGGAGGCATGGGGCGCAGTCGGTCTGAAAGCGGGGACCGGCCGGCCGGGGCCTCGGCCCTGTGCGCGCGGTCCCCTCCGCAGCCCGACCGCTTTTATCCCCCGCATCAATTATTTAGCTCCGAGCGCGCCAGAGGATACCGAGGTGCGCCGATTGCAGCCCAAAGAAATTCATCACCTCGTCTTTGTCGCTCACTGTTTATTCCGCCTTGTCGGTCTTCATTGTTTCGCCTGTTTTGTGTGACTCGTATGTATGAACACACGTATAGCCTGTGTTTGCTGAATGCGTGCGCGCGCGCAAAAATGAGTAATTAAAATCAGCATTGCTTTATGTTCAGGTTTTGACACATACTGCATCTCCATTGTGACGTTTTCAAAAACTTTACTTGGTGAACGGCAAAATCAAATGGTGATGGTGTCATGTTTTTAAAAGTAACATCTTGCTGTCCTTAACTGATTAAATCGCAAATTAGCAGCATGTTTCTCATCAATCACATTGTCAAGGACAAGGGAATGCGGACTGCTCTTGAAAAGACGGGGTAAATTAAAACATAAGCCGTCGGCTAATGAGAAATAAATCAATACAATCTGACATGGAGATTTGCGCTGCCATCTAAAAATACAGACTCATTCCTGTCAAATTTCGTCACGTCGTAGTCGCTGTACTTGCATGAAACCTGTAGCAACGCCGTGTATGAAATTGCATCAAGCTGAATGTGCAGAAAGTCCAGCCTTTCTGAATACACTTTAATCATCTAACCAGCGTTCTTGAATTACGTGCGTTTTGCCCTAATTATCGTCATACTTGATCATTACCTTTCCGCCACATTTGTTTAAAAAAAGCTTAACAGAGTCTTTGAACTTTAAACTCAATCTTAGTTAGGACATATCAAAAAGCTGCAGCATATTTTGGGGAGTATTTTAATAAACTAAAAGGTCTGACGTAAATGATTTCAGCGAAGAGGCGTGCGCATTAGGGCTATGATAAAATGACAGCTGTTCTATCCCTTTTCCTTTTTCTTTTAAATGTAAGTACTGCGATCATGATGACTGTAGGGAATTCAGGTTAATATGTTGACAAGTCTTAACAATACCGGGTCACGTTGCCCAACACGCTTGACTGGTTCGGTTCAGTTCAGCGGTTGACAGCTCCTAATTACCCTCTCCCCTAAAGGCACGGGCTAGGGAGGATTTTAATTACTCAGTTATAGGCTAGTTTGCCAGCGTCAAATTGAGACATAATTAAGACTAGATGTGTAATAATTGTCTGTTAATTTTACATACAAAACTCCCCAGTAATTGTATAGACAATACCATAAGGTGATTATAAGCAAGCACTGAAAAGAAATCATTGATGTTGTTGATTATGTTTGACATTCGTTACACTTTGCACAGCATATGTAAGACTATCAAAGCGGCCACGCGTCAGGTAAGTATGTTTCGTACGTGCAAACTGAGGACAAGGAGGTAATTAGTGAAAAACGGTGAATTCAAGAAAAAGTCTTATATATAAATGTAAAACTAAAGTGATTTTCAACGTTTCAGCATTACTGAACTCATTACCGAATGATCCCACACATTAAATCAATGAATTCAAAACTGTCGGCCGAACCTTTTCCCTTTTCCGTGTAAACAAAGACAAATTGACCTCTTGTTTATGAAGATGAATTGAAAACGTGCTTTAATTTAATTATCCGTGCAATTGCGCATCCTTTTCCATAGTTATAAAAAGAATGTGCCCATTAGGCACGCCACATAACGTTATTAATAACAGAAAGAACCCTTATCGCCAAATTAGACGAGTTTCATAATTGCCAGTTATGGATGTGATCTGTTTGGACTGGGTCGCCAAGTACCGACGTGTAGCTGATGTCACTTTTCATAGAACATTATATTACTTCATATGTCATTTAAAAATAGCAAAGTAATAATAATGTTGTGAGTGTCCTGGTTAAAACGTGACACGCACGAGTCTGGTGTTGAACCTCTGGCAATGTCACCCACAATTCCCTATTAATTACTCGCTAAAGAATGGATTTTGGAAATAAAGGTAGGTGTGACAGCGAGCTGGTCAGCAAGCAGCTGGCGCTCATCCCTTCAGGCGCAACCTGACCTCGTTTTTTACTTCAATAAACCGCGGGCTTGTCAAGACACAAAACGAAAGGATTTTATTTGGACACCGAAAGAACTGCGGACGGGATTCAGAGACGACAATATCAGGACAGAGAAAAAATGTTGCCGTTTTGAGTTGATTTTAAAGGCTGCCAGTTTTGTATTTAATTAAAATGTAACGATTTTAAACGCGTCTTCCACAATTATTTTAAAATCCGTTTATATGCTTATTTGCGACGTGCAGCAGCTAATCTACTAATGCAAATCATCAAAATGTCCTCAAGCATATTTCTAAATTATAAAAAACCCGAAAATTATTAACGATTTTAACATTATAGTGTAGACTTTCGTATTTGCATCGACGGACCCAAAACAGTTTACGGCTGCTATAGCATTCTCCGTTCCCAAGTGCTGAGAATAAATGCGTGCCGTTTATCCTGATACGCAAACAGCGACAATTTGGTCTTCATCACATTTCAATGGTGTTAATTCGTCGTTTCGAATCAAGAGCAATTTAGAATTATCTAAACCAATGAGAACCGCTTTTACCGCACTTGGCTGTGCGCTTCGTTGCATTCATTAGGCATTTGAATCCCATAGATATTCTGGAATATTTATATGAAGATATGCAAGTCTACAGGAAAGCGCCAGGGGGCACTGTAACTCGCAGCATAAAGCCGAGCCAGCGAAAAACGCAGCCAGGAACTGGAGGGACCTCGGTGTTTGACAGTAATTAATGGAAAGCCGTCTTCATGTTTGTGTTTAGACAACATACGTCTTGGAATTGTGATTTTAGCCATGAACAGCTATATACTATTACATGCCAATGATTTAATTGGCAACAAGTTCCGCTGTTATGTCTAAATTAGACGTCTAAGTGCTTAAATGAACATATCGTTTTCAACTGGTAGTAACGAACACAGCCGTAATTATAGGCATACGTTGCGTAATAACATTTTAAATTGAGCTTCCATGAGGGAATGGGGAAACACTGTTCGATATTTTAGCTGGCTAGTGTCTTATGGCGCCGGGAATTGTAATAGGTCTATTTTTACTAAATACATGGCATCAAGTACTCAAGCCAGCACAATTTTGTTCAAAAGTAATTCCCAAATACTGAAGCAGTTAAACGGATAAATTGTCCTCTTCATTTTCTTTGTGTATTAGCACGCATTTAACACCGTCACTGTAGAATTTATATATATTTTTAATTCTGTGAGAAACATTTAAATCTAGGAATCGTTCTCATTTTCAAAGGGAATTGCATAATTGTATTTACACTGCAAAGTAGCAATATTTTATCATGGCCTATAGGCGACATATACGGGAAAGAATTGATGCGAGTGAATATATATTTCAAATATGACAGACAATTTCTGTCTATGGACGAGCCGGAGGGATGAATGAGTTTTTTGTGATTAAATATCGGTTTGAAATATTAGGCGGAACTCCTGTTGGATCTGTTTCGGTTTAGTAAAATAATGCACGTCAATCGATTAGACCATCAAAACCCGTAGATGTAAAAACTGGTACACCTGCAGATCGCTCAGGTTTCAGACACTGTGGATCAAGGGCAGATTAAATATATTGATACTGACAGAATGACCGGCACTTAACATCAATTACTGGGGCCGAAATCAACGTCTCTTTGTTTATGACGTGTTTTTAATGTGTTACCAGGCAGTCATTGAACCTCGTTTTTTTTAAGGTTTACAACCGCCCCTCTCCCCTTCTCGTAAGTCCCTGAAGTCACAAAGCGAGCCTCCAGAGTAGGCGTCTGGTGCCTCTGACTAGACCCCTTGGTAACGAGCTCCTGGGAGTTTCTGTTGAGAATATCTTATATTAATTAAGAGAATTTAAATTAGACTGCACAGCGCTTCTCATTTTTTGCACCTTGGTTGGCAGCACTGGGGTATAATCTGCCGGTGTATCACTCGCAATGTCACTATAGTCTCTCAAAATAAACAAAATGCTTTTTTCCTCTTCGTTCCCTTCTTTCACGTGGAATACCTAAAGGAAGACAGTGCGTTAAGCTTTTGATCTCGCTGTTGTTTAATAAAATATATGGACCTATCTTTAAATTATATAGGTCCGACATGTAAACAGAAATTTAAATTTTTCCTGCCGATCATAACTGTGGTTCTGCAACGAAACATGTTATGTTCATTTCTGTGAGGAAAAATATATATTTTAAAATCATATGCAGACGTTATAAACTAACAGGCCTTTTGTCAAGTGAAATAAGCCCACTCGTTTTTAATTGACGTATCTGTTGTTTTACTGCTTGACAAAAGTGGGGAAAGCAGTGACAAACGTCAAAAGATTTCCTTTTAAAATTTCCCTTTTTCTTCTTTCTGCAACAGTTAAACACCGGAAAACCCAGCCTTCTGTGATTTGTGGCTTTGTTGACATATTTAATTGCCAATCAACCAACGCGGGTTACAGAGAAGTGTCAAGCGACAAGTGAACGGGGCAGATGACAGAGAGTAAAGCGGGGAAACTGGCAGATTAAAAGGCGGGGAATATGCAGCTAAAAGGGAAACGCATTCAGACAAAATACGCACCTACGGCGCAGTTTGTTTCGCTGCACATATCTGTAGTTGTATTTCCCAGCGACTTGACAGAAAGTAAAATGAACGGAATAAAGGTAATGAAACAGCGCGTCCTGTTTAAGATAAACATTTAAGAATTTTATACATTGTTTCGCTTATTATAAAATGTTCTTACAAATAAGACGGCACAAATAAAACGAGGCGATACCAACAGAAAAAAAACTCCATTGTATTTTATACTTACACAAAAATTAAAAGCTTGAAACTTTTTGATTGCCTTTAATAAAACACTTAAAATATTAAAATATTATGTCTAGGTGTTCACGTAAAAATGTCCTTTCATCTGCGCAATTTCGCCTTAAAGCCTTTACATTATTATATATGTATGTCATATGTGCCTCGCAAGCAATTTTAGCGTTAGCCTCGTTAGCATACATTTTATGTCGAAACATATGTAAGTAATAAACAATGGAAAAACGGCTGTTAATTGCCGCTGACATTCTGTCCCTGGCGTGTACAGTCGCATGTCCAGCCTCAGATAAGCACTATTTAATATACATCACAATCTGGCTCAGACCTGTCATATCGAAGCTTTTCTTAAAATATATCACGGTCTGATTTCTCCTGGGAATAATGTTCAACGCAGAGGCAACCGACAAGATTCCTCAAACTCAGCCCACGACGTATTACGTTACAGCACCGTACCAGAAATAGGTTACTCGCCGCATTAAATTAACGTTTTCGCATTTGTAATGATGAAAAAAATATAAAATATTGTTATACGTGTATAATGTAACGGATACATAATGTACGCATGCTTGCCTTCTGAACAATATCCAGGTGAAAGTCTAACACTTCGTACTAGCAATGTAAGAATATATGTCACATTTTTATACAATCTTACATACTCCATTTTAACCTTGCTCAAAACTCAAATAACTTCAGAACTTGGGACGGAATGAAACCGCGAAAAAAATTACTTTCAAACTTCGAGTTGTTAAAATAGACACTACTGATCTCTAACGTCGTTATCAAAGGTAAATGCGAAATGATGAACTTTTAATGAGGAATGACATGTTTGTAGAAGTTTGGGAACATTTAACTTAATGTCGAGGCGACATAATAGCGGAGTGACCCGGCACTACGAGACAATGCCGCTATGCGTCTTTATAAATAAGCTCAGCACGGCAGTCCTTTAACTATTCCGAAGTGGTTTCACACTCCTTGCCTGCATCTAGGGTTGATATAATCACCACTGACTGAGATAACGAAATCTGTAAGGCTACAAACAAAGGAAATAAGGTGGGCCAAAGATTAGCATGCAGAAATAGTACAATACGTTTCTTATTTAGCATTTAGATAACTGTCTATCCTTCGGAGCAAGCTTCAAAGTTGAACCCCGTTTAGACCAAGAGGATTAATTCTTTCTGCCACATGCTTCATTGAATCTCTCATTACCAAACTTTGTCTGTGTGGTTGTAAGGTTTGATTGAAGATTAAAACATTTAGCGAATCTTGCTTTTCCGCCCACAGCAGTCTTTTTCAAGCACCCAGCACAGTGTCCGTGGTCAGTGCCCTTACTTTTATTCAGTGTCTGCTTCATTTAAACTTAATCAACTCCATCAATGAACTGGAAGAGGGAATCGCCCTGCTGGTACAATGCCGTCCTTTTGTCCAATAATTCTCTGCTGTCTCTCCAAATCCGTCGGCGTTAAGGCTTAAATTACTCTGTGCTGACTTGTTTCAACCAATAAGTTCATGTAAATTGGTTTAGCTATCTGTTTACATGATTTGACGCCATCAGTAATATACCCTTTCTCCTATACTCCTCACAAGTCAAAGTACATTAAAAATCCCCATCCCGACGTGCACACGCATCCTCTGAAATACCATACGCACGCACCTGCGGGGACGCGCACACTCCTTTTTTCCCCATTGACATAACATTTTGTTCATGGTAAACAAAGAACATATGTAAGCTAAGCAGACCAGGTTGCAACCAGTTTTACAATGAATCATTTGCGTGGCTCCATAAAGCCAGAAAGTCGCCGGTATCATTACGAGCATCAATCACGGGTGGCAGCGGCGACGTGATGTTAGTTTTCCGTGCATATCCGGACATTTTGCCCTTGCAGCGCAAAGACGCGGCTCGCGGACGGTATATCACGTTTAAACTGCTACCCAAAGAGCCATTTCAAAGGTATTTGCAACGAGAATGTACGTAACCATCTGCTGCCTTCTCAATAAATGTGCCATGTTTCCAGGCTCCAACGGTAATCATACCTTTAATGATCAACTGACTTGTGATATATAACTTACTATGAAAAAAGATTTTTATATCATACTGTGAGTAGACGACGCTATGGCAGTCTCCATATGTTGTGCTGCGCACTTTCTCTCGGTAATATTGCTTGTAAAAATATAGTATTGACAGAAGCCATATTTTTATCAACTGCGCCACACATCTACTGAGATTTAAAACGTGCCACAAAACATACAAAACATGCTTTATTATCGAAGTTGCATGGCCTTTATCTGGAGTTATTCTCACGAATCACTCTCCAATGCCCATCAGCCGTATTTTCTCTAAAATCTTGTACTATTCATTTTGCCATCACCTTCATTTCCTATTATAAGCCCCATTGAACAGAATGAAATATTTCTCTCTGGGAATGGGGTGGAATATAATATATCTTTAGAATTTATTACTTGTTTTATTCCGAGGATTATTGTTTTTATTACTTGAAAACCGCTGGGTATAAAATTACCATATTTTCTGGCAGAATTACCCATCTAAGTGAAAGATCTCCACGCAGGAGTCAGGCCTCTATCAGACGCGGACACGCTACAACGTTCCGGCGATTTGTCCGCACTGAATTAGCAGCCCTGTCAGATGTGCGCCGTGCGGGACCCAGTGGCATCTAATTAGGCCGTCTGCATGTTTCCATGTCTCGGATAGCACGTGGGCAGTCTGAACCGCACCTGTCCTGCTGCGGCTGGAAAGTGGAGAATGCGTATTAGCAGCAAACACTTATTGCAATTGCGACTTTGCCATCAGGCCCGTTATGGCAGAACAGCTTCAAGACGCATGCGTTTCGTTCCACTTCCACCAGGGGGAGTCCTGAATAAGTGACCTAGAACAGGAGGTCAAGGTTGTGGTGGACGCGAAAGGTACTGTTTATGGATTACTTTAAAAAGTGTACCAATGTTACACAATGTAAACATCCAGTTGTTAGTATACTGGAAGAAACACATGCAGGTCTGTTGCAAATATATTGACATAATAGCTTACGGACGCCTGACCGATTTGTAATTGCATAAAATACACTGACAAAAAGATGGGAGTTACCAACCATTCAAAATTGAGGGAAAGTTGATACAATGCAGTGAGATAATAGAATTTTCCTCACCTCCAACAAGCCATTCCCCAAGATGTTCACCCGCATAGTGAGCTCAGTGTCGAACATCAGGTTTTGCATGAGTTCTCATTATTTCTGTGGAGGGCGGATACACACATTCCGAAGTGTGATTATTAGTGATAAACATATAAGCAATACAACTTTTCTAATCTACTCACCTCGGTATGACGTCTCGCGCACAGCAGCATAAATGAATACATGAATAAATGAACTGGCAGCTAAATAGACAGACACACACACACACATAAATGAAACGGCAAAGCTCAAATTGGTGGAACTTGCTGGGTTGATGTCTGGAACTGGGAAAGGGGAAATTGATTCATTTACAAACGATTTAACCATCTGATTTGACCATCTAAATATCAAAATGAATATGTCCTGATTACAAGCGAGAAGTGTCTGCATAGTTTTGGTGTGTTCCATCATCTGACGCGTGTAGTGACAGTGTGGCATAGCGAATTAGCCTCCTTGCACGTTAATACCGTTATATACCACACTGTCCTTGATGCTAACATCAACCACACCGCACAGACGTACCTCTGTTCTCCACAAACTGCTCAGGAATGCTGAAACTCATTATCACGTGACAGTCATTTTGACACTACGGTCATATATATGTTTCTCATTGATATAAATCTTCCAGATGTACTCTTGTGAAAATCACCAATTTTTCTGTATTCATCAGCATATACTGGTGGTGCTTTTTCCACACGTGTGCTCATATTGATGGTCATTTTTAAGATAAATGTATGTGTACTGTTCATTGTTTTCTGCTGCTCTTCATTGTTTCCATCGTTTCGTACAGGTCTTGTATAGTCATACGATCATTGTATTTTTGTACTTTTATCTCTCTGATTATACAGTATTTATGTACATGGTGTCATTCGTGAAATTCTGCTCCTCTTTTCCCTGCTGTGGATACAGCTCACTCCTGTCATACAGGTTCATACAGGTACCTTCTGAAATGTTCCGAGTCATGCCCCACCCCTGAATGAGAATCTGGGGTGTGGAAATCCGAAGCACTTGAGAAAGTGGGAGTACGGGTGCTGGGGTGGGGGTAGGAGGGCGCCTGCTGGTGGTCATGTCCTGTTGGGAGGCCCGGGCCCTGCTGGAGATCAGAGTCCCAAGGCTTTCCTCAAAGCGGTGACGCTGAATGTCATGCTTGCCGTGTGCGGGGATGCCAGCCCATCCAAACGGCCGTGTTGGGCGTTGGGCGGTGGCGTTCCTGCTATACGGTGACGCGTCATCGTGCTCCTCATCTGGGCTTGGAGGTCACAGGTCGCAGCAGGTTGGAGGAGACTGTGCCCAGTGGACAGAGATGGCGGTACACGCACACTTCATGCGACAAAGCATCGCTGGGTTCAGACTGATGCCAAAAATGACACGACTCCCAGCTTCCTGAAGGGCATCTGGCCACTAACGGGTCACTCAGTCGACACTGTCGCTCAGCCGTTTATGACTCCGTGCCCCGTGGCATCGCTGCCCCTGCCAGCCTTCACAGTGCCCGATACTCGCTAGGAAAAACAACACGACAGGTGTGTGTCTGTATGCTATCTGGGGACTTCAAGTGG
>JAODJW010000043.1:2628252-2652601 GCA_026777045.1 Hyperopisus bebe
GGGGGAGGGTGGAGACGTGTCTCTGGACCTCTGGGGGCCCCCGCCTCGGCCCTGCAGCCACTCTCCCCCCCCTCCTCAGGAGTGCACAATGAACAGTAATTACACTTTGATACTCTGGCAAATGAGCAGTAATTAGAACCTGCTAACGGGGCTCCGCCGCTTGTGGAACATTCCGGGCTCATGGAATATTCACGCTGTTATCTAACATTAAGATCAGCTTTTGCCGCTGAAACAGCGGGCGGCGCCTGAGGGCCGAGTGAGGGCCGGGGGCCCACAGACCCTCGGAGGGGATTTTCTGGTTATTAAACCCCCACCCCGAAAGTCCCACCCCACCCCTGCTTGCCAGATCAGGGCCAATTATACAGAAAACTGTCAGTCAGGGAGAAATGGCCACATGATTAGTGGGAGAGAGGACGGAAACGGAGGAGTGGGCGGGGGGGCTGCCCCCGGAGCCTTTGGTTTGCTAATCAGAGGGAGAGGGCCGTCCCCAGCTGGGCCAGTGCTGTCCCCCCCCCCCACTGCAACCGTCTGCCCTGACCCCTTAAGGAGATGGACATCCAGCAGGGCAGGGCGCGGGGGGGGGCGTAGGGGGGCTGACCCCACAGTGTGGACCACATGGACTCCACTTGTCAGACTCGGAGCCCCTCCAGAGCAACAGAGAAAGTAGCTGCCTTAATTACCCTAATAGATTTAACCGGCTTAATTCCTTAATTATCATAATAGATTTAAGCAGCCTAATTCCTTAATTGACGTAATACTTTTAACCATTCTCATTTGCACCCAGCTGGCCCCGCCTCTCAGAGACTGGCGGGGTCACAGGATCTCGCCACGGTGGCCCTTCCACAATCCGCGGGCAGAGCGCGATGGGGCTCGTCCCCTTACTGAGTACGGCGGCATGCCAGGACCTAATGAGACCTCGCCGGCAGGTGACGGGTGGGGCGTCATGCCAACCCCCCGAAGAGCGAGGGGCAGAAGTCACCATTTTGACTGCATGTCCCATTTTATACGCATCATGCGCGACAGGGTAATGAAGACGTCAAATCCAGCAGACCGGGACTTTCAGGGGGTGCGGGGAGACGTTCGACAGACGGCCGCGCTGGCTTACCCTGCTGTACCCCCCCCCAACCTCCCGACAGAGTTATTGATGACTTTTGATGACTGATGACCTTTTCAGCTGGGGGTCAGCAGTGATGGATACATTTATGATGTTTGACATAAACAGAACAGGATAACAAGGGGCTGCATGTATCATTGTCCTGCGTCTGGGACACCCTAAGCATGACACACACATGCACACACTCGCGTGCTCCCGCACGCACACACATACTCATATAAAAGCCTTTTTAACATGCGTGTGACTCTTTATCTGTTCTGAACTGGTCGCCGCTACAGAGGATTGTGGGTAGATGAATTTAGGGGTTGGGAAGTATTTCTACTTAATAATTCTTCTTAATAATGTTCTCAAACCCGGGACGCGGCCGCCCTTGATTACAGAGCATGATGGTGCATCTCAGAGAAACCCCAGTAAGTACAGATCCAGGTGTGTTTGCTGTGAATCTTTTATCTTGTTGCCGGGATCAGGCTGAAATTTTTGACAGCTAATGCCACAGATATAAATGACCCCCCCTTTGGACAAATAGGAAAAGTAGTCGCGAGCTGCTTCATCATGGCGCGGGCCGCATCTTTGCGCCGCCCGCTGACAAATAGCCGCGCAGGAATCGCGCGGAGAAAAAAACCCGCGGCCCTGACAGACAGGGAGCACAATTATCACGTGGTGATGAAGGAGCCGGCAGAGGCGCTGTGCGTCCCGCCGTTAATTACTGTCCTTTCTCCGCCACACGGTAACACGCGGGGAAGCGCAGCCGTGACAAGTGTGCGAAAGAGCACGCACTGCGTCACTGTCAGGGGGGGGCGCCAGCGGGCGGGAGGAGTAATCGCGGGACGGCATGTCGCCGCTGATGATTTACTGGGGCAATTAGCCCCGCCACACCACGGTTCCCAGGCTGACGCCGTTGCCGGTTTGTATCCGGCAAGCTCTGGTAAAAGCTCCTTCCTGGACCCTTCTCTCAGGTTGGCAGGTCAGGTAGTCTCTCGAATGCCTGCCCGCTCTGCCCTGATTCTGTCCGGCCCGTATCTTTGGTCCGTTCGGTGACTCGGCCTGCTTTGCTGCTTCGTCTTTGCTGACCGTCCAGTCTGGCAAGGTTGGCACCTGCTGAAGAGCCTCATCATCCCTTGGCAAAATTTAGTCCCGTTTCATGCTCCTGTTTCCCCCCTGTGAGGATGCGCCGGTCTTCCCCGACCTGGGTCCCCCCCGACCTGGGTCCCCCCCGATCTGGCCCCCCCGCTGTGACCACACGCTCAGGTTCCCCGTTCGAGGGTCTCTCCTTGGAGGAACAGTCACGTGTGAAAGCTGTCACTTCAGGTCATTAGAAAGATGATATCGTCTTTAATTACCATGATGCCAAAAGGTCAAGGAGATGGTGGATGTTGATGACAGAGGTCTTAATAGATACATCAAGATCAACGTGGTGCAAGCTGTATATCCAAACCCGACACGATATGCTTAATCGTAAATGTCATTTGTGAAAATATTGGCATTTCACTCACACAGAAATGCTTAAAATTAAAAGTAGGAAATGACGATTAATTTTGTCGTAGCGCCATAACCCTGTTGAGGACCTCATTCCTTTATGTGGACCTCATGAACTTGCAGAATAACTGAGACGAAGGTCACCAAGGGTCATTATCGAGCAGTGATCCAGACCAAAGGACCAATCGGGAAACCCTGCCGCATCATGTGACGGAAAAAAGCATCCTGATACGGCCATGTGAGAAACCACCCGCAGGAAATAGCTGACAGTCATGATCTCCATGTCCAGAAGTTCTTGTGGCCATCAAGTGACACATCTGCACGTTTCATCGGCTGAGCTGAATGTCGGGGGGAAAAAAAATGACCCATTTGAGGAACGAACAGCACTGGGAGCGCAAGCATCCGACCAGCGACGCGTGCGATTTAATAGGTGATGACAGGCCATGTCCTGCTATTTCACTTAATTTTCCTCACCCGCAGCTCGTTTAACGAGCAGAGCCGGCCCAGTGCCGAGGAAAATGATTTCCGGAGCGATGGCGTCGAAACGCGGCTGAAACGGATCCTGTGCCAGGATTGTCATGTTGTGTGGCGTTTTACAGAGAAAAGATTAAATAAAGGGTTTGTCACAAGGGGCTATGAGGGTGACGGGAATACATGACGTTCTGTATAGCTGGTACCCAGCGGATGGGACACTGGGGGCCGTGTGATGGGGCCCTATCCAAATTAAGCTAATTCCCCTGCTATTTATAAATCAAATTCCCTTTGCAAACACAGCGCCTGTAATAAAATACCTGAGTTAAAACCGCGGTAAAACGGCAGTAGGCGTCTCGCTTTGGTGTCCCCTGGCACAGTGCGGCACCGTCTGCGGCCTCCTGATTTATCAAACGCCCGAGACTTCAACTCGCTCATCCAGGATGATGATAAAAACAAGCACAAACAAAGACCGTAAAGAGACAAAGACGCAGATGCGGGAATTCGGGAGATGCGGCGGCCAGAGGGGCGGGGCTTCTGCCGCGTGACCGGGGGGCGTGTTCGTCGAGCTGGCGGGGGTTTCCGGGACGTTTGTCTTGAGCTTGGTTACAGCTGCCTGTTCTCATGGATCCTCGGCGGACACAAGCTGCACTCCTAAAGACGGCAGAGGGGCTGCAGACCAACCACTAGCCAGAAGGATTATTTGCGGGTCTGTGCCCCCCCCCCCCCTCGAAACTGCTCGGCATCTGATGGTTACGATGGCGGTACGTTACGCCGATGTGGCCAGTCACGCAGAACCAGCTGTGGGTGAGACAGGAAGGGGATAACGATAGAACAGCTGGCAGGGTTGGGGTCGAAGGGCGGGGGAACCCGGCCTGTCGGGGTGAAACCCCCGCAGGGTACCCCCCCGTGGTGATCCGGGGCTTTGTGACTGCTCCCACATGGTTGTGCTTCAAGTTTGATGTCGATGTTGCATTTGTTCCAGAATCGCCTCACGTTGTACAAAACTACCCCCAATGAAAACTGAGTCAGTGTTTTTATTCCAAGGGTTACATAATGTATCATAATGTAATGTAAAATACTGTATACTTACTGGACGCACGGCGGTACGACGCTGATTGGCGTCCACTCCGTATCGATGAGATCTCCCTCCAATAATTGATCAGGATTAGATGGGGGGGTCCCAGCAGCTGACGCCAGCAGGGTCAGAGTTCAGCCCCGTGCGGACTGTGAGGCACAACGCGGTGCGGCATCAAATACGCTCGATCAGCGGTCGATGGGCCAGCACATTTATTCAATATGGACGGAGAGATTTATTAAAGGCTTTACCATAAACAGTTTTTGCTCCCTGTACTGGTTTTCAGGCTAAGCAACACATATACGATGCAGACACATTTTTTTTCAGTAGTTTTTATTTTACGTTTTTTTTTATATTACAACAATATAACTTGAATAACTGGTTTTTAAAATATATGCTGAAGTTTGGAAATTTGAAATTGTAAATAAACATGCTATTATTTATTTATTTTTGTTTACAGCAAGTCAAGTTGGTCAAATATATAAAGCTGTATCGGCGTCACAATACACACAGTCAGGGTTTGGGTTCTTTTCCACGTTTTACCGCACAGTAGAATACAGTCCCATTTATAACCCTCTTCAGTGTGATACAATGTAATCAAGAAGATCAGTTTTAAAATGATCTGTAAACCGAACATTTCCTCATGTGAAGTAAAGTTCCAGATAATCAGATGAAGTCATGACAATTCTTGGTCTCTGCATTCAGACATTTATGATTCGTTCGCGTTCCTGGGGTTAGTGCACATGTTACGAGTCCTTGGTGTTTAAAACCTGCTCCTTAACTGGGCGTTCTGGGGCTTTCCTCGTCCTGGGTGATTCCTCTGAGACACACCTTGGTGTCAATGAACTGGATTGTGGGTGTAGCTGCGCGGAGACCCCCCCCCCCAGGGGTGCTGCAGTGTGGGACATGGAGGGGCAGTCAGATGGCTTCTCTGGTCTGGGGGGGGGCGACGTGGCGGGGGCCGGCAACCGGTGACGTCGTAGCGAGCGGAGAACAAGGACCGTGAAGGCTCATGAATCAATCGGGATAATGGGGGGAGGCCGGTGCGTAATAAATAATACAGTAACAACCCTAACTAATGAGCTAGTGCCTGGGTACTTTTCAGCGGCTCATCCCCATATAACAAGCCACTAATAATCCCAGAGAGCGCACAGATGATAAAGCTGCAGCGAAAGGCAACACCTGTGCAATTAAAAACACACCCTCTTTCACACATTCCATTAATTTCAGACTTCTGCAAAAGACCCAACGAGCACGCTAATAATCTAGTCTACTTGACTCCACGTCTAGTCGAAACAGGGCGTCTAATTAGATAAAGGTAATTAATTAGCGATAAATGGAGCTAATCAGACTGAGTTAGCGGTCTCTCGGTCTCAGGATTAAGACGTTGAGATCTCCTACAATGTCACCCGTCCGCCCGTGAAATTTATAAAAATGGCTAAAAATGGCCGAGTGGGTTTTCGCTGTCCCCCCCTGAAAAGGACTCCTGGCTTGAGCCTGACTGTGTTGAGAGACACCCCTCAAAGAGCAAAGGAGGGGGTGTTTAAATATATATCATCAAGGCTGCAAACAAAGTAACCACACCCTAATGAAGTATAATGTATATTGTATGTTAGAAATATTATGTCTTGATATTAGGATTTACATTAGCCGCATGAGGTAGGAATCCTTTGTCTACCTAAAGTATGGGTGTTCTGTACCTGAATGTCATCTGGTGACACATTATATGCAAATATAGCTCTGTTTTATATGTGCACTAATTCAACATAAATTTCAGAGGCGAGCTTTAGGGATTAAAACGGTAAAAACATTAAACGCTAAATCAGGCCCTGTCAGTGGGTGACAGTACTGAGGAGTGCGACATTGGGGAAGCTGTAAACAGCGCGCTGTCCTCTCATTAAGTCGTATCTTTAAGATGCCTCTCTGCAGCAGAACCTTCTGGAATCTCCATCTGGGCTCGGGATTGCCTGGGATTTTCCGTGATACGGACAGAGTCGCTGTAGTGGATCCTGCATTGGAACGGAGGGAAGATGTGGGCGAGGTAACAGGGACACCCCCGTTACGCCAGCGTTTTCGCAGCGTTTCTGTAATGTTTGTTACGGCACATATATGCACCGCTACCCGATCACTAGGGACCCGTCTGCGGCAGGCGGGCAGGGGGTGGGGGCGTCCCTCCCCTGATACACATTATTAGAGGTTCCTCTTACAAAAGACAAGCAGGCAATTTGGCTGTCAGCGTGATTGTTTGAAAAGAATATGTTTATCCGGGAGACACCCGGGGGGGCTGTGCGGGGAAGGGTGGGGGGGGGGCTCTGAACGCAAATCGCCGGCGTGCTCTCGACACCCGCCGTTATGCATTTGTCAATACGGCGTTTAATAAATGCCACGTCCACGAAACGCAGCCGGGACGCTTGGCGGCACCCGAATGCGGCGTGACCTCCGACCCCTGCTGACGTGCCGCTTCCTGTTTGACGGCGGCCCACGCTAATTGGAGCAGAGGAGAGACGCTGGAGCGTTCTGCTGTTTCGAGGTGCAAGGCAGCCTGAGATTCAGCAGCGTCCTAAATAAAACAAAAAATCACTAATACTGTTGCTAGGAAATGAATGGATATAAAAGTGATGCATAACGTGTAAATGGGTGAATAAAATGCAGAAATTCTTGCACTATCTGAATTGTAGTCATGTAATATAATAACATTATTATGATAATGATAATTTTGTTAATAAGCGTACGCATGCTATTACAGAAACCGGTGACAGTTATTTAATTATAGTCGTATCTGACAGGGTAATTACACATATGCTATCAGCAGTGGAGGGCCCGTCAGAATGTGCACGTCTTAATTTGAGTGCGTACATGTAACCAGGCGTGACTGGGAGGGTGACAGGAGTGGCTGCTGTCACAGGCGGGGCAAGATAGTGACGTGCAGGGGGGCCAGGCTGCCTGGCTGTTCGTTAGCCCAGGTGCCAGGAGTGCCTGTTTGACCACACCCCCTATGCAGGAAGTGGGTGGAGTCAGAGGACACGATGACACACTGGCCGGCTGGGGGCATGTCTCAGTATCCTGCTCTAGTCCATCTGTGTCCAATCAGAATGGACAAAGTGTACCTCACAGTGTGTGCGATGCGTGTTTGTGAGCCTGATCTTCACGGATGAAAATGGATAAGCCACACGCCGCATACTTCCATGTCTTTCAACCGTAAGAAAGAAGGTTTGTAATGTACCGCCTTGTTAAAATGCCTCTTAAAATGGAAATTTGATTATAACAAGGTGAGTTATCGCCATACATATTCATGTTACCCGCGTGGCCTGTACCTGTTTGTTTATGACTCAGGGATGCGTACCGCCAGACGCACTTCGTGCACACCTGCCTGCCAATCGATTTCCTTGTCACGTGCCGTGCAGGACCCACTCGGCAATTAGCATGGCTATTAGCGGCACAAGCGCCGCATGTTTGTGGAAGCGGGAGCCCAGCTGGAGTTTAGGACGGCCCGCCCCCATGGCCGGGGCATCTTTGCCGGTATCCTCACCCCTGTGACCTTTGACCTCTCTCTGTGACAGGGGCAGGCGCATGTTTGCAGAAACCCCCCTGATATGTACCACACAAACACTTCTGCCGAGTTCTCCAGGGCCCGGAACCCATGTATACAGAGTATCTGTGCTCGTGCATCTTCACACCTTTCGGAACCTGTGGAATGTAATTACAGCACCTATATATAATTACAGTGCTGGGCTGTAAAAATAGTTACGTGGTTGATAACACTTTACTTGAGGGGGCACAAGTAAGTGCAAGGAACTCAGTTACTATTCAAGTACAAGTCACAAACAAATATAGTATCCGTATGGAATACGTGAAGTGTTATGATTGATTAATATGAACGAACATGGGATCAGTACATAACTAACACTTAGTTACTGGTTAATTAATGCATTATTTGTGCCCCCACAAGTGACGTGTGTCCACGGGGTTTAATTACCTGAAGCAAAGAGCCCCTCCTGCAGGCTGGTGGGAGTCAGCACATCCCTGACAGCAAATGAATTGGTCGCTCTCCCCACCCCCCCCTGCACTGACTCTGGGGTCACCTCACTAAAACGACAGAGGGCGTCGTGGTATTTGTCCGCGGTGGCTCAGAAGATGGCAGGCAGTGATCACTGGTCTCCCCGCGCAGACGTGGCAGGTCCTGGCCAATCTCGCCACGGTGCTGCCAGTTAGGGTTTTGTCACGTGACAATTTAATAGCGTATGAGTGTGAGATGTGGGCGGCGGCAGCAGGGAGGTGTGGGGTCCGGGGGGGTGGCGGATTGCTCTGTTTACTTGGGCGATCTGACCCCGGTGCCAGCACACAGAGAGCAGGATCAGCAAGTGAGCCCCCCGCACTTAAACGCAAAAAATGTACTGATTTGGGATGATAACAGTGCCCCCCCCTTACGAGGGGCACGTCTCCGGGACATGTCAATGTGAATGGACGGTTTTAATGCGCCACGGACGCCGAGACGGAACGCGGATCCTGGCGAGTCACATGTCTGAGAGCGCGGGCGTCAGGCCGAGGAGACAGCGGCAGAGCCGTGCTGCGTGGGCCCGGCATCGGCCTTTTCCACCGACTGATGGGATGGAGCACATGTCCCAGCTGGGCAAAATCAGCACCCTGATGGGGGCGGCTCAAGCACAGACTCCGCCCCCAGCGGAGGACACCACTTGTTTTCTGTATTCCCTGGCTATTTTTACCCCCTGTACCTGTGTAAACACCACGGCTGTCTAACACAATGCCTGTTTTTCGTCTTAGCAGTTCTGGGTACAGGAATCCCCCCCGATAAACGGATAATAGTGGGCGATGTTGGCTTCTGGAGAGCTGAGGAGACTTTTTGCATGAACGAAGGCAGGTATTTAACTGCTGGGCGGCTTTGGGTTAAAAAAAAAAAAAGAAAGAAAGAAAATCACAGTGCTGTGGAGGCTCGGGTGTGTAATGCTTGAGGCACGGCCATCTTCCTGCCGGATTCAGGCTGTTTTTGTCACATAATTCAGTTTTTTTAATGTTCAGCCTGCATCACAAACCGTCAGGCAGACGCTGGCGTGCAGTAAATTAATAGCAGCTCGGCTGCCGGCAGCAGTGTGTTTACCGATTCGCCGCTTGTCAGCTTTCGCCCGAATCACACCTTTTTAATTAATCGTTGTTTATTTTTTTAACTTGTCAATTAGTGACTAGATCAGAGTCTGTTTCATCCGATCCCGCTCTGATGTGCGCTCGCAGTTCCTTAGCTGTCAAAAAGCTTCTAGAAGGTTCACAGGGAATTAACTTGCTAAACCCACTGGGCTCCTGTATCCCCTTCTCCTGGCACACGTCAAAAAAAAAAGGAATACGAGGAGAGGCCGGGGGGGAGAGCAAGGACCCTGTGTGGGACGGGGCGGCCCGACTTGGTCCGGTCACACCCTGCCCCCACGCCAAAGTGTCTGGGCTCGCTGACTGCCTGCGTTGCTTGAAATGCGTGCGCGCGCGCGCGTGTGGGGGGGGTGTTCCACAGTTTACGTGAATCCTGAGCCAGGGTTTGCTGCGGAGGCGACACGCCTGTTTAACACAGGTCTGCACAAAGAGCTTTTTGTAGGTTGCCTATTTATTTATTCATGTCTCTGTCGATGCGCCTGTTTGTTTACGCGTCGCTCCGCCGCTCTCTGCTGCCAGTCGCGGGGTTACACAATGTTTACACTTGTATGAATTTAAGATGTACGAAGCCCATCGAGACACACGGCGTCTGCAAAATGAAAAAATGAATATCCCGCACAAAAAAATTACAAGCAATTGTAGCGTAAAGAGATTTCCTTTTGGGTGAGGCGTTCTTCAGTTCAGCTACTGTAATGTCGGTAATACCTGATTCTTTCCATGGGACTGTTACGACGGGTCTCACTTTTCCCTGTGATTAATTTTGTTCTTCATACACAATTAATATTATTCTGTTTCATTAATTGTTTCCTAATGGGCATTTTCAGCATTAATGCTTGCATAAATGCCAGATGTGCTTGTTAAAATGTCTTTTTTAGGATTTAAATGGTTTCACGTGGAGTTGAAATGGAGAGATCTCATCGCTGTGTTTCTTGAATAGGCAGTGGTTGGCCTTGTACTGGAAGCACTTGGAATAGTGGGAGCACTGGGGATGGGACATGCCTTGATTCCAGCGTTCAGCATTACTGAGTGTTGAGTAACTGGAGGTGTTGGCATTAAGTCGTACATTAACACCATTCCTGTGTTTATGCAAATACACCCACTTCTTATGCTTGCCCGAGTCTCCGCCGTCGCCATTCTCATTGTAATTAGCATGGTCCTGGTTACGGCCTCGTGTTATGCCGGGCTGTTTTCTTTGCGGTTAAACATTTCCCCGGCATCTCCGCCGTCTGCCCGCCCGCCTGCCGCATTATGCATATCAGGCCCTCGACGGCTCGGCCCTGGTAGGGCAGCCTGTTACTTTTTTCATTATGGTTAATTCTAATGCCGACTTGATATCCAGAATTACGGCTTTGAAGATGGACTCGGGGGAATATCAGATTTAAGCACGCTCCCCTGCCTCACAATCCCATGGGTGCTCGAATCTTGGTTAATTAGCCCTACCTGTGGGCTGGAGGCTTTATTTTACTTTTCTCTTATCCTCTCCAAAGTCGTGATATTATTAAGCCTGTGCCCGTCTCTGCCCCTCCATGCAAATCGAGCCTGTGGTTCCCCCCACCATAATCCTTCAGCCTTGAATCCGGAAGAGGGACCCGCGAGGACAGAATAGGCGACGTTCCCAGAGATTCGCTCAGCGACTGTTACTGTAGCTGGAACTTTCCTGCGCCTGGTTCCCTCCTGATGATTGTGGCGAATCGGCATGGGCGGTGTGTGGGTTCGCGACCCCCTACAGTCTCTGACTGCCGACCCCGCGGCTCTCCAGCTCGTGAAGCACCTCGCGTCACGACACAGCGCCCCATAATCCTCTGCCGCGTTTCAGGCATGTTCCCGGTCCCCGCCGAGGCTTCCACAACGTTTACAGAAGCGTTAGAACAGCAGAAACTCAGTGGAAATCCCAAGAAGAGCATGTGCTATGGGGGAGAATACCCCACCCGCACAAAGACAGCACTTTGCACTGCCAAAGGGGGATCGCCGTGCGCCTGCACGCGAATACCACTCATGTCGGGGTGGGGGGGGGGCACAAAACACATATAAATACCAAGGGGATTCCTCTTACAGGGTATGCAGCCCTCAAAAAAACAGCAAATCATTATTTAAAGAGGGATTCATTTTTTCATGGTTTTCCCAAGCTTACTGTTGAATATACCTTCACACGTCAATTAGGGTCCCCGTGTGGTTCTCGCAATCTTCATTGTTATTTTGCCAGGCAGGAAACACTTAGAGAATCGCTTCTTCCGAATTATTGCCTTCGAGCCAAATGCACTTTCTACCTGCTGCAGCTGAGCGGCGCGCCGGAGGTCGCAATGGGGACTTGGCCAGGGAAAACTCGCCTGTCGATGCAGGCCAACAAAGGTGCAGAAGATGGAGGCGATGGGGAGTACAGGGCTGGCTTTTGGGAGCTGAGCACAGCGACCCCCCCCTTTAAAAGAAGCTCATTCATCTCACATGACGCCACAGACTCTGACTAGCAGATTCGATCCTTGAGACATTTATATAGTTACCAGAAATGCGTGAGGTGCAAGCAGCCCATAACAGTCTTACCTGAACCCGAGATCCATGTTGGGGAATCAGGCTTCTTTAAGCCCCCCTCCCCGGATATTGAATGGTGTATTACATCAGCGTCCATCAGTTGCAGCAGACAAGCCATAAAGCCTGCCAGCGGCCTCTAATAACAGGGCCATCACACTCCCATTAGATGTGGTGGTGCAGACAGCCGTGGGTGGTCACAAGGCAGCACTGCAGTGCGGAGGGCGGTCGTGAGGCAGGGGTGCGGGGACGTGGGCGAATGTGAGGCAGCGGTGCGGGGCTGCGGGTGATCATTAGGCAGCGGTGCGGGGCCACAGGTGGTCGTGAGGCAGCGGTGCGGCGCGGATCAGCCTGCAGATTGATATATCTGATCTTCTGCAATGTGAAGGGGGTGGGGTTGGACTGGCACCCTCCCCCCCACCCTCTGCTTACTGCTGATTGGTTAGAGAGTAATCAGGTGGCCCCCTTATTAATTAGTGTCCTGCACCCCTTCCCATCCTCTCAGGCCTGACTGAATAGGCATGTCGGTTTGGGCCAGGCGCTGATCTGCAGGGCACTGTGTGGTATAGTATGTAAACAAGGTTTATTGGGGGGGGGCAGCAGGCACTGAAGGCCCGACCGAGCGGCCCAGACCGTCCGTATGACATTATAGAGTGGGGGTGTCGCTGGAGCGGCCCCAACTTCCCCCCCCCCATATGATGCTATTAATGTTTACAAGCTTCTCACCCTGGAGGAGACCTGCTATCTCCCTGCGAATCAGATCACTGCTCGGCGAGGCGGCCAGCTACTCGTGTTTTTGGAGTCTGTCGCTCTGAGGAAATCCATGGCACAGACCTCCCCCCCATATTTATTCCCATCCCTTGTCCGTCCCGCCCGCCGGCCTGACACACGTCTTTGCAGTGTATTCTCCTTTTACCGGCCAGATCACCTTAACCATTACCCCCCGCTGACTAACACTGACTGAAGTAGACGGGGGGGGGAAGCTGCGATCAGGGGACTGCCTTCGAGCATGGGGGGGCTTAGCATCGCATTAGTGATGCGGCGGCTGCGGCCTTGCCTTTGGACGGGACGTGTGTCGGTCGTCCAAACCTTGACGACGGAATCCGAGCCAACTTACGGGATCACTGCCGCCCCCCCCACATACATCCTCCCCAAAAGGTTACCCTCGGGGCACAGGGGTGGGCAGAGGTGGTGGGCACTCTAATATAATTAGAGATAGGAGAAAGTCTGGATCTCTCTGACCCATGTCCGAAGGAACGGGGCACCTGCGGGGCTCTTGGACGCTGGGGATCCTGGCACGCCCCTCTCAGCAGTGCCGAAATGCTGAGCTTACAGTAAGGAGTAAGTGACCCCCGAGAGACGGCCCCGCGGCACAGGGGTCTGCCCAGCTGTGCAGGAATGTTCTAGAGCCGCACTTTAACCTCTGACCATTAATCACCTAAGACACTCAATTAAGACCCCTGAGCGCGCCGCCTGCTAATGCTGAAGTCGCGACAACGCAGAAATCGCAATAAAATCAAAGCGATTATCCATGCGCCCGGAAACTGACAGGTCCAGCTCATACGGTGCACGTTTCAGCACAGAGGGAAGGAAAACCGCTGGAGTGTAGCATGTGATCATGGTTTTGCCACAATAGCATAACAGATCGTTGTATGCAGCAATTAAACAGTTAAAGATTCGGCTCTTAATTGAGCGGGGGCTGCTCTGTATGCCCATCTGGGGGGGCCCCTCCTCCGACTCCAAATAAGCAACGTTGTCAAGCTGCTCTGAGGGTCAGAGAGGCTTTTCCTGGTGGTTGACCTTGACACAGACAGATTTATCCGGTGTCATCCTCCCTTACCAGCTTCTGTTCCCAATAAGAGGTGCCAGGCTGAGATAATTCACTTCCCCTCCCTCTCTCTCTCTCTCTCTCTCTCCCCTCCCTCCTTCCTTCCTGTTATTATCTTTTGTTTTATTCTCCCATGCGCACATCCGTGGATGAGACTTTCACTTTTCTTAATTCCCTCATTTGAATATCCCTTCAGGCTTGGCTTGTGTGAGGATACGGGAGGATCGCGTCTGCACCCCGGCAAACGTCCTGCGGACGAAGAGTTGCCTTACGTTGCGTTTCCCCCCCACCTAAAAAAAAAAAACAAAAACAAGGAGAAAAGAATAAAACAAAAGACAAACAAACAAGGAGATTCAGACTGAGGGCTTCCTGGTTGGTCTTTGCCAGACTTTATTTTAACCGTGTTTTACGGGAAGCACAAATGAATGTCCCATTTTTAATTTGTGCGGGATTTCAGGGAACTGCAAGGTGCTGCCTTTGACAGCTTAATTAGTGATAGGAGATGCTTTACAAAATCACACTCTGTAGTGTTGAATTTTAAAATATGATGAAAATGAATGAATGAATGAATGTTACGTTCATATAGCATTTTTCGAGACACCCAGCACACTGCACAGAACCAATGGGGAGTCGCCTTCAACCACCACCGCTGTGTAGCGCCCATCCGGATCACGCGACGGCAGCCATTCTGCACCATACGGTAGCCAAGGTGGGGAAGGAGCAGCAGAGAATCACACTCTGGAGAGTTAAAAGAATTAAATTAACAGCGTGGAGAAAAGTCACACTCTAATACAGAGTTTGGGATAGAACTGTGCTTTGTGGTGCTATTTTCAAAAAAGAACAGAGAAAAATCTTGTTTTCTTGTGTGATTTTGAAAAGATTGAAGAAGCACACTTTGTACTGTGATTTTTAAAATTATGCTTTGAAGTACAGATTAGTTTTCTATTCTGAATTCTGAGGCTCAAATCAGGTTCAATTAAGGGCTCAGACTAAGTAAATGATGAAAAAAACACACTTGGTTCCTGATGATCTGTGAGCTGCAGTAATATAATGCATAGATGTTGCATGGTGCACAGTGAGGCCTGCCTGTTTGTGCACGCTTGCAGTGTGTATATAAACAAGCCGTTCATGTGAGTTAATTATTAATTAAACATGAGGTAGGAACATGGCACAGGGATAATGAAGGAGTCCCCAAAGGGGCCCTAAACAAACTGGGTGTGGGTAGCTCCGGCCCCCCTCTCTCACACGCCGTGTCTCCAGCGAGGCAGCCAGCCTGCTAATGAGCCATTCGTGGACCCCGTGTATGTGGTGACATCGACCTTTGACCCCAAGCCCATATCGTCAAGGGAGCAAGAGGCAGGGAAGTAAGAAAAAAGAGGAAAAAAACAGCAGTGCGCTGGGATTGGTGGGGATGCTCGGAAGCTGTTTGCTCAGACTTTTAGTCGTCCGCTCCGTTGCCTGTCTGTACTCGCTTAGTCGGCCGTTTTATTGCCCGATTGGTCACGCCTTTTCTAGCCTGTTTGATTGCCTGTTTGCTTGTTGTTTCTGCTACCATAAGTCTAAGTTCTAGCTCAGACAAGCTAAACTTTCCCTCGATCACTGACTGGCACAAAGTCAGGGCCCTCTCTCAAAATCGGCGTGAGTGCACTCCATGCCAGACGGATGTCTGCTAGTGATGCCGGACCGGAGCAGCTGCGTCTCATAACGATACGACCCCAGAACGACGCCTAGTCCTCCAGCTCGGCACTCACCAGCCTCTCCTCCCCGCCCCCCCCCCAGCCCAAAGCGATCGCAGTCAGAGCCCACGCACCTCGCCGCGGGGACTGTCCTCCATTTTGCTCCCTTGAAACCCCCACCCCCAGTTAATAGCGGCCTGACAGTCTGTGGAAAACCCACATTTGCTTTGGGAGGACGCCGCCGGTGCGCGGCGTTAGCGGCCGGTTCCCAGTGACGGCGCACAGCCGTCTAATTAGCTCTCACGGTGCAGCGTCACGCGATTAAACAGGCCGAAGGGGCCCTGGGGGCGCCCGCGGCTGAAAACATTCCCAATAATCATTTGTTTTGCTTTACTGTTAGGACCCATATCAGGGCCCGGCGCTGCGATAATTACAGGCTTCATCTCCCGTGTTTCTCCCCGCCTTCTGATGTTCATTAATAACAATCCAAGGTTGGAGGTTAAAAACTCATTTAATTGCCTTTATGTTAATGACATTATGAATGGCCGCGACACGGCGATCTCCGCTCGGCACGGTACCCAGTCGCCATGCGGGCCCCCAGGAGGACTGCTCATTTTCCAGAATTACGGAGGCATCGCTGCCTCCTTGCAGGTGGGTGTCTCCCCCCCCCCCCCAGGATTAATGCATGGGCTGCTGTAGTGGGGACAGCAGACAGGTCCTCGGCATGCTGAGTTTTCTAGAGAGCTTGATTGGGGAAGGGAATTTTGCACGCACACGGACATGTTTATCTCACTGGATATTTGGCCACTAGGTGGCGCGGCGGTTAAGGATGCAGACTCATGCCCAGTAGGTTAAGATGGGATGTGAGAAGCGGACAATGTGCTGCTACATGTTACACAAAATGTGAATCTGTGTGCCTTTTGTCCTGCTATGTAAATACATAATTTTTAAAGGCAATAAGCCTACCATTCTTTTTTTTTACCATCCTCAGCAGCTGAGCTGTCATTCATAAAATAATAAAGCAAATTAATTTCAGCACCGGCCTTTCAGGAGCTAAAAAAGGCCAGCCAAGATGGCTTTCTCCCTCTGTCTATAGGTATATTAGCTCTAACGAACCTGGCCATTCTCCTGTGATCTCGCACATTAACGAGATGCCGCTGCTTTTGAGATGCCGGGATCACCAGGCCCGGCACCAACGCGCACAGCCCATTTCAGATCATTCTGATGCCCAGCCTCACGTAACACAACCTCCTGTCCCAGACTGTATGCTGCATCCTGATTGGCCAATTGGAGGAACAGGCTCTTTGCATTAACAGCCAGGTGTACCTAATACAGTGTCCGCTAAGTGTGTATGCACACTATATACATTAATATATACAAAGGCCTCTCTTAGCTGAGCGGTTTCAGCCACTGGCAGCCAGTCGATTCTGAGACCCGGATCAGCCACCAGCAGGACATTCCTAGATCCGGGCCGGAGACACCACCATGACCCCATAGTCCCCAGGTCAGCATTCTGCCCCCGGATGGCCCAGCATCCCTGGAAAAAATGACCCACCGCGGAAAGCGTGAGCACCCCGCTCGCAGAGCCTGCCTGTGCGGCTCGCGTTCCGCCACTCTCTCGTGGGGGCAAAGGGGAATAAATCTTGCGGGGGGACGATGGCGAGGCAGCCATAATCCCCGGCACAAGATGGATGGAGGCCCCGCGAAAAATGTTTTTTTGACGCAGCGCCGACGCGCGCCGTAATGAAGAGG
This sequence comes from Hyperopisus bebe, assembly GCA_026777045.1. Taxonomy (NCBI): domain Eukaryota; kingdom Metazoa; phylum Chordata; class Actinopteri; order Osteoglossiformes; family Mormyridae; genus Hyperopisus; species Hyperopisus bebe. The sequence goes on from JAODJW010000043.1 coordinate 2,645,328, forward strand.
GGGCCGTGTAGCGCGGCCCGGTAGTGGCGCCTGCCGCCATCGACGCGACAGAAATGAGGCCACAGACATGATGAATGGCCTTATCTCTCCCCGCTAAAGGATGACCTGGATACTCCCTCCCTCCTCGTGCCGCACGGGCCGCCATTTTTCACCGCCACGCTCAGCCGCGGACCGGCTCAGGGGCTCCTTCCAAAGGCCCGACCCGCCACGCCCCCCCCTTCACTGCCTTGCAGCCTGTAATGGCTGCCCGGGGCCCCTCCATTTGATCAAGCGGCCCGCTGCCTCCCCCTCCCACTTACCGGCCAATTAAGTCAAGTTCTCATGGAGGGGGTCCAGCTGGTTCCGTGTTATCCGGGGAGAAATTGATTGGAGACACTCTGCCATCTATGAACCTGCTTTAATGACCTGGGTGATAATACTTGTGATTCCTCTCAGTCAGGGGACAGCCGGCACAGCTGTTGCCACGGTAATCCTGGTGCTGATACAGTCGTAGCAGCGAGGCACTAATCTGCCCCCCGAAACTCTCCTGTGATCCCTCCCGCCACCCCCAGCTAATCCACACACACACACACACACACACACACACACCCAACCCAGGCTGCAAGGGGCAGACGTGATGTTTATGGAGCATAAAGGAGACAAAAAGGGGGAGAAATGGAGGGAAAGCCCACAAACACCCATCATCCGTGTGTTTTTATTTTTATTTTTCTCTCTCTCTCCATCTTCTGGCAAACTGTGTTCAGGCCCGGCTGTCAGACGGCATCATCGACGTTCTCCTGACATGGCCATGGATGCCACTCCCACAGAATACATGAATACGTTATTATTTCGGACTAGGAGACTCAGACCCTGCTACCAGCGGTGCAGCTAAAATACCAAATTATCACAATTAAGTATAAATGCATATAAATGTCGAGCTTTTAATAAGCAACGGGGAAACAGCATTAAATTTGTTTAAAAGGCATGACTAAATCATATCCCTTTGTATGAATGTGCACTGATGAATTTCATCCTGGACTCTTGCATGCAGAACCAGGGATGTGCAAACACACGTGAGCGTGAGCGTGGCAGCAGATTTCACACGCGTGCCATGCTTCATCCATCCCTCACGCGGCCGGCCCACCATCCTTTGTTCTGAGAAATTGCCATAATAATAGAAAAGCATAATGATGTGGATCTCAAAGCGTCACGCCGCCTCGGCCGCCGCGTGAGTGATTATTCGAGCGCGAGTGCGGCTCCCACGTTTGCCTGGCACCCAGAGAGCGATTCCAAAGATTTAGGAGTCTCTCAAGATCCCTAAGACGACACCGAAGGATGGGCGCAGCATAAATAAGGTCTGCGGAAAACAGACCTCGCCAACACCTGATTGGCAAAATAATGGGAGGGGGGATGAGAGATGGGGGGGGGGAGGTTTGCCATGAAGAAGAGTTGCTTTTTCAGCTAACCTGTGTATTTGTCATGGTCTTCCTGTCCACTCAACACCAGCAGGCCCCCAGGAGTGGAGGCGTGTTTAGTCGCTACCACCATCCATTAGACCTCAAAAAGTACACACGCACACACACACACACATACACATACACGCCTACAGTCGCTCACAAACACTCACAGTCCCCGCAAGCAGCAGAGGGTCGACCTAATGGTCCTCAGAGGTTTCTATGCTCGTAGGTCAAGGGTCACGAAAACCCAGGTGGAGGCTGGGAAAATTTATCAAGGGAATGAGGTCAAGTAGGCCTTTTAGACTTGTTATAGAGGAGAGGCAGGTATCACAGCTGGCACTCTACTGCGCAGACTGCGCAGGGGGCCTTCGGCTGCGGGACAGAGGAGTCATCTCACCTGACTGCGCTTACGTTAAAGTCTGGTGCTGCGCTTTCGGCTGTTTGTATGTTAAAAATACAACAAATTTAAACTTGATGCAAATGTGTCCACGTGGTGCGTGTGACTGGGCGTGGAGGCCGGACGGCAGATGCGGCCGCGCTAACGGCTAACACGCAGGAAACCGGCGGGAGGAGAATCGACAGGAGCCAAACAAGTTGAACGTGAACTGAGAAGTTCCCTGTGAATGTCCCAAGGTCCCAAGCTGCGATGGTAGACCGGATAAGATGAGCATCGACGGCCTGCTGGAGTCATCATTTAGACGCCACCTTCAGATTTAACGGGAACTTTGGCCTTCATGGGCCTGCCGTTGCGGCTTGTCGGCCATGTTGCCGAGGTGGACATCGGAAAGAACGGCAGAATATTTACCCTGTCAAGTGATTTGTCTTTAATGTGCTTCTTTTCTCGCAACCCCGCCTTAGTGAAATGTAACACCAGCTCTCGGCCGAAGTGATAAACTTTAATGAGAAACCTGCTTCTTGTCTAATATGTCTCAAACACACGTGTGGGTGTGTGTGTGTGTGTGTGTGTGTGTGAGCCTGTGTAGAACTGGGGGGGGGGGGCGCGGGGGTCGGAATAGGGGGGGCAGATGCCAGCGAAGTTGCCCGGAGTCTTGCAGTAATTACATGTGAGTTGTGGGCCTTTCCTTGAGGTCACCAGCCTTTCGCATTCATTCACAGCAGCTGACATTATTTACATCCCGGCTTCGGAAAAACCAGAGCTGAGAGATTACCAGGCCCGTAAAAACATGGATGGTCCACAGGCCGTCTGGCGCCCCCCCTCCCCCCGCATCCTTTTTGGCAGGCGTGCATATGTTCATTGCTGGCTGCGTGGGGACCGTTTCGTCCCATCCAATCAGAGAAGGCATGGGGATGGTTTTGGGCAGGGGGTGGGGGGCAGTGGTTGGAGAGCCACATTCATTTCCGGTAATTAATAACATTGATGCATCTGATGGGGCCCATTAACGGCCCCGTTTGATGGGCTGGACCTCTAGCTGTGGCTTCTCTTGTTTGCATAACTGCGGAGGCATGTGTGATATCAAAGCCCGTCGCCATCGGATACGTGTCCAAGTCCAATCTGGAAACTTCAGTTCTTTTATTGATTTAGCCCCAGTTTCATGCTGCTGGGAGAAGCTCTCCTGGTGCACATTAGAGGATTCACATCCCTGTCACCAGCGTGGCCTCCTTTTTACAGGGAACAATTGCCAGAGGCCAGGCCAGCGGCCACGGTTTAATTGCTATTAATTAAAGCATGAATCTATTTTTTTCTTCATTTATTCTGCTTTTAAATAGGGCTTCGCCAATCTGCTTTTTTTGTGTTTGTTAGAACATCTCCTGGCAAGGCAGCTGCGGGGGGGTGGGGGGGGCTGGGGGGCTTTAACCCCTCCCGCTGGAATGATCTTTCAGTGCAGTCCCTGGCATGATCTAACGCGAAGTGTGAGCTAAGCAGTGATATTTAACAAAGTGGATTTCTGCTTTATTGCAGTATAATGAGGTCAAATGAATCCTTCCACAAATGCTACACACTGCCCACACGAGTCCCGCCTCAAATCCTTTCTGACAGCGATTAGAACAGCAGGAAAACACAACATCGGCCTTCCCGCAGAGTAACGCCGACTGGAAAACGCAGTGTGCACGCAAGCGTTTTATGTACAAGAAAGAAAAACATCATGGCTTCTTCCCTTCTCCCTATTAGGTTTAAAAAATGGCTCCTTTTATAAATGTCGCGTCGATGTCTATGATTATGTCAGAAGCATCGTCTCACCATGATCCGACGGGGAGATTTCAGTGAAAGGAGGTCGCCTCTGCTTTTTTTTGTCATAGCTTGGGACTGAGGTATATTTCCAGCTAAGTGCTGGCCTGCTAGTGGCATTTTAATAGGACTCACCCGTGCGTTCTTATGGGGAGGGAATTGCATCCATGGCTATCAGCAGAAAAACGACGTACAGTCTTTTCCTCCGGGCCCTCTCGGAGATAGCTAGCGAGTTGCCGCAGCAACACGTCTGCCTCACCGGTGCGATAGGCGTGCCCAGGCTGGTCGGGAAGCTCCGCCCTTCCCCCCATGGGACCAGAACCATCCGCATGCGCTGTCCGTGGGCCGGGTCACTCGAGGTGATTGATTACGACCGCAGCGTGCTCCCGGCAGAAACACCTTAAACCAGGGAGGTCCTCCTTAATTTGGAGCTTCGCTGCACAGATCGTAGCTTATTTGATGCTGATCATGGAGTCCCTGGGTGATCCTAGAAATCTTTAAACTAAACGCACATGTTTGCAGCCCTTATTTGTATCTCAGTCACAGAGCTAACCAGCGGAATTGACCTACATAGGATTATCTCTGGCTATTTACAGGCTTGGTGCTCAGCACGGTAGTGCATTGTCTGTCTTGCTGTTCCACCTGAAAGGGGAGGAAGTCCCAATTAAAATGGAAATGGGCCGTTTTAATGGTCCCTTGAATTGACAAGTGAGCAATGATTTTCGTATCGGTGTCTGTCAAAGGTCTGCGAAAAACTGCTGTTGATAAGGCCCAACGCTACCAATTAGGTGGTGCGTGGACCTGTGGCCAGATCCCTGTGTGGATGTCACCAACACTTATCAGGAATTACTGACAAAAGGGCCGGCATGGTGATGGGGGGAATTGCGCGCTACCTCTCGTCCCCACTGGGCAGGACCCTGAAACCCAGAGAATGCCGCGTCGCCAGAAGGCGGGTCCCCGCCTCCCCGACACCGCCTTGCGGCCTGGCCTTTCCATCATTACCCTGGGCCTCCCGCTAGCCGTAGCGCGCTAACGATGTCGTCTGTGTTTCTGGGACGTTAACAAAGCCCGCTACCGAATGTGCTAAAAACAAAAGGGGAACAAGGTGTTACTGAAAAACAGAGATTAAGGTTAGTAGCTTAAATATTAACACGCCATTACTGACCCGGTCTCCCCGCGGCTAACGGCTCCGGCTAAGAGAAGTGGGATGATATCTGCCATCTTTTGGGACTGTGTGAAATTGATTTTTCTGTTTTAGTTTTCATCAAGCTCCAAAAGTTCTTTTCTCCCTTTGGTTTCTGATAGTTTCATCTTCAGCAGAAACCCCAGCCTCTGCAATATGGCTGCATATGAAGTCATCGCTCAGAACTTTAGGGCAGCTGGTTTAGAAATAGCTTGCAAAAAACCGTCAAACACTTAAATGTCCATTTTCACTTCACCTGCTTGAAACTATAATCATCTATACTTTAGTGTAGAACTGTATCCACACGTCTATTAACAGGAACGGACAATGGTTTTATGGCCTAACGAGTCAAGATATGGGTGAGCACAGAGTTTGGTGTTTGTACTTCCCACTGTCAAGCAGGAAGCAGGCAATGTCATGGGTCTTGGGTGGTTTTGATGGTAACAGAGTTAGTAACCATTTTCCAACCCATCGCAATCTTAACTGTCATGGCTATTGCAGCTTGGGGCACGCCACTCCATCAGGATTAAGGTGGATTGTTCCTCATTCTCCAGCAAAATAACATCCCAAAACACACCTCACGACCATCAGGTAAAGGAGTAAGGTGAGGAACTTCTCAGGCTAATGACCTGGCCTGCTGGGTCTCCACACCTCAGTTACTTAGAAGTTGTTGGAGACAAACCGGACAGAAGAGTCAAAGCAAAGCAACCCACCGACGCCCTACATCTGTGGGAGCCTCCGGAGAAGAGCTGGGAAGACATGTCAGGTGATTCTCTGCACAGGCTTGTCAGCCCAGTGCCTTGTGTTTGTGAAACTGTTATCAAGGCAAATGGTGGCTATTTCGAGAATCCCAAGATTTTCAGACAATTTTCAGTTTTCTTGAAGGATAATTTGGCTCTCCTCATGTTTTGCACATTCTAATGTGTTCTCATTTTCAAATAATTAATGCACAACATGGGTTTTCACCAAGTTTCCTTATATTTTTGACTAGTACTGAATATATGTGTAAATATATAGACACAGGTGTACATGAAATATAAATGTACATATATTTACATATGTGTGCACGATATTTTATTGTACATATTGTAAAACAAAACACAGTCGATACACCACATGTACTGTACAGTCCCTGTGCACAACTTAACTATAAAATCGTGTAGCTTCTCTAAAGTTATTTTAGCATTTATGCAAATGATGATGTCAAGAAAAGGGAAACATGTAATTAGCTATTGAGATAAGAGACTCTGTATAATGGATGTCTGACAAGAGGCGAGTCATCAACAATTCAAGTCTAAAAGTTTACTCCAGTCAAGATATGGAACAAAGGGGCTAGATCTTATTTTTTGCTAACTCTTATGACTTATACATGTTGAGAAGACTAAGAAGGTAATTTCTGAATTCCTTTATATATATGTGGCTGGACCCAGCTAAAATTGTTACCCCTAGTTAAGTACGTAGTTAATGCTGAAATAACTAGCTAAAATTATATCACATGATCAGAAAATGTATGCGTGTTGTGTAGTTATGCTAATGTACCGGTCAACAACATCTATGACTTCAGCTAGCTAGTCCTTTAGATTCTTGTAATTGTAGATTTAGTAGTTTTATGTTTGTTCCCGTTTTATTTAAAGCCATGAATATGATTCTTTTCTCTCTAGGGCTAATTATCTAGCTGAACAAAGCATTTTCTGAGTAGGAGTGACATGTCTTCAGATTGAATGGATGCATTATAGCGTAAAAGTAGTTTTATATCTTTGCTTTTCTTGAACAAGCTAGTCTTGCTTTGTCTGCTCCGGTGTTTTTACACCAGTCCAGCCTCTAATTGAACCTTTCGTGCAATTCTCTTCCCCGTCGGGCAGAGGAGGCCTCACACCTGCCTTTGAATTCGGCAGGGCTCCTGGGGAAGTGACTGACGCCTCGCCTGACGGGTAGTCAACGTGGAAAGTCTCCCCCGTCTCAGCCCGGCTCACGCTGAGCTGTGAGTGTTTGGGGCAGAAACCCTGGTTTTTGTGGCAAACGTCCATCAAAGGCCTAATTAAACATTTCAGGCGGGCAATAGGATGGCCAGAAGTACGAAACAAGGCCAGCCGCAGTGGGAGGAAGGGGGCAGCAGGGTTCTTGTTGAGGCACGACTATCCCATGATGTTAGGAAATGCTTCAGTAAACGCACGATACCTTTGTTAAATGCCTTGCTGTGTCCTCCATTGTCTCTGGGGATCAGTCGCGGGGCCCTGGTGGCCACTGGGATGGCTTCTGGGGCTCCGTCCTCTGTTTTGCTTCAAAAGGGCGAGCTGCCCAGCCCGAGTGGCTGGCCCGCAGTGCGGGCCAGAGGCTCTGCTTGCCTCAGCTGCTCTGTCACAAGGAGTTCACCTAACACTCCCTGACTGCACTTAGCTGTGTTTCCCTGATGCGGTCATATCACATCAACACGCCCGCTCATGACATCACACCCCCCCCCCCACCC
>JAODJW010000043.1:2655826-2669164 GCA_026777045.1 Hyperopisus bebe
ATAAAAAACCCTGACCAGGGTAAGTGAGTAAAATACGAATGCATTTATTAAACTGTGAGTCTATATACTTGCATACATACATACGTACTTAGAAATATATATACAAATATGTATGTGTGTGTATATGTGTGTAATTTTATTTATATATATATATACACACACACACACACACACACAGACTCACACACACATATATACATATATAACTACAGCCCAACACTTTTGTTCATATATACAGTTGAAGCACATTATATTCCAAATATCCACACAATGCCAATTACTTTCTCTTTTTTGGTTTTAATATCCTTTTTCCCAGTCTGTTTAAGATTAATAATGTTACGCTTGATATTAAATTTTGAATGTCATGTATTTTATTACAGAGTGTAAATTCAGTCAGCGAGAGATTGTCTTCTCAATGCAGTGATTTTCAAAGGCCAGTTCTAAATGTCATATTCCACTCAAAGCCACAACCTTTAATATAATGAAACTCTTCACTGTGATACCATGTTGAATTTTTTGCTCACATAACAATTCCTTGTTATACATATTTAGTAAATGACATGTAATTTGTAAATAGTTTGGATGGTGTAATCTGCTACTCCTTAAACATATGCTGTCATGGAAACTATGGAGATGCGCCAAGTGCCTCCTCACGCCCAGATAGGCAGGACACTGATCATGTGATCAGGGATCGCTGGTTCATTTTCATGGCTTTATGGTCCATATAAAGCAGTAAAAATTGTCTGTGGATCATTGCAAAGGTGATTAAACATCTTAACATTTAAGCCCAATCAGAGAAGTTCTCTCAGGTATCCAGTAGATATTTTGTTAACTAGTAAACCGTTGGCAAATGCACAATATATTTTTCTAATATCGGTCCCTCAAACCACAGTATAAGGGACACAAACAAAAGAGATTATGATTCATAGTCCAAAACAGCCTGCCATTTTTGGAAGTAAATTCAGACACTCGCATTCGAGGGACATTGAAAAAAATCTTCCAGGTACATAAGGAAAAAAACGGTCACTTATTAAGGTCACTTTGCAAAAGGTCATTTAATCATGTAGCGGGATTGGTGGCGGGCAGCAGGAGGGTGGCGCGCACTTGCGGGAGCGGTGATGCCGTACCCCTGCAGGATCAGGCTAATGCAGCAGGCTGTCCCTTAGGTTTGCCAGGATCATTGCACGATTGCAACGGTTATGCCTGTTTCCCTGCGTCCTGGTGGCGACCACCCCGTCTGTGCTGTTTCACTGGCACCGAGAGCGCTGCTTACACGCCGGAGCGGGTGATAATCACCCATAATCAGGGAGGAGGGCGTTGCATCCTCTCAGGCCACTGCTGCCGTTCAGAATTATGAAGCGATGTACGGGAGGTACTGGTAATCTCTGCCTTGTTTACGTCTACTGAAAACTAGTAAACGAGGCTGGTGACATTTTTTAAATTCAGGGTTATAACGCTCTACAGTGCCCCCTATCGTTTGTTGCTGAATATAGCGTAAATGTCATACACGTCCACCATCGGAGTTTGTATGTTCTCTTCCAGAAAATTGGCAAGGGAAACGTAAGAGAACATATGGTGATATAACAAGCTTATCTCTGTAAAATTATGTGAATTTTGTTAATCACCAGGTTATATGTATTCGGAGGAATTACTACTTACATTGTGAAAAATTGTGTCTCTGCTAGAAATCTGTGGAGAACTGAATTAACACACTCAATTAACAACCTGTTCTCAGTATAAACACCCATTCAACATTTTTTCTTTTTTGCTCAGCTCTTTAATATAATACCATATCCCTACTGCATACTTACCTTAAAAATGAACACCCCCCCCCACACCCTATGGATTTCCAGCTTCTTATCATCTAATCTTGTTTCTTATGATTTCAATCAGCTGTGAAACCATACAGAACTTCCTAAATGATGGTCAAATGGTTACATGACAGTGATCCAAGTGCAAATCCTCTAGCTGACTAAAACAATGGCAGCCATACTGAGTGCTGGGTTACTCGCCTGTCACGGCCAACATGGTGACCTACATATATAGTGCTGAACAATTTGAGGGATTCATCCCTAGGGCTTTTATTTGAGAAATAATTATTTACTGTATAGGAATCCAGGGATTTTGGATTCAAGCCTCTGTTGTATATTGACCCCAATACTGTCACTTGTGCAGAAAATGGATGTTTTCCCACCTGGCTGTTGAAGTCAGGATCATAGGTGATGACACACTGAAATGGCTGCTAGGGGCACAAGGCCCTCATTTAAGAGCCGCGTTCCTTCAACCCCAGAGAGCTGAGTGTCGTCCAGAACACGGACAAGCTGCTCTCCTCTTTCCCTTTGTTAGAAGAATGCCTTCTTGCAAAGGCTCCGCATGAACGAAAATGCTGGCTGTCTTTAAGTGCCCTTTAATGGCTCCTGTGGTGATTTACACACCTCATCCATAAATCTGAATTCATAATTACTTTGAAATTTGCCAGCAGATGTGTCCATATTACAGCCAAATAAAGCATCCCTGCTTTGCCCACCCAGGATAACAGAGTAAAAATCAAGAAACGGGGATAATTCAAGGTGAGTTTGTGAAATTGGAATCTTCTGGATAACACTTGTGTTACATACGTGTGTATTTCAGCACTCATGAAACATGGCTGGGCTGCAGGCGACAGCAGAGGATTTAATCACAAATTATGGATTGAGAAATGACTGGTGCTTATATCTTCTTCTGTGTGCATTGTTATTGTTACAAGGGAATGAAATATGTCGCCACAACGAGACTGTCATTACCGTTCAAAGATTACAAGATTACTCTGTTTTGATTTATACAGTTCTTTTATGAATTATGCACTTAAAATTCTAATCATAACATGCAACAACCAACAAAAGGCCATAAAGATACTGTCAGAATGCACGTACATCTACAGTAAGGTCAGAGGTTAGGGGTCAGAGGTGACATCAGACCCTGCTCTGTGAGAAGCTCTGGGAAGTTGATTGTGTTCGCACAGTCTATAGGGGTTAGAAACCGAAAAACATGGACACTGTGTGAGGCTTTCAAATCGGAGCACTGAGCCAACATTATGGTCTTGAATGTTCTTCCCGTGTTTCCAATGCGTGAGGCTGAGGGGTCACAGTAGAGCCTCCACAGCTGCACCCTGCATCACCACTGCATCACCACCATGAGGAGGTCTCTCACACCTTCACCTCTTACTCTATTAACTGTGCCAGGAGTGCAGTGTAGGAACTGCACACCATCTTTATTTAGTAACTGTTTAACGCTGATTGGGTCTCGATGGCAATCAATTAACCTTGTTAAAATCTGCCAGGCCCTGTTTGTTTTACATAATTTCTCTTTGTTGGCTTTTGGAAAAAGAAGACAAAAAAATCGAACCGACCCCGGTGCTGTTATGTGGCTGTGAAGGATTCGGTTTTCCCGTATTCAGCTTCCCACCCATTCTTCAGGCCCCCCCAGACTGAAATAGGCCAGCTGTTTTGCTTTATTCTTTGTAAGTGCCGGCTTCCGTTTTCAGAGATTCACTCGCCTGTCATACGCTGCTTATCTAAATCTACGAAAGAAAGCTGAGCTACGCCATCAGCCCACCGATAAGTATCTTCTGTTTTGTCATTAATAACGTGAAAAATACTGTACTGCACCTTTACACCGTCTACTCTTACATCGAAACAGAAATGTCATTTAAATTGTTTAACTCTGATTGTTTTGGTCTTTCGGCATCTGGCATCTGAGTGACAACAGAGAAAAAAATCGATATAGGGTAAGCCACTGTCCCATTATCGACTATCGGTAAGGAGTCATGGCGTGATACTTTAACTGGTCGCATTCAATTTTCTTCAGCAGTAACCGCAAACCTAATAATACGATCGATTATACATCAAAGACTTCTTTCAATTAGCTGAATGTTAATTAACATGTTAAATTACTTTCACAGCACTGATTGGCATGTTTAACCATTGCTTTGATTTCCGTCTAATCGAAATCTGTTTAAAACAATGTACAGCCAAAACGAACATTGGAAAATTAATCACTTATGGATTTTTTCTAAAACACACAAAAAACTAAAACAAAGTCTAAAATAAACTTAGGAGTGAGTCGCGCGCCTCTTTAAAAATTGCTTGCAGGTTTCTTGTTAAGTTTTACCACCACTATGTTTAAAGTTTAAAGTTATTATTTTATTATGTATGAATCGTGTCCAGTTTTTGTTATTTCTACAGCTTATCTCCAGAATCATAGCCATGATTTATTTATGACAGCATTGGCCTGTAATTACAAAAGCGTATTTTTTTTTCAAATAAAATGAGCAGTAATACTAAAAATAATGTTCATCCACAACTTGAGTTGCCAAACAAGGTTTTGTTTAGCAAACATCTTTAAATGCAACCGGAGCGTGCCTAGTTGCTGTGTATGTGAATCAGAAATGAGCTTCTTGCTTAACAGTCAGTACCTTCATCTTTAATTATTGGTCATTGACAAATAATTACTTTGCAGAAAACGTGCTCGCAATGTTGCACTAAAACATTGATGACTTTGTCGCCGCCTTGTGGCCGCTAACATCCTCGTGGATTCCGCGGTCTGACTCGTAAGGTTTTGCGTTGTCTTTAAATAAGCGGCCAGTCATAATTTGCAAATTGCAGCACATATAATATACATTTGAAAAATCGGATAGCGTAGGGTTTTTCTTAAATTTAATGTAACATTTTGTCTAGAGATTAAGTGATCAATTGAATAGTTGAAATATTTGGAAACTCGAATTTATCAATATACTGTTATGTACTGATTTCATAAAAATGCGTCCATCCGTGTTTTATTTTTTTTGAAATATGTTTTATATTTGCGTTTTATTATTACCTTGGCCACATGCGTGTGGGATATAAATATTTAGCGTTCCGTATACATTTAACGGGCTCTGGTGGATACGGTATGAACTCCAGCACTGCAGAAACGTTCAGAATTGCCATTAGGATACCAAGTTGCTTTATTTCGCATCATTGCATTGTATTTTAATTTATTATGTCAAGATGCGTTTATGCCAAAATTACGGCCAAGCAAAAACAATAAACTGTAGTCGATGCAATATAAATCTTTAAATGTGTCAAATTGAATGTTTCATGAAAACCAAAACACTCCGCGCTTACCGGATTTGTCGATATCTGGTTGTCAGACTGAAAAGATCCCCGCGACTTCTCTACTTTCCTGGGTCGATAATATTTATGAGCAAACATGATCAATTCTCAGCCTAAGTCGCCTCAGTTCTTCTCAGAATAAAAATATGTTTTATAAATTATTAATGAAGTATCTGAATCATTGATATACAAGCTGTATTAATATTCGGAAGACGGTCTTTTTTTTGGTCTTTTTAGACAGCTGTTAGGCCTATCTTTTTAAAGAAACTAAAATCAGAGGGACGATCAATAATACTGTAATTATGGTTACAATAATAATAATAATAATAATAGTAATAATAGTAATAATAATAATAGTTATTATTATTGTTATTATTATTATGACAAAATGTTAGATTATGGATAATTATTATTGTTATTATTATCAATAGTAGAAAATATCTATATTTTTTTAAATATTCTCACTCAGCAAAAAATATGCGACAATATATAGCCGGGTAATTAAAGAGCGCGCGACAAATTCCATAACACAAACCACAACTCTGAAAGCCTCGTGCTGTGCAGTGAATGACCCGCGGTATCGACCGAACCTCCGTACGGCCCAGCATTGCTCAGAAGGTCCAGGAGCGAGGTTTTCAGGGGAGCGTCATCACACCACGTCCACGGCCGAGACGCACTACATCCTGGCGGCGAACATCTTCACGGGCAAAAATAATGAGAAGACGCATATTAATGCAAAGTGCGCGTCCTGATGGCGATACAGAAGATCTCAAAAGTGCAACACTCCATATTAAACATACGCCACAATGATCCAACACGGGAAAATACATTATATGCAACTTTGTATACGATTTTAACGTCGGTTAATACTTCCGTAATGTCGAAATATCAGGAGAACGCACTCACAAAAACGTTTTGATTATCTCAATTACTTTTAAATTCCTGTTCTGTCTTCTCAAATATAATTATTGTACTTTATTTTTCTTATAATTACATTAATAATAATCGTGTAATTAGTCCACTAATTAGCCTGGCACAGTAGTTAATCAGCAAAATGCCGCTGCCACTATCAATACAAGAACTCCGAGATTCAACGAGATGCTTTGGTCTGTCTGGCCGCTTTCTGTGTGATATCATAAAATTGCCGCGAGGCTGGCATATGAGGAGACTCAACAGAGAAGGCAAAAACATTTTCAAGTATTTGCGATTTCCCACAACCAAGATCTTACTGCAATAAAAAATGCGGCTTTGAAACAAAATCTATAGTTTTCTTAGCCTAATTTGTTTATCAGTACATTTTTACAACACAGTTAAAGAGAGCAATAAAAACAATTTATCTCCGAAACATTTTGACGGGAAAGAATATTATTCATCTTAAGCAAAATTTGAACATGCAACTTTTTTTAGAAGATGGTTTTACTCTGCTTTGTGTGGCACTTGTTTTATCGATTTAAAAAGCTCGTGAAACAATATTTTCCTTTTCTCGGAGACGCACTTTTAAGACGGCAGCATAAGTTGCGCGGAAAAGAGCATTCAAGGTTCAATAGCTGTCTGGAGAATGACAAGATAAAGCAGCGACTGCTTGATTGGTTAAATGTAGCCGGCGTCACGCTGAAGCCAATGACAAGAGAGGGGGGGTGAAACTAGCGGCGCATTATAATAAAGGAGAAAATCAGTCTCTTTGCAAGGGCTCTGACGTCATGGTAGGAAGTCTTTGTAGAGCAACGTTACGATTACGGGCAAAATAGAAGCGTGGTGGCGAGCAGTTGTTCTTTAGAGTCTCTCCACACCTCAACTTAGCAAAAAAGTTAAATACACAGAACAAAAGGACTTGGACTACATCGGCTCACTGCGTGCCCCAGTCCACACCGAATAGCATCATTCCTGGAGAGTCCACCTGAAAAGCAGAGCGAGAAACAGCTTCGTGCAATTTATTTGGTCAATATTATTTATGCATTTTTCATTCGTAATATTACAGACAACATAATACAATCTGGCCACCAGGTTCTTCGGTGTTACTTTAATTGTGTTTTTTAAAATAATTATTATTTAATGGGGAACTTCGGCATTCTAAAATTCGTAATGAGGGCAAAATAAGAAAAAAAGAAGTATTTTGTGTTTTTTTCCTCACTATGGAAGCGTCCAGCGGATCGAGTTTTGGAATAGACACTATTTTGTCAAATAGTACTGGGTGTGGGAGCCCAGTGCTGATGAACGGAGATTTTCGTCTGGGGGACAGCCGGAGCGCGGATTTCAGGAGCCAGGGCAGCCCGTCACCATGTTCGGAGATAGACACTGTGGGAACTGCTCCGTCATCCCCCATTTCGGTCACCATGGAGCACGCCGAAGCCCATCTGCTCCAAGACAGCCTGCAGCATCACCACCAACTTCACAATCAGCAGCAGAGTTTGCAGCTTTCGCCGCAGCAGCAGCTCGGCGCTGCCGGCGCTGCCCCCAGGACAGCCACCTCGTCCTTCCTCATCAAAGACATTTTGGGGGACAGCAAACCGCTGGCCACATGCGCGCCGTACAGCACCAGCGTGTCGTCGCCTCACCACACGCCGAAACTGGAGAACGTCGCGACGGACGGCTTCAGGCCAAAACTGGAGCAAGATGACAGCAAGAGCAAACTGGACACAAGAGATGACATTCACGGCGACATGAAATGTAACGGTAAGAAGAAACTTGCGTTTCTTAAAAGGCCACTATTTCATCCTGTTATTTCTGTCTTTTAAAGGATGTTGAAATAAATTGCTCCTGGGGTTGTCTCTCGAAACAACGATTTAATGTGCGTTAAAGTCTAGCAATACTTTTTCCTGTTGTGTCCGTCGAAGTGATATTATTATTATTATTATTATTATTATTATTATTATTAATGATAATAATAATAATGATAATAATAATTCGATATTGACATTTTATTCTGATCATTTTATGCGGTTAATTTATTAAATGGTACAAAGATTTGCATTGAAAACAAACTGCACGGCTTATTGATTTCAATTAAACACATTTACCAAATATTTTTAAATTATGCAAATAGAGTACAAATAGCACTTTAGAGTATAGTGCAGTGTTATCGTGTGGATTCGTGGTACTTACTATCATCACAACAGGACCGAAAACACAGGAAGGGAGCGCCTGTCTGGTGATTTCTTCGTGAACTGGCCTCCCTTGTGGGTCAATTAGAGAGATTATTGTTCTTCCTACAGGGGAGACCGCGGAGCGCAAAAAAGTGCTACAAATAGAGATGGATTGACATATCGATTCTCTCGCTTCTCAGCGAAAAAACCGAAGTTGACAAATAGAATCCGGATTCTTTCTACGCGCTGTCTGGTCCCGCGATGCGCTCTCGGTTTCTGTCGTCAACTCAAATCCGCCTCTTTGCTGCCAGTTTTGAATACATTTCACAGGTTTCAATTTTCTTTAAGATATGGCATGGCTCGAAACATTTTATTGCGTAAAAAAAGAACGCATTCAATTTTTTTAAAAATGTGATATGTAGTTGAGAGTCGTTGCTGTAAACTATTGATGCATGTCTCCGTTCGGTGTTTTAACTAAATGGAAAGTGCCTTCAATGATTTAGTGGTAACAGCACGTTCTTTTCTGGCCGTGTCTTATTAGTTTTTAAAAAGTTTTTAAAGATGTTAAGGTGAGACATTTTCTGTGATTTTAATCGTTTTATATATCTGTTTAGGGACGAAAGAGGAGGGCGACCGAGAGATTTCGAGCAGCCGAGAAAGTCCCCCGATCCGCACCAAAAAACCACGAAAAGCACGTACAGCCTTCTCGGACAACCAGCTGAACCAGCTGGAGCGCAGCTTTGAGCGTCAGAAATACCTCAGCGTGCAGGATCGGATGGACTTGGCCGCGGCGCTGAATCTCACGGACACGCAGGTGAAGACGTGGTACCAGAACCGACGGTACGTGGCCTTGTTTGTTCATGCACTCGTTATGGGACATTATAGTTTAAACCATAGCAATTACCAGTTACAATATTGGGTATTAGTCACAGGCCTGTTTTTATGCCTATTAACACAACATTAATTAAGTTGCATCTTATACCATGTTAAAAGATTTTGCTTTTGGAAAAAAATAACGGTTGCAATCGATAAATAAATGAAAAGGGGTAAACACTGAAATAAAATTTACAGTTCAAGTGCAAAAAGTCTCATACTTGCCGCTTAAATGTATACGTGTTTATAAATCAGCTTAGGGATTCTGTTTATATATAATATTAAAAAATACATTTAATTCGAATTCAAACTTTGTTTATTTGATTTTTTTTTCTAAAATATATTTAAATATTTATTTTTGGGCAATGATAAATAAAAAAGATAAATACAGAAAGATAATATTATTTTTTAAATTACATTTATAATTTAAAAATTACTGGTATTTTATTCTTAAAGGTGCATGGCAATATAGGCCTATTCCAAAATTATTGCTAGATTTAAAAAAAACTTTCATTTTTTTGTATGTACAAAAACGTATTCAGATATTAGTATGCATTTATGCGCTTGTCTTCGCTATCACCCTCAATACGTCAGAAAAGATTAGCGTTAAATGTGTGTAAATATATGACTACAGAGGGTAGTCTGAATTTTAAGAAGTAGTAGACATGTGTGAATAAAATATTCTGTTTTGATTTCGATTATGGAACTGTATAGAGCTAAATATAATGTGTGTTACTTTAAATGTATTGAACTCGTTTTTAGTTAAACAGCGTAAAACCGCATGCCCCTTTGTACAAGTGTATACTGTTGTAATGTGGGTTAAGTTCATTTGAAAAATAACTTAAATATAAAAACTCACAACTCTACATTTGCTCTTTTCACTGTCCCAACGAACTATTATAATATTTTTTTAGAATAACACGACAGTTTCATTTTTGTTGATCTTTTTGGGAAAGAGAGTGAACACTTTCGCGGGTTTGTGAAAGGGACTCGGCGCTTTGTTTGGCTTGCAGATTTCTTTAGTGGAAACACACAGTAATTTGTTCGCCCAGTGATTAAACCTGCCTAATTAAGGGGTGTTTGGGGAATTGAAGCAGTCCGAACCAGTTAAATCATTGACTTGTGTTTTTTAATCTAATTTTAGGACGAAGTGGAAGAGACAGACCGCAGTCGGATTAGAGTTGCTTGCTGAAGCTGGAAATTATTCGGCTTTACAAAGAATGTTTCCGTCGCCGTATTTTTACCATCCGAGTTTGTTGGGCACCATGGACAGCACGACGGCCGCCGCTGCAGCCGCTGCGATGTACAGCAGTATGTATCGGACTGCGCCGGCGCCGCACCCCGGCCTTCAGAGGCCCCTGGTTCCAAGGGTCCTCATCCACGGTCTTGGGTCAGGGGGCCAACCTGCTTTGAATCCGCTGGCTAACCCTATTCCTGGCACGCCGCATCCTCGGTAAATTGATCCAATAGACACTAATTCTCGTGTGGAGAGACGAACAGAAGTGAACAAAAACTGCGAAATGACGACACGGCGACTATGTTAAAAGAGGATCAGAAATGCTATCTATACTATGGTTCAGTTCTCAAAAAAAAAACAAACAAAAAAACAAACAAACAGACTTTGAACTTTTAAAGAAAGGTCTACACAGAAACGCGGACTGTATATATGTTTCATTTTGTTTTGTTTTGTACAAATACACTTAAGATACTAACAAACTTGTAAAAATTTATTAGATGGAAAGAATGTGTCGATTAAAGAAGAATGACACAAACTGATTCTCAGAGACTCTTCTATTGCAGAGAAAAGGTTAAACGACCAGAGACTTTTACACTCGTCACGTTTTTTTCGTATTGGCATGTACTTTTGATACAAAGTGTACGCGCGGTAAAGTCGGGATTAAATCAACTCTACCAGAGTTAAGTCCACTCTGAGACAGTTACATTCTAACACAGCACGCAAGGATCGTATAATCTCTCTCAGATTTGATTTAACTCCGCCGATTTTACTGTGCATGTCGAAAGACTGGGTGAAATATTTATTATGTGTTGTCTGAGATCCGCTTACGTAGAACATACAGAATTTCGTTTATTCGTTTAATTTCATAATTAGGTAAGCTAAATGAAAAACAAACAAACATTAGTTTGTATCTACGACTGTTTGACTTACTGATCTCATGAAAAAAACCTTCTGTAATAACAATAAAACTATATTTTTACTAGCACTGAAATATGTGATGATTTTAATTAATTAATTGTTTCTAAGGAAACTTAATCCAAGAGACAGGAGAAAAACACAAACACAGTTTTTATAACACTATTTAAAAGTTATTATTATTATTATTATTATTATTATTATTATTATTATTATTATTATTATTATTATCGTGGCAGTATTCAGCGCTTTTACATTAAATCGAAAGACAAACATTTGCTGGTGAGAGCGGAGCTGTTAATGGCCACATGACCGTGAGGATAAATGGTGCGATGAGCGGGGCGCGCGGCCTGGGGAGGCGTTCGCTGCCTGGCAGCTGTTCCGTAGCAGCAGAACGCGTCAGACAAGCGGCACCGGCGCAGACAGCAGGCGCTAGGCGTCCCAGCGTGAGAAATCGGATGACATCGCAATAATTACAAGTCAAATTACATATGAACAATTAAAAGGAAGATCCCCAGAGAATTATTTCGGTCCACATAAAGAGCTCTTACCCAGAGGAATAAGTCCGGCCGTACATTTTAATATATTTTGTGTTCCACATTAGCATTAAAAACACGACGGGATTCTATGTTCCGACGTCTGCTAATATTTGATCACATTAATTAAAAACAATGTATCAGGCGCGCGACGCAATCAAGTATAACTGAAACGAACGTAAAATATGCAACTGACGTATAAAAATAAATTAGCCTTTCTGCCCCTAGCATCACAGGCATATTTTAATAAATAAAGGGATCGTGCATTTCCCTGCGTATTTATAGAGCTTAGAAAATCTAGGCTGCTCTCTGCAAACGAGGCATCTTGTGGCTTTCAAATGACAGAACCAAGCAAATAACGCTCCTGAGTGAGCGTAATTACATGAAAGATTAAGTACTTTCATTTTATTATTAATTTTTTAAGCATGATCTCGTCCCTGAGAGGATTTTGTTGAGGCTTCGCTTTCATTAGAATTGACTCAAGGATGGGAGGGCCTCGGGCCACGTGTGTTGGGATCCTCTAATTCGCTTGCTTTTTTTTCTCTGCTATTAAATTCAAGTTAAAGCAATTTAATTCCCGTAAAAACAGTTTACCCTTACTGTATTCTGTAAAGTTGTCGTTTAACTCTCATCCGAATTTTGATTCGTGAACGCCAATTCTCGCTAAAAATAATTCTCAGGAGATGACAATTTAAACGGGGTCTAATATTTTATTTCATTTATTTATGTTTTTTCCTTTTATAGTTGCTGAATGTCGACTTATATTTTGTTTGATGTTTTTAAGAATTGCATTTTTGTTTTGGGATTTCATTTTCTAATTTGCATCATGCAGTTTCTTCCACAGATGGAAATCTGAACCGAATTCATAATTATGAGTGAACGCTATATTGCAGGTTAACCTACAAAGTTATGGGAATAGTTGAAATGGATACATTTTATCCGATTGTTAAAGGATATAAAAATTCTAAAGTGATTTATTTTTAAGGCGCGCGCCCGCTATGGAACCTGTTACTTCTGTGACGATCAGCTTATTGATGAACTAGGCCTATGAACAGGGCTTCAATATTTAAATCCCAGACACCACCAGTATGACTCGAAAACCGATTACAGAAAGAAAAACTATTTTTATTTATAAACTTAAAATATCTTTTTAAAAAAGTCATATCATTAAGATGCTTATTTTTTCCCCGAAGGTTAAAGCCACCAAGCACCGGACGTGTTTCAGGCAGAAGAACGATGGTTGAAAACAAAACATTTAAAACAGTAAAACATTCAAATTTGTATTTTGGAAAAAAACAACACGTCTATACAACACCGACTTTAATGTTATGAGAAAGTGCAACATAAAGGCTTATTTGTTACTAATGTAACACAAATTGACGGAATCGCAAAGACTTTTTAGCAGTTAAATACAATTGTTTTCGCAAGGACACATCTAATTACGGTTTCCCTCAAATCAATGTTCCTATTAATTTATTTATGAATAGTAAATACTACTTCAGAGCTTTAGCAAAGTATGTATGGTTTTCATTATTTTACAGTACTGATTGGGGCCTGTTTAG
>JAODJW010000043.1:2669264-2692394 GCA_026777045.1 Hyperopisus bebe
CGCCCCCCCCCCCCCCCAAGTGAGTTGGAGATATGCAAACTCCACTGGTGGGCGTGTGGCGTGGGTAATAAAGGCGCTTAAGAATGACACCAAACACAGAAGGCAAAAACACATCTTAGGGCACTGGAACTAATTTTTTAAATAATTCAGAACTAGTTGCTATACATATTTAATCTTATGTATGAGTTCAAAACATTATTTATTTATTGCTGAGAAGGACGGCGGAGGAGGGGGGGGGGCAGAATCCATTAATTATAATTGACTCAGCGATTTCTTTATAGACGTCTCGTACGTTCAGTATTCAGTATTGACTTAAAATAGTGCTCTCCTCTTGTTCGATACTTAGCGAGTTCTTTCTCGGCGCGAGTACGGATAATTATTTATTTCACCCAGTATTTCCCCAATGCGCATTTTTACGAAAACATTAAGCAGGAGGGGTCGGGTCCCGGATGGAATCTGTGTCTCGAACCCTGCTTATGTCAAACAAGTAACTCAGTTACTTATTAAAAGATGCCACACGATGTAACCCGACTCCTTGACACGGGCTAATGAACCGTTCTGTGCTGGGATTTAAATGACTGAATTTAGCTAACCAAATACCGTCAGGGGACTACATTGCGCTCATTGCTAATAACAGATATATTTACGACGTAACACGTTCACACTATGCAGAACCAGTGTTCGTAGAAGAGTAACACATTTCTTTGCAGGCATATTATTTAAGTGCATGCCGCCTTGTTTGGAAAACACTTTTGCTTTTCTTGTGCACCAGGAATCTAAATTATTGCAGTTCATAGCCAAATTTCACCCAAATAACGGCTAGTGACTGCGGCGCCTTCTCCCCTAGTCCCGTAGATATATCCCTTTTTGCGTTAGTTTCAATGCCACACTTTCTCTTCGCATATTCAACGCCGTTTGTTACAGTGACAGGCAAATTCGTTATGTGTAGGTAGTTACGAAGTGATTACAGTCGCATAAATGAGCCAATTAAGGGCAAAGCATCACCGCAATGACGCCGAAAAGTGATGCATAGAAAAGCATTTATGTTTAAACATGGTGACAGCACGCTGCCACGTGGCTTTACAAGTATGAGATAACATTTGAAAATTCTTTTCGAATAGTTATACTAACGCGATAATTACGAATAATTATTTTCCGTCCCAAATTTAATCGCGAAACTAAAATGAAAGAAAATATAACTTCAGAATTAAGCAGAATGCTTTATTCGCTGCCGTTTTTTCAGAGGTCTATCAAATTTCGTTACGCTGTTTTATAGTGACTAGCTTTCGTGGCAAAAGCACATTATTTAATGGTAGGCATGTGGTTGGGAAACACCTTTTTTTGAAGAAAAGAGCACGGGGGAGGGGAGCTGAAAATTAAACGAAGATGTTCGGCCCTTTCACTTACATGACACGGATTAGCTGTAACACGCGGGCTTCAGAGAATTGGATCGCGCCGTAGCCTCCAGGAGCGCGTGCAGGGCCCTTTAATTGCCACCACTGATGTAATGGTGGGGATGTCGCAGTCATTACCCTAATGAGGTAGCACTTTCCTTCTCCTCAGCCTTCTCATTATCGCGTCTCATGTGCCACTTTCAAACGTCGAGATGTATTTTCCTATTAAAACAATATAGTGGAAATTCAGCCCCCGAATCATAGAATCCCGGAAACGGGAGCGCGCTTGTCTTTAGGACGGAACTTTTCCGAATTCATATCGGGAACTCGTCTTATGAACATATACTTAAAGGAATAAGTATTGTCGTTACAGGCGAGTGTAAGTGTGGGTGCGGGAGGGGGTATCTCGCGTCTGGGTGTCCCTTAATTATTGTTGGTCGGATCCTTAATCTTGCCCCGTGGTGATGGCGAGGTGTCACAGAGATGAATTTTAAAATGGTAGGTTGCGAACATGTGCAGATGGAAATAGTTTATAACAAGGTTGCCTTTATGTAAAGTGTGAATCGGGAACTCTGCAAATAGGCTGTGATTGCTGACGGTATTTGTGCGCCGTCCACGTGTGATTTTTGACCATAGAATGAATGCACTAAGTGTGAAATGGACACGTCTAAAATATATCCGGGAAAAAACCGGCCGAGCTTCATTGAAACCACAAAGATTAGGCTGCACTATTTTCTCTCCCAGTCATACAAAAGGTAATAGTCAGCTTGCTGCAGCTGTATTGTTACAGTTGGTCTGTGATAAATATCATTTTAAACTATATATGAGGTCATTAGAGAGATAAAATACATACATTTGGCGCACTTTGTGTTTTTATATGGATGCTAATTAATTAAATTATATACCCGTCAAAAACAGCAATGAGAAAGTATATAAACTATATTTATTTTGTGCTTTACTCCAAGTCGTAGGGCACAATAGTTGTAACGTCCTGCATTTTAATGAATTTGTTTAGTTTAATCCGTTGCCGGCATTTTAAGGCTAAACTTCAAAACTACATGGACTTACGTATATTTATATTTGATCTGTCCATGGGGTGGATAACTCAACGGACCTTTGCTATTAGATTATCTGACCTCACGTGCGGTTAGAAGTTTTACGAATTTTTACGAAGTGCAAAGCCCTCAGCTAATAAAATATCTGACTATTTTAAAAATACCGCCGGCCGCTATAAAGGAGTTGTCCGTGATTTCTGTCATTTTGGCTATAGATTTTGATTTAAACCAACTGTAACATCAACGAATCAACGATTTTAAGCGAACGGCATTTTTTCTTCTTTAAATGTAGAATTATTGGTTTCAGAAATAACCAGAAAATACTGCTAATATCACAGAACTAGGCGCTGGCTCATATTATTATGCTATATTGTTTAGTAGGTGGATATATTTATTTATCATTTCTTGTTGGAAATGAATAAATATAGATCCCGCATGAAAATTTAGATTTTTGTGGTAATTTTACAGATTTGGATAAAGAGGAAAAGAAGTGACGCAGTCAGAGATTGAGAGAAGAAACGTTGAACGCCAGAAAAAGTTATGCTTATGCCAAGATGTTTATCTGGACAAACAATTGTAAGAAATGACAGCATTTACTGGATTTCCCCACTGCTTTCAATAATGCTGATTTTGTATGCAGATTTTCTGCGTACTCGTGCCACGTAACTTTCAGCGCTGATTTTTGTACTTTTTAAAATTTCAGGCCATTTTGATAACCGAGGTAAGTGCACATAACTGGCAAATCACAAACACCAAAAGCAAATAAATGCGTCAGTCTACGTTTATTTTTCAAAGAATGCCTACATTTTGTAGATCTGACGGTATCTATTAAATCTGCTTGTTACAAGTTAAAGTAATATGTGTGGTTTCAGACTGTGGCGTCTCATTTTTGTTGCCATGCAGTATTAAAATGTAACATTTTAAAGGTGTTAGTTTAATTTATCGGTCTGTCTCTCAACCGGCATCATTTTCACGGTACATTTTCCAGCCCCCGCTGACTGATCGGGCATGTACGTGCAGCCCACCGAAGATACACGGCTTTGTTTAATTCAGCTCCAGATGTGTGGTGAACGGACAGCTAATTAAATCACTGCATCTCCTTGAGCAGTTAATGACCGCGCTAAATAATCATAGTCACCTGTTTCAGAAGGGAGCGCCGCTGGAACCTGAACGTCGACAGTCTAGAAGATTCTATGAAAGCTGATGATTTCATTAGTGCCAGGAGGAAGATTGGCATATGCCCCCAAAACGGGGGGAAAAGGCTTGAAGTCCCCAACGGGTGGGATTACTGTGTAGCCATCACCCAGGTTAACTCACAGCCTGTTGGTTACTCTCCTGGTTCCCGTTGGGTTAAACCATGAGGTGATTGACAGTACATGGAGATCCCACCCGCAGAGGTCTTCAAAGCTGCATTTCTCCTATCGCTGGTACATGCCATCATGGGCTTTCAGTCAATCATCAAATCATAATTTGGCCTCGCCACACGGATTCCAAGGTGATTCCTCCCCGCGTGTCCACGCCACATGCCCTGCTTGATGACAGCTTTCCCTCGGAGCTGACACCAGCAGCCTGACTCTTGACATGGGGCAAACAGTCTGCTTGTTGCGGGAAATCCAGCCTTTTTTATTATTATTTTTTTTTTATTTGTCAAGTGACGGTACAACAGTGAAGCTTCAGAACCTCACGAGCTCCAAACAATCAAACCCACCTGTGATTATTTATGAATGAAAAAGCGAAACCTGTCAACATTCATGTCAGGATTCGCTATTTTTTTCTCCCACCCCCAGAGCAAATTAGGACTTTCGTTAGTGCTGAACTGATGTCACGACACATAATGCCTCAACAGCAGCTAATTGTCACAAGGTTAGCATAACAGATCTGAGGCAGTGATATGCAAAGTAACAGGCTTTTGTCCCCCACCTTGCCACAGTGTCCAACAGAGCAGAGCATTGTCATTAACAGAGAGGGGGGTGGGGGGGGGGCAGTGGAAAAAGTCATCCGGATGATTAATTATATGATTCATTTTTACGAACGTGCTGTGGTCATTGAGGCCTGTCCGCCTGCCTGAGCGCAGGGAAGATGTCGGCATTTACACACAGCGCTTACATTCAATTACATGTTGGATAGTTTCCAAGCAACTGCGCAGTGGAAACTCAATGCCGTTAATTAATTACTCGGGGCTCGTCGTGGCGCAGTCCCCAGGGCTTGACCCACTCAGAATGGTCAACACCTTTGCAATTTTACAGTGTAATTAAAACTCAGAACTACCTGCTGCCGCCCGCCTTGTTGTCGTCGTATTCTCTCGCTACCTGTCTTTTTTTTTTCTCCTTCCGGAGTTATTATCACCAGGACAAAAGTTTCATTCGAGCCATAAAGCCGGTGCCCAGGAGGTGAAGTTGAACATTATTAACGAGCGAGGTGAGCATGGAGCCGACACTCAGTCTGACAAGACACTGCGGACCGCCGCTTCAAGCAATTGTTTACTGTCCTTTAAGGAAGTAGGATACCTGAGCTTCAGAGCCAGTGAACCCACCGCTTGATTAAGCACTACTGGGAATGAGGGGGGGGGCTGTCCCTGGAGTCTCAGCAAGTGTTAGTTTAAGGCTGGATTTTAAGATCCCCCTAACGAGGGTCCTCTTTGGGTAATTAACAATCACTGAGATGCTCGTGGATAATTAGGGAATAGTTAACCCTGCAGTGGAAGAGGGCTTCGCGGCCAGTGGGGGTTAATGCCAGTTGGGGCTGCATCCGGCTGACCTATACGCCGGGTTTCTCATCATCGTGGTGGAAATGGGACCCCCGGCAGGGCTGACGTGGGTGTCTGCTGTTGGGTTGGAATTGCTGCTGGTACCTGTGCAGTAGATGGTACGAAGCTGCACACTCATGGGACGCAACTTCCAGTTACCGGGAGGTAACTGCCAGTAATTTTCCAGGTTACTTACCAGACAGTAACTGCCAGGCACCGAGAAGTAACTGGAAGATACTAAGATGCGATTGCCACCTACCAGGAAGTAACTGCCGAAGGCCCGGAAGTAACTCAGATACCAGGAAACAACGGTCACCTGCAAGGAAGTAACTACCAGGCACCCAGAAGTAACTGGCAGATACCAAGAGGCAATTATCACCTCTCAGGCTGTAACTGCCAGAGGCCTAGAAGTAACTACAAGATACCAGGTAGCAAGTTCCTTGGTCGTGTTGGTCAAAGAACATGGTTGTTGGAGAGACAATAATGTAGCTAAAGAAAATGTTACTTCAGGGACATTCCTTCACCCCAGCCCTTGGGTGGACCGAAGAGAGGAACTGTTAAGAGACTAAGTGCCTCCTGGTGTTTTTCAGGGTCCCTGGCCTGCTGGACCCTGGTTGACTTTGAGGGCAGTTGGGGGGGCCCTTTCATCCCAAGCTGCAGAATGGAGAGCCGGGCCCCTCTGGAGATCGTGTCCCGTCAGACCCCATTCCAGCCTTAAGATTGAGGGCATCTCCAGGCCAGCTGCTGGGGAGTGACACGCTGGAGCATGAAGTGCGAGGGCAACGGGGGTGTGAATAAATGGACCAAGACAAGCTAGCAGATACCTGGGGGGGCATGGAGCCAGACCAACCTGCGACGAGGCGGTCACTGCATTCGGATCCAGTCTTCGTGCATCACGAGGCCCCGGCCATTCCCGCTCGGGTCACATGGGCTGTGGTGAGACCCCTCCTCCGATGACGTATTTAATACGACAGTGAATGACAATGTCGCAGCGGTCAAAGGGTAATGACAGCTTGGGGACTGCTGTCTTTCGGCCATTAGATGGGACTCAGGTCCTTCTTGCAGGAAGCTTCAGAAACATGCTAAAGGTGACCTGGTCACTTTGGGCTTTTATGTCTCAGAGATCCTGTGGAATAATCTTCATGTTGGAGTTTATCCCACAGCTACATACGCGGCCTGCTCCAGTCCCTGCCCGTAATGTCGAGAAACAAGCGGAGAGGCAAGCGATGTCATCCTTGGAACGACATAACTCATACTGTCGGGGGTCTTTGGACCGATTGTAGTCGCTCTTCGGGCTGAGAGATTCCACCGGAAACACAGTTTAGCTAAAAGACATTGTGATTCACTTTCCTGTTAATATCTCATCAAAAATAACTTTGTGAACCCTATGGTTGGCCCATACGGGGGTCTAATGAGCGTAAGATAATTTGGACGGGGGAACACGGGCCTTGCTGAGAGGTCAGGCTCAGTCTGTGCCAGGATCCTGAGATGTCATCACTCAGACACAAGCAGATGCATGACTCATCTGCCCTAAGAGCTGCCAAATCTCTCTAAAGTGGAAAAAGGCAAAGGAGCACAAATAGATACAAGCTTTTCCGTCCCACAATACTTCAAATGTATGGCTGAAAAATGCACGATGCTGCAGCTTTTGTACAACTCGCGATTTGCCACACATTTAGTTTCCGGCTCAGCGAGACCCGCGTCTGTGTGACTCTCCGTCTCATTTTGCGAAAGTCCTCTAGTGACTGAGGGGCAGTAAGTTTTGTGTTTCAGGCCGGGAGAACATCATCATCAGAGGAGAAATCTCTCTCCGCTCCGGGGCGATAAACAATCCATTAACATCTGTAAGTGTCAGATCGCGAGGCGGCCGCAAACAAACGACTTGCCGCTGACATTAATCATATTGATAGGTCAGCAGATGATGCGGGCAACATGCACAAGGTTGTTGGAGTCGCGGTCAGCGGACGCCGGAAAAGCAGAGCGGTGGCCGGGAACGAACACTACTGGTACGTCTCATCTCTGCCTGTAACCTGCCCACACGTGGAGGGGATGCAGCAATGCTGCAAGGGGACGACTTGCATGTCCCGTCGTAGCTGAGGGGGATGCGCGGTTGCCGTGACGCGCCACCTGGCCACGTATGGGCGGAGGAAGTTAAGCGGCGGCTAGTGCGGGTAGCCAATCAGGGGCCGCCCAGCTGCAGTGCCAGGGAAACAATGGTTCTGGAGCATCAGGGAAACCGGCAGGCAGGGAAGACGCCGCAGGGGGGAGCACACCGCAATAGAGGAACGACGGGAGAGCGGTGTGGCCTGCAATCGCAATAGTATCCCAGACGTCATCTGTGTGCGGCCGTGGCGGCTGATGCGGCCATGATTCCTGCAGCGAGACAGAGGCTCAGGAACAGAACGTCCCGATCAAGGTGACCCTTCTGGCATCATCATAATGTTCCCTGAACATCAACATATATGGATTTTTAAAAAAAAAACCCAAGTCTTAATTAAGCCTCTGTGACAATTCTATTTTCAAATGTGATAAAACATCCTTTTCATGGATCATTTTTAATTAGCTTCGAAAGAGACAATCAGCACAAGCTGTCTATTCTGTCTCGTAAACGGCGTTTCGTTTTGTGGGAGGGGTTGCAGACACATTGACGCCCCCGCAGGCCTGAGAGAAATTAAGCACATCTCCTCGTTCTCTCGTTCGGGAAACCGATGCTGTTTTGAGATCCGTCCCCACAAAACGTCGTCTTTCTGAGGCCTACGTCACATGAGCCTCGATTCTCCCACCAGATCTGCTCCCTTACTTTCCGGAATTTTCCACTCCCCAGCCCTGCGTAAACCTCTGTTGTTTTACGATATTGAGGCCTCTGAACCTCGCTGTTTGTGGGTATCTGAGTACCGTTCTCCGCTCCTTCAGACAGAGAGGCACCATTATGCGTTGCCTTTGACAGAGGAATTGCAGGAAAATTGCCCCCCATACTTTGTTTTTCCTCCTCTACACTCTGGCTATCGCATCTGTCTTGTAGTGCAACTGCGTTTTAATGGAGGCTTCTAAAGGAGGCTATGGGGGTAATTTGTGCTGCCGGAGCGAATGCCGACTCTGTCTGCACAGAACAAAGGTGCAATTAGAGATCATTTAGTAAAGAAGGCCTCTATTGCTTTTACTGGGAGTCTCAGTGACGGCGGGAGGTAAAGGAGCAACGCAAGTGACGGCGTCTTTAATCTCGGACTGGGGTGAGAGCGCCGTGCCATGCGCCGCAATCAGCCTAATGCAGCGCGGCGTCGGTGGGCGCCCGGACGACCCCGACAAAGAGCCCCCACTCGGCAAGGCTCTCTGGGGCTCCATGGAGGTGCTGGTCATTGGCAGTGGGGGTCGCAAGCTTCGCCTGGCCCTCCTTGCCCCATCATACAAGGGCATGCTGGGAAAAAACCAGCTGGTCCCCCCTCCGCCCCCCTCGACATCACTCCACAATCTCCCGTACATGAGGCCGTAAGGAGCCCTCATATGAAGTGCTGGTGATGGACCTTTGTTTAGTTCAAAGGTTTCTACCTCTCAGTTCCCAAGTGCCTTTGTGGATCCACAGGCCTTGAAATATGTATCATTGTCCCTTTTATTTCAGCCATCAGAGGGAAAGAATCAAAGAGCAAAGTTTCTCCAAAAGTCGGTTTGAAATAGTGAGTCCGTCCGGCTCCATGCGCTCATACGCTCCCCCTAGGAGCGAAGTGCGAGGACTGCTCGAAAGTGGCAGGCAACTTAGCGGGATTTAAATTTACATAGCTAACTGGATCCGGAGTGTCGATTCATACTTCCTGGTTTATGCTCCGGACATGGAGCATGCAGACAGATGGGAAGAGAGCTCTCTGATCCACACAACAGGGGAGTCTGCAGGTTAACTTAGCGTGCTGGATCTCCAGGCTCCTTGAGCGGTAAACAGCTGTGTATTTAAGCAAGTGTATTTAGCTGATTTCGTTTAAATAGTGACACGGTTTGTTTGGGTGCACAAAACCTGCCGGCATCCAGTTCCCGGGGAGCGTGGCACACTGGTCATTCTGCTTAGCTCTCAATGAAGCCGAATGCTCGTTTTCAATCAGTCGTTTGCAGGGATCGTTTAACGCGTCTCCTGGGAAGCTGTAGCAGTAGCTGTGCTGTTTTTTCGTCTTCCTGTTTTTTAGTCGTTTCACTACAGCCCCGCCTTTGCCCAGCACTGCCCTCTGCTAAACACTGGGCACCTTGAATTAGCTGATTGCACTGGAGTGAGAAAATTAGCTGCTTGTTTGGAATTGTGCCGGTATACCGGCGCCAGCAAATGAAACGGCAGGAGTGTTGCTAGGCAACATGCATGTCAACACAACAAGGGCACCGTAAATTATGAACTCTCGTGACGGTCCTGCAGGAACGCAAGTTCCACTGAATGCATATGGGACTCACATCCTCTTTGGGGTCTACAGTCAGCCTATGTGGATGGAACCAGGAGATGGACCCCCCCCCAGCATCCCTGCAGAGTGTATGAGGGCCTTGGACTAGGAGGTTCTCCAACGCCTGGGTGAACCAGGACTGTGCTTTTGTCCACCATCATAATGACCCAGAATCCTAGTTGATCAAGAGACTGAACTTTGAACGAAGGCTCATTTTTCTTGCGAGTGGCCCCCCTCGTCTTAAATCCATGCCGTGTCTGTCCCTTCCCAGCTGCTTCTGTGCCCACCCACCCTCTAAACTAGGACATCCTGCGTGGAGGACCCTCCCCGCTAATTAATATCCCCCCGGGCACCCGCCGTCGACTTCCCTTCTGATTCATCTCGCCGCTGCTCCCTGACATGGTGGCGTGACTTGGGGACGCGGCAGTGACAATGAGGTGTCGCCGCTCACGATCCCTGTCCCCTTCGGCGTGAAACGCGGACGGCAGACAGAGAGGTCCTACACGTGGACAGGCTCGCTGTCTTTTTGGACAGGTTTGGGTTGGACACTTGGACGGTTACTCTGCTAATGAAACGAGGAGAACGAGGTGCATTTTGGCAGTGGTTCAGGTGTCCAGATGTTCAGCTGACCATCGCTTTGGGGACAGAGTATATTTGTGGTAGATTGCTGAGGCTGTCCGAAGGTCCCAGCCCCTAAAACCCTTACAGGGCATCCCTCCTCTAACACGCGGTTATATATGACATGGTCTGGGCTGTGGTACTCGGGAGCAGAAAGCCTCCAAGTCTGTGTAGCTCCCTAGGCAAGCTTCCCCACCGGCAACCTCTGTCTGAGACAAAGTAATGTCGGCTCACTGAGTCGACACCCCCTCAGAAGATGGTGCCCTAGGCGGCCGCCTATGTCACGTAACGGGTGACTCTCAGTGTTTAGTGGTCTGTGGCAAGTGGGCAGGCACAGTACCCCAACTCATACCCCTCCTATCCAGTTTCTACTCCATGTCACTGTTAACTGTAGAGTCACTCCCTTTCTCTCGCTAGGTGTCTGGCAACCAGCCAGCATGAGACAAACCTCTTACAGACCTCCATGATTTTGTGCCCCTGTAGAGTGCCCACCCTCACAGTTAATGACCTCACCCCGAGGGCTAGGCCGGAAGACGCAGGCTTGATACCGAAAGGGCGAGTTCCGTGGTTCAGCTTCTGCGCTGAATGTCTCACGGCTCAGGGCTCGTTGGAAAAGCCGTACTGCAGCGGTTCTGAGTAGCTTTCGGCCTCTCGGTGAAGTCTGCGCCCTCTCCGTATAATAACATCACACCACAGCACAGAATCGTACAGGTGAGCCCTCCGGATGGTGAGTGCGAGTTTGTTGGGAAACTGGGGAAACAGCAAAGGAAAGTGCTGCTGCAAATCCGGGTCAGTTTCACTCATGTTTGTCAGTGATGTGATATTTGAAAAACCCAGTACAATAAAAATGTTGGTTCTTGGGCTCTTCCTGGACCAGTCAGGTAAAAAAATACAAGGCAGAGATGGAGGGGGGGGGCTGGCGTTTTCCTGGCAGGCTGCAGAATGCGGCGCGTGCCTGATAAGACAAACCGCAGCACTTACGGGAGAGATGCCGATTGGTCACGGCGCTAACGGGGGGACCAGGCTTCCTCTGCTGCTGGTTTAATGTGGCCTGGATTGGAAGTGTAACTATACAGGAGGCAAGTGTGTGGTGGGGAGGGAGGGGTGGTGTACTCTGAGGCACACGATGCGTCTGATACTTCACTCCAAACTTCTTCTAGGAGTGTGGCGAGATGGGGGGGGGGGGGTGCCACAGCGCTCTGACTTCCTCTCTCCTGCCGCTGACTCCTCCACCTCCAGCAGGGATCTGAGGTCTCGGCTACGGCTTTGAGACTTCTAAACGACGTAATGAACCTCAGATCGCGCTCGGAAATCAGGCACCGTCGCAGGAGATGCAGCCGCAGCTAATGACGTACTCCTTGCCCCGCGTTGAAAGAAAAATAAATGGAAAAGCCCTGCAAACCCATGGATGACTTTGGTTGGCCACGAGGGAGGAGCAGCGGCAGGCTTTGTAGGGGCTGTGATGGTCTGGTGCATCATGGTATATGGTCCTTATTGCTCACAGAAGACCAGCCCTACGATTAATTTTTAAACAATGTTTCACCCCCCGCCTTTCTTGTACAAGGGCGATCATTTGCTTACATCAGTTGAATCTGCGTGTGGAAAGATCACAGAAAGTATGAGGTTTTTTTTTTTTTTTTTTAACTCTCATGTATTAGCGACCAGATGTGCACTTTAAATTTGTCATTGGTTTCAAAAGGGTTAGACAACAGATTCATGGGTTGGGTAATGAGATCCCTGGAGCTTGCGCCGCATTTCCCATAATCCCCCACATTTCCTCTGTGTTATTTTCCACGGTGATGGATACTGGCAAACATCATTCACGCACGGCAGAGGCAAATGACAGTGCTGTGATTTGCGTGAACGAGCCCGACTCTCCAAGCTCTGTGTTGTAGGTTTTGTGTCTATATTTGTATTCCTCTCTGCCTGTACTTACATTTGCACTGTCGTGCACTGGGGGGATGAGGGGGGGGGGGTACCTTTTGCGGAGGCTCCTTTCAGTTTTATCTTCGGTTACCCCCGAGGCAGTGGAACTACCTTGTCATGTACCCACTAAAGTTTTTCGGCAGTCCGTTACAATTAAGTGAAAAGTACCCAAATGTACTCCGGTGAATATTTTACTCAAAAAAAAAATTAAAAATCCTTTTAAATAGTATTAGAAAATATAGCCAGACAGGGTCCTCTTTGGGTGGACTTTCTTTGGGCTGTGGTGTGAAGAGACAGTGGCAATATTTAGATATTAATTACTGGACCCGTGCCCTAGCATCAGAGCCGGCGTCTGGAAGGTTCTATAAACACCTGGGTGTCTTCAGGGGACGCACCTAATGCACATAACGTTACTGACATTCAGAACGTTTAGACTCATGGGGTTCAAGAGAGTTTATATCA
Organism: Hyperopisus bebe; assembly: GCA_026777045.1. NCBI lineage: Eukaryota > Metazoa > Chordata > Actinopteri > Osteoglossiformes > Mormyridae > Hyperopisus > Hyperopisus bebe. Next base: position 2,681,878 of record JAODJW010000043.1, read on the forward strand.
TGTGCACAGCAAGCAGGCACACTATGCAATGAAAATCTTACCCTGCTTGTCCTTCTGCACATTGATCAAGACGAATGAAACACACTGCGATGCAAGCATGTGAAATACAGTGCAATGAGAAGTAGGTAACCGGCTGGTCAAATGCATCAGGTCTTAGTGTGATGTGTCAAGAAACAGGGGTCGTCTTCCGAAACCATCAAGAAATAAATTCACCTGCAAGAACGGAATAATATTTGAAATGCCTGGCCATTACGTGAACGGCTTTAAGGCTGTCCTGGTAGGTGTCACCCTTCTGAATCCTTCATTAGATCGAATTCGCATCTGGGCTGGAAAGCGAGTAGATCGGGAGGTCAAAGGCGCACTGGCGAGGAGCTCGCGGGACGTCAAGACGCCAAAAACCGGTGACGGAAATGACGGGAAGATGCGGGCAATGTTTCCATACTCTGAGCTGAAGCTGGAGGGGGGGGTCTGAAGGGGGCAGCGGAATGAAATTCCCTAATGGTGGCGGCGGTGCCGTAAGCTCATTACCGAAGGTCTGGGGAGGTCATGTTACACCTTGACGCTAAGTAAGAGATGGCAGGTACAGGGTACTGGCTAATCAGCGAGCCACACTCAGCCAGAGAGGCCTCCGCGATTGATCATTAGCTGACCTTACATATTGAAGAAGTGTCCACAGGGGGTGAGTAATTCATTCATGCAAAAAAAAAAAAAAGTGGAAGGAGATTGTGTGAAGGCGATTTAGGCCCTGGATTATTCCGCACCCTGTTGCAATCGACCAGCATGCACTTCTCCACGTCGGGTCATTATCGGCCGCCGCGCTGCCTCACGCTCTCGCCACGTTCGCGGTCGTTAATTCTGGCCGTTCCAAGGAACTTTCTATTCCCGCCCCGTCTCCCACTCGCCGGCAAACCTCTGTGGCTAAAGACCTATTTTTTTTAATAGTTAGGAAGAAACTGCACAAAAGAAATTTGGTCTTCATTATCCGGCACTGAGCTTTTGCGTATTTTCACGTGTTCGTTATAAAAGGTAGAGAGACTGAGACTAAAGTAAATTACAGTTGAACCTGGATGATCCATTCATTAACAGCCTGGACTTTCTTTGGTCTCTCTGGTGTGTTTGACCTTGACATTTGTTACAAACTTAAACTATCTATCATCCATCCATCTATCTATCCATCCATCCATCCAGGACTGGAGCGCGGTCGAGGCGTGATGTAAGCAGATAGGAAGGAGGTGGACGACCCACTCGTGGCTCAGAAGATGAACGGGGTTTATTAACAAAACCTGAACATGCTAAGAACATTACAAAACAAATGGACCATGGAGGGGTCAAAACTAAAAGGGATAAACAAAGATTAATTTACAAATGGGTCAGGGCAACAAGGGGCAGGTGGGCACAAATAACAGAACATTCAAACAACAACATAGCATACATCAATCACAACAAACCACTGGGGAACTGAACTGAGCAGGAACTGAAATACTGAGGGGTAACAAGAACTAACAAAGGGCAGGTGAGATTAATCAACAAGGGTGGGGAAAACAGGTCACAGGTGGAACTAATAATTAACTCAAGGAACTAAACAGGGAAACTAAGAACTAAACAAGAAACTGGGAAAACAGAATCCAACACTGGGAGTAACCAAGACCGATAAACACAACTAAGGCTAAAAGCAAGAAACCAAAACTGAATACAAAATCACTGGACTAAACTGATACAAAAGAAACACTAGGAACAAAACACAAAAACACAAAAAGCGGGATTCAAACACAAGACAGAGAGGTTTAGAGCACCCGCATGCAGCTGACAGGGAGCTGGTGAAAACACAAAGACTGACAACGGGAGGGACGGGTTGACCAGCAACACCTGCTGGCCAAACGGGGAAGGGACACAGAGTGGGGCAACAAGAGCTGACCCTGACACTAACTAACTAACTAACTATCTATCTATCTATCTATCTATCTATCTATCTATCTATCTAAGCACCATGCTTCCCGCCTGATGCTCTCCTGAATTTCCCAAACGGGCCTTTTCCCCAGTGTGGGACGAAGCTGTTTTACAGGGTCATAAACAAGAATGGCCTGTTTCTGCTTCCTGCCAAAGTGTTTGCGGGTCGTGAGGCTGAACAAGCCTCCCAAGTCCCCTCCACGATCTCCACCCTATCTTGTATTCCTGGTAGACACCGCTGTTTGTGGGCAGGATGCTTGTAATACCCTCGGAGTTTATGAATTATTTATACGCCTGCTGCGAGCCGTAATTCCACCTTAAGTAAACGGTGGCCTCTTCATTATGAGCTCAGCGTCCTTCTGATTAGACGCAAACTTATGTTTCCAGATTGGGCGTAATGCCTTGGCTTGGGATGCGCACCTAGTGGGTCGCTGCCGTGGAAACCTCTAAACGATTCCCTTTCCAACGGAGCCCGTGCGTTCCTGCATCGCTGACATTGTTTTGCTGCTTTAATGATTCCTGCCAGGAGTACAAGCTGACGGATGCAGGGAAAAGCTCGTCAGGCCCTTATACAAAGGGAATCTGATGCGCAGCTGACTGTCGTTCCAAAGGCAAAAATTACCATTTAAATAGTCAATGTTAGCAGAAAATCACTGGCCGCTTATGGTGACAGTCAGGACACGACGTGCTGATCATGCTGTTGCTCATGGTGGACTGCTACATTTTGCTGGAAGTTTCCTTATCAAGCACACGTCTCCCTATACATCCAATAAGATCGCAGAGGAAACATTGTATTATCACATCGTGATTTTTATGGATTTTTAATCAAGTCTATGGCACTTCAAGGATTAAAAAGAATTTCTTCAAAAACAAGTTGCAGATAGGAATGATGTGTTTAATCTTTGTTATGGTGATGTTTGACTGTTTGCCCCATGGACGATGCAGCTGCTACCAGCATGATTTGCATTATGGGTAAAGACACAGATTTATAAGCCAAAGACCCTGAGGTTCCATTCTGCTGTACCGTCGGATGCTGTCCTGACCAGGAACGCTCTGGTATCATCATCCGGCTATTGCAAGTGGGATTTCTTGGATTAAAGTGTGATGTTAGCAGCAGTAACAGTAGGAGCTGAACGACACCCTTCTCTCAGAGCGTCAATAGCCTGGGGGGGGGACTCTGACCTTTGCCCTCACCCTCCTGTGACTTGCTAGGGTACGAGATCTGGAGCACAGGACCCTGAAGGATGGCCTTGTGAGGCTGGTCTATCGGTCCAGGAAACACTGGGAAACAAAATGTCATTTATTCTGGCGTTTGTCTCCCTGTTCAGCCTTTAATTACGCATTTCAGGGGTGCTGAGCCAGCTTGGGATGATATCAGTGTGTCTGAAATCGCAGTAAAACACGAACAGACGTCATAAAAAGAACAACGCCATAGTCACAGTGTCGGAAGTGTCTGCGAACGCGCCGTCAGACCCACGGAGTGTTTTCTTCCCGATGTCATGGGCTCTCATTCAGGAATTTTGTTGGATACTTGGTCATATTGCTCCTTCTCTCTCTGCTCCGGATTCCCCTTGAAGTTTGTCCCTGAAAAGGCAACAAAATTGCACTTACATTTTTTTTTTTTTTTTTGAGGGTGGGGCAGGTTTGGGGGTCGGAGGGTGGGGGCCGGCTGCCTAATCTATGGAATGAGTGCTTGGTGGTGAACCTGGCTCAGCTCTGAGTGCCCCCGGGCCCAGTCTGGGTATTAATATTTAAATTCCCATCTCGATAATCAGTGGAAAGGCTACTTATGTGCGCTGTTACCTTCATGTGAAGGGTGATAATGGGCTGGGGGGGTCCTCATTAGACAGCAGAGCCGCCCCCCCAGCCCGCGCGGCCTCTGCACTTCACCATTAATCACCACCTATTGAGGCAGAAAACTTGATCGAATATAAACTCTTTAAATTCCTTGTTCCCTCAATGGCGAGTCAAAAGAGCATTCAGCGATTCGTGTAGCGAAACGGCGGCGTGGCTAAAGCGCTCGCCGGCTCATTCTGGCGGTACGGCGATTTTTCAGGCCCATTTCTGTAGCAGCATAATGCTTTGATATGGCTACCATTGCCATAACAGACTGCAACAGGGAATTTATATTTTATTATTCTTTTCAGAAAACGTTAAGGAAAAAAAAAAAGGCGGCCGGCTTAGTTCTTTCTTTTTTGTCGCTTGAATACTTTGAGGTCCCTTTGGCTGACTGGTGGATTTTGTGTGCTTTAGAATGTGGCTCGCATTCACTGTCAAGGCGTTCAGAGACCCCAAGCAAAACTGCCAGTGTCTTAAGCGAGACCACACATCTTTAGTGGGGCATTTGCATATATTAGGGCAAAGAAAGGGCCTCTCAATTTCAAGGGAGAAAGGGGAGACGCTCCTGGTACCTCCGCCGCCAAATGGTTTAACCAGCATAGCTCTGGTTCAGACACAACAAACGTCGATCGCGGCCACAATGGCCGAAACAGCCAGGCCCCCGAATGCGACCTTTCGAGGAGTCCGTCTTATTGGGAGGGGAAGACAAAGCGCCCAGTGGGCAGCGAGAGATCTGAGGATAATGTCTCGTTTGAAGAGCCAGCAGGAGGAAGGCAGATGGGTTGAAGTGGACCTCACGGGGTCTCAAGCGGAGCAAGACCACAACCGAAACTGCTCAGTTCATTTTCCAACTCACTGGTCATGGTAATCCACCTCGTCCAGCTGCTAACAAGATTGGGTCTGAAGTTTACCTCCACAATAAGATAATCAGATTAACAGCTACAAAGATCAAATAATGATCCGGCTTTGGGGCACGATGACCAGGCCGCTGATTGCAATGTGTGGTCCTTGAGGTTTATTAAAAAATCTAAAGGGTGGGAGGTGGGGGGGGGGGCGCAGGGCTGGAAAAAAGGCATCTCCCCCCCTCCCCTGGCCCTGTTGCCGCTTCGTGGATGACACTCCGACGTTGGACACGTTTTCGACGTTCCGTCTTTTGCGTTTTTTTTTTTTTTTGTAGCATTATTTTCCGAACTGGGCTGTAAATGCGGACAGAATTTTATTACGCGGAGATTAAAACGACGCGCGCACTCAGACCCGGTGGAGCGGCACGCAAGGATTTGCGGCGCGAGACGGAAAAACAATTACGCAACGATCACTGCGCCCACATTCCCAAATGAAAATACTGTTGGGGAGGTTTTGTTTCTTACTGCCATAGGTGTTTTTTTTTTTTTTTTCTCAGTCCCTGCCCAAAAAAAAAGTAAAACGGATTATCCCACGAGGCAGAGAAATGTGATTGTCCCCTAACAGATGGTGCGCACTGTTTCACCTTTGAGGAAAGTTAATTAAGGCCGCCATATTGCGCCCATCGAGGGGAAAATGTAGACGAATATTGAGCAATCAAACTGGCTGTTTCCTTTTCATGAGCGCGGCGCAGGGACACTGGAGCCCATTGATGAGGGATAATGTACAGAGTGAGCTGAGTCCCGGTCCGGCCCAATCCGCTTCCCACGTTTCAGCAGCGCCAGGCAGCCCGCTCTTCAAAAGGACACCTCCACATCCGCAGCGTCGGGGAAAAAAAATACGCAAAACTCAATTCTGGAGGATATTTGAAAAAGGGAGGAGGGGTGTTCAGTTCATTCAGAGCTTTTTCTTACATCATCTGGCTTTTGAACAGTACTAAAACGACACCCCCCCCCCCTCCGCCAAACAACCTCCACCTAAGTTGTCTGGGAAAATAATCAGGAAGATACCGGTGAGGGAGGGGTACACGGGCATGGGGCTAGCAGGGAATACCTCAGACGGCCTTTTTGTTATTTTGCTTTGCGTTTCGTTGCTCAAGCTTCCCGCGCGTGGCGTCATGACCCACGGCAGCGGACAGCAGATTCCTTCTTACAGGACGTTCTTCCTGTTCATTTTTTTTTTTTTATCGAATTCTACAGTGTTTTTTTTCCCCTCCATTTTTCTCTGATGGTTGGATTATCGACCGAATTGAATCAAAATCACGAAATTATGTTCAAAGTGCCCGGCATGAGTGAGAGCCTGCTGCGGCCAATATAGCGGTCAGGGTTAAGCTCATTGTAAACTCTCGGCGCTACGTTGCGGAGGTAGACGTTACACACGATTAGCTGGCCACCACAGAGTGGGCTTCCGTTCCAGTTGAGCTTTGCTAATTTCCTGAACCCCTGACCACTGTCCCTGGAATGCATGTTCAGGCTCCTCCCCCCCCCCCCCCTTTCAAAAGACAGTTCAAGGGTAAGCGCCTACCTGAATCGCAAATGATCTCCCCCCGGCGATTAATCCTGCTTAGCAAATACAAATGTTTAATGAAGTTTCGATTTGCCACGAGAAACTTGTGTTTAAGTCCCTTTGATCAGATCTGCCAGTTTTTCTTTATTTATTTATTTCTTTTAACACGAGGCGTCCTTCATATGCTGACGCCGTAGAAATAGCCGGTGACCACCGCCGCTCTCGCCGTAACCCTCAATACGGAGCGGGTTTAATGAGATGCGGTCAATCGGACCGCGCCGCAAAAACAGCCCACTGCCTCAATGTTGGCCATTTTGAAGACTAATTTCTTGCTGCTGTTTGGCTGCGTGGGTAATTATGACAGCGTGTGATTACTCTAAGCGTGTTTTCACCCTTTCACAGCTGCCGTTAATCCTGTTTGTATGTGGGGGGGGGGGGGTTGATTCTGTTGGGTAGTGGGGATTTGGTGAAAGCAGAATTCAGTTATTTATCGGGGATGAACTGAGCTGTTAATTGAACCCTGCGCCGTAACATATCTCGGAATTTCACAATTCTTCAGGTATTTAGGTTTTTATGAGGTATTTTTACGCTGACGGATAAAAATAAGGTATCTCATCGTTGTATCTGTTACTCTGAAAGTTAATAATAGTAGGTCAAATTTGATCATACTCAATTAATTCACTGTTAATGAATGCATAATAGTTTTAAGCCCCCAAACGAAGAACCAACAGAATGATTAATTAAACTTATTTAAGCAAATACTAATTTGTACAATTTTTATGGAGGACACGAATTAATCAAATCAAGCAAAGGGCCCATATTTCACTGCTGATCAGGCGCAGTGCAGCTGCAGGACTTTGCAAAGGGCGCCGGGAGCGTTTGGGAACTCGCAAGCAGATGTGTGGCCAGATTCCGTGTTTAGCGTCCTTGTAAAGCTTAATAAATTAAGAAAGCGGCGACGGCGACAGCAGGGAGCGCAGAGGGCACAGAGAGAGAGAGCAGAGGGAGCGCAGAGAGGGAGCAGAGGGAGCGCAGAGAGGGAGCAGAGGGAGCGCAGGCCTGGTTTAGGGAGCTGGGGCCTGAGCCGCTTGCTCTGTCATGGTCGGGTTCCCCCCCCCGCTGTTTCTACAGGGCCGATCCTAGGATTTTTAAAGGTGTGTGTGGGGGGGGCATAATAGGGCCCATTATCTTTGCAGAGGGGCCATTCTTATCATTAGCCAATCATATGTTTTGAATCTGTGAGTGACAGGAGTGGGGCACTCTGGGGACAAATCGGTTTTCAGCTGGGGCCAGTGGCCGTGTGGCCCCGCCCCTCTATGCACTCCTGTGTGTTTGTGGCAAGGTTATATCTCAATAAAAGTGCTACCCCCCCATGTATTGCTGTAGCTATCAGGCCATTCATTTTCTCTGTTCAAAACAGAAGCATTGGGATTACTGGTGTCCATTCTGGCAAACAGTTTGCCCCTGTTTGACTTTTTAAACACTCTCTCTAACAGTCATTATTTAAACAAAACATGATTTGTTTTTTGGTTGCTGTTCTGAAAGGTTCTCTGGAACTCCTGCGTATCTGAATGATACTGTTTCAAGGCTTTACTCTCATGGGAAGATGTAAAATATGAAGGTTTTGGGTCTTTGTAGGGTTCGGCTGTTCCCATCAGGCTGTGACACATGAGCTGCTAATATGGGGCAAATTCAGGAAGCTTCAGCTTTTAGTTTATTAGTTTTTAAAATAACGCTTGACTTTGAAAGATTGAACTCTTTTTCTCTGCGTTTATCAAACCCCAGTTGGCTGCAGTGTTAACCAAAACAATCTGTCCCAAAAGCTCACTGGAATTATGGGTAATGTGTACTTGGAAAATAGCAAGGTTCTCATTGGCTGTTAGAAGCTACAGATGCTTGTATTGCCATGAATCTCTCTGTAGAAGAGGTCTGGTTTTCTATTGATTTAATTTTAAGGCCATATTGATTTATAAACCTCGCATATTTCTGCATATGGTATTTCACCTTTTCAGTCATTTCAAAAGGGCACTGCACAAGAATTGTTTAAATCCCAGTAAACATATTATACCATAACCTTTGACAAAACAACTAGAAAAGCATTTAAAAAGTATTAAGAAAGAAATTAAACAATACACACACATAGGAAATCCCAATGTACAATGCCTCAGAAAAATCTGACGTGCATATAATATACAAAGCCAGTGCGATATCCAGTGTGAGCCTGAAGCTTTGCTGAAGGGGCAGTTTGCTTTTATAGTCCAGAGTTTTCAAACTGTGCCTGACTGATATCCATCATTCTTCCATGTTTGTGAATTTCCAGGCGTCCCGGACCAGACGATGGATTGGAATCACCAGCGAGGACTGTGCTGGTCCACAGCTGTGGTTTGGTCGCTCAAATCTCCTCTGGTTACGGTGGCTTATTCCAAGTCAGTTATTCTGATTATTAAATCGGAAATCCTGGCTGCCATTAATACACATAGAGCCCCCCCCCGCCCCCCGACAGGGTAGAAAAAGTGAGATGGTACAGGCTACACCAGGAGAACGTATGGGGGTCAGGTGAGGTGGCATCAAATCAGAGGGGCTCGGGGACAGAGAGGGAAGATGGAACGGCATGGAAGGTCTCCCCCCCCCCGCCCGGCCGGCCCAATCCGAGCCCTCAGTGGGCACCGGGACTCATTAAGGCGCGGAGGAGCCCGGTGGGTCGCGGCAGATTAGCCGCCGCCTCTGCTGTTTCTTCAGCAAGGAGCTGACAATGAGATTCATCCAGATCCTTAATTGCGGTCATCTCGCGCGACGCAGTGTCGGTTAATGATGGAGGGAACCCGAAAGCCGCCGCGGGCTCTCTAATGAGGACTCCTGCTTTAAGGAGCCGCGCGGTACCGCCACCGCCCCAACCGCGGCCAATTTTCCGCCGCTTGGGCTCCGCTGCCACCCTGGGAGAAATAGATCATGTGGCGAGTGGCTGGAGGAGCGCGCTAAAGCAGAGGCCAGCATGGGCCCCCCCCCCCCGAACCCCCCCAGCATGGGAAGGCCTATTTTAAGATGCTGGAAATAACGTCTGTCTGTCTCTTGCTGCCCCCCCCATCCAACTTTTAATTAAAAAGAGACGGTGCCCACGTAGAGGGCTGATCGTTCGGAGTTTCACCGGCAGGTGTTTCTGGCTTAATTGTCTTTAACGAATGTCACCGTTTTCCACTCCAAACATTCGGCCCAAGTGCTGCGTTTTTTCCACCGTGCCCAGTCACATCAGTCTCTCTCGCTGTTCCGACCGAGCTTTGCGGCCTTGGAATTCCTGCTCGTGACGTTCTGCCGGACTGAGGAAACCTGTCAATTTCCAGCAGTTTAAGTCGCAAAACCATCCGCAGGTCGTCAGGATCCTGACGGCTCAGCGACTGTGCTTATGGTCTCCTTACTTTTAATATTCATCAGAGGAAAACCGCTTTAAGGCTGGATTAGCCAAATTCAGGCATGTAACACGCGTGTTTAAGAGAGGAATTCTTCATCGTCCATTAGTGCCATTGTAGGTTATACGTACTGCAAATTCTAAAATACTGGGACGATTGAAGCCGTGATGCACATCTCTGTAATCTCTATGCAAAAATATTGCTGAATATGTCTGAATTTTCCAGCATGGATTAGCTCATGCTGGATCATGGAAAATCTTGAGTGTGAGGAATCGCAGGGCGTGAGACAGGGCCCAGCCTGGGCGCCAGCCTGTTAGGGGGGTATATGCACCGACTGGTACGCTAAGGGAAACGCCCACGCACCAGGAAGAACAGGGGAACCTCAGAGGAGAACGGTTCCGCCCGAGCAGAACAGGCCGCCCTCCAGGTCTCACTAACAACCAAAGTTTTTCCCAGCAGTACTTTCTGTCGTTTAATAAAGTGTCGCTTCTGGAAGGTTCCACTCCGTGCGGCAGAGTGACGGCTGCGTTCCCTTTGTCCCCTGTGAGCGGGTCGCACGTGATCCCGCTTTGAAACTGTGCCGCGCGTTCCTGCAGGGATCTGCACGTCCCCCCTGTCTTATGCAATAAGCGAATCCCCACAACGATGCCAGCTGCACTGACACTGCCTGTTACATAAGCCAACATTTTGTGTTAATTCTGAAGTTTTCTAGGCGTTCAGACATCGCCCTGGAACACTGAGCTAAAAGGTCGCCAGCCCATCACGAATAACAGTGCCGTAAAAATCGTCTCTCTCTCTCTGTTCCCTCTTCCTGTAAAGGAAAAACAATTCCTGTAGTCCTTAAACCAGGGGTGGCCAATCTTATCCGCAAAGGGCCGGTGTGTATGCAGGTTTTTGGGATAACCTGTAGGTCAGCTGTTC